>JAUCMR010000107.1:21057363-21072363 GCA_032357425.1 Enteromius argenteus
GAACACCGAGCCCTAGTTGTTTGAACCCTAGCGAGGGCTGAGCTCGGCGTCCGGCTCGAACTCCGCTTGCCCCCCCGGTAGGAAGACGCGGAATGAGGCGGAGAAGGGGTGGAGGAGGGATGCATAACGAGATGTGGAAGGCAAGGAAATGGGTTTATTTAAGGGGAAGGCTTATGGTTTTGATTGGACGAGACGGAATTAGATTGATTGGAGATGCGGTTCCAGTCGCGGCTAATCATGCGTACGCACTCCTCCCGAAACTTGTTTAAAAACAGCACTTAGCGTACCATATAATTGATATATTAACATGGTAATCACTTTTTAAAAAAAAAAAAATTATGCAAAACTCAGCTTTGTAATCACATTAATAAATTACATTTTCAAATATAATAAAATATAAAAATTATTTTATTAATTGTATTAATATCTCAAATACATAAACATATAAAATTAATGCAGCTTTAGTAAACATACAGTAAGAGACTTTTGACAAAAACATTTGAATGGTAGTGAATGTATATGTTTTTAATGGTTGTATCAAGTTATTTTTTTTATTATTTTTATTTAATTTTTTTTTTTTTTGCATGTCATAAAGTCAAACATTTAGGTTGATACAACTGCTCTCATATAATGAAGAAAGCAGGTTTATTTAAATCAATGAAATTCTTGAATATACACTGACCAAAATTATAAATGCAACACTTTGTTTTTGCCCCTATTTTTCATGAGCTGAACTCAAAGATCTAAGAGTTTTTCTATGTACACAAAAGACCTATTTCTCTCAAATATTGTTCTTAAATCTGTCTAAATCTGTGTTAGTGAGCACTTTTCCTTTGCTGATATAATCCCTCCACCTCACAGGTGTGGCATATCAAGATGCTGATTAGACAGCATGATTATTGCACAGGTGTGCTTTAGGCTGACCACAATAAAAGGCCACACCAAAATTTTTATCACACAGCACAATGCCACAGATGTTGCAAATTTTGAGGGAGTGTGCAACTGGCATACTGACTGCAGGAATGTTCACCAGAGCAGTTGTATGTAAATTGAATGTTCATTTCTCTACCATAAGCCGTCTCCAAAGGCGTTTCAGAGAATTTGGCAGTACATCCAACCGGCCTCACAACCGCAGACCACGTGTAACCACACCAGCCCAGGACCTCCACATCCAACATCTTCACCTCCAAGATCATTTGAGACCAGCCACAGACAGCTGCTGCGACAACTGGTTTGCATAACTAAACATTTTCTGCACAAACTGTCAGAAACCATCTCAGGGAAGCTCATCTACATGCTTGTCATCTCAGTTCTTGCATGGCCAGCATACTCACCGGACATGTCACCCATTGAGCGGCGTAAATGACACCCTGTTCCAGTTCCTGCCAATATCCAGCAATTTCGCACAGCCATTAAAGAGTGGGCCGACATTCCACTGGCCACAACCAACAACCTGATCTATGCAAAGTAGATGTGCTGCAATGCATGAGGCCACTGCATTACACCAGATACTGAGTGGTTGAGTTTAGCTCATGAAAAATGGGAGCAAAAACAAAAGTGTTGCGTTTATAATTTTGGTCAGTGTATATAGTTTGGCATAGTGTTTGAGTATTATTTCTCAGGAATAGATTTGAACAAAAACGTCTTCACAGCTAATTAATTTTTAAAATATATTTAAAAGATTGAAAATCAATCTCATGTGGTCCAAACAACAAGCAGAATCAGACATGCAAACAGTAAACAATATTAAAGAGCAGACTCAATTTGAATAATTCATGTAATGATACTGTGAATGAATTAATAATATTTAGCAGACGGTTTTATCCAAAGCTACTTACAAATGAGCTCAATGGAATGCGATAAGATGGAATTGAACACGAAATGAGTGGAACAAAAAGTATCATAACCAATAACCATAGATCACAGCCAATAGCCGGGAGGGTGAGAGTGGTCATTTTGAAAGATGACATGTAGAGAGGTCTGTGATGTGTCAGGGTAAGAGTGAGGAGGAAGTGATCAGAGGTGTTCAGTGGAGTAACCACCACAAGATCAGTGGAGCAGTGTCATGTGTAAATACGCTCCAGTTGGTCGTCGGATTTGTGAGTAGCCATAGTTAACACTCTTTTGAGATCGAAAGAGGCAAGCAGAGTGTGGAAGACTGCAGCCTGAGGTCAGGGTTTTTCAAATCTTACCCTGGAGGTCCAATGCACTGCAGAGTTTAGCTCTAACCCTAATCAAACACACCTGAGCATGCTAATCAGTGTCTTAAGAATCATTAGAAAATCACAGGTAGGTGAGTTTTAACAGGGTTGGAGCTAAACTCTGCAGTGCATTGGACCTCCAGGGTAAGATTTGAGAAACCCTGATCTAGGTGGATGTTGAAGTCTCCAAGCATAACTAAAGGAGTACCATCCTCCCTTAGGTTGAGAGCAGCACATCTAAGTCATCCAAGATAAGCAGCACAACTAAGTCATCCAAGAAGTTATCTTGCGGTCCTGGGGGTCGATAAACAACAACAAAATGGATTTTAAAAGGGTGGATAATAGTGACTGAATGTGATTCAGATGAGCTGTTAATACGCAGAGAAGGTAAAGGAATACATTTCCAATCGTTAGAGATAAGCAGACCAGTAACTCCACCTCTTCCAGTCAGACAGGGAGTGTGGGAAAATGAGAAATTATTGGAAAGTGCTGCAGGAGTAGCAGAATCCTCTGGTTCGATCCATTAATGTTTGTATGCAATTTTTTTGTATATTCTTTTCCTTGACAATGAAATATATTGTGTCATCATTATATTGCCTCTTGCTTACCAGTTCATAGGCAATTTCAATTTTCTGAACAGCGTTGCTGTTCTCAGGATTTGGTATACTCGGCCACAGTAGTTTCTTGGCTCTGTAAAAATGCATTACCATTAGATAACAGACATGCAGTGATAGTGATTGGTCATACAGTGGCAATTTTTCAGAACATAAAATGCATGTGTCTCCACCTGTCCAGAAGTCGAAAGATGAGGTGAACTGCCAGTCCAAGAATTATTATTCCCACAGTGAACGCAGCTATTATGCTGCTCAAAGCTGTGAATTCTGTCAGAATGAGCCATATAGTCAGTACTTATGTGAGTATTTTAATCCATGTAATTAAAAAAGAAAAAAAAAACCTTCAAGACATTTACTCTGTATTGTCAACAGATAAAGCTTGAATACCAGCTCAATAACAGACATTATCATTTTATAAAAAATATGAGTTTACCTAGCCGGTTTGTGACAAAGTGTTTAAAACCACTCCGCTCTCCTTCCCCAACTGCTGTAAATGCAGACAGCTGCACACGGTATGCACTGTTGCTTTCAAGATTCTGCAGCTCATGTCTGTTTAAACTGGGATCCACTGTGAAAGCTTAATATTTGAAGAATGTGGTAGAAAAACAAAAATAATGCCATTAAAAATGTCACCTTTTTCAGTTACCTGTTGGGTTTCACTGATTCTTGAGAACTGAGAAAAAAATTAATTTAAGAAATTTGAGAATTTGAATTGAATTGAATTGAATTTTCCTTTTACAAACTTGAAACTCTCTGAATGCATGATCTATCAAATCATACTTTGGTGCAATGTCCTGATTGTCAACAATTTATTGTAATTTAAAATCTACTGTTGTACCTAATATTTATTTTTTTTATATTAAATAACTTTAAAATAGAACAAATAAACATACACATAATAATACTTAAGATTGACTTCTACTCACATGTTTCATTGTTGTCCCATGTCAAGTAGATGTAGTAGCCTAATAAGAATCCGTGGAGATTCTCCTCAGACACGGGACTCCATGTGATTACTGAGGAATGCTGGGTAATATTCAAAATGCTCACATTCCCAGGGGCACCGATAGGACCTAAAATTCCGAAGAGCTTTAGGTCATTGTGACAAAATGATTATCTGCTGCTATAACTATTACCAGCAAACTAGAGCAGAGCTGTTAAAACTGTTGATAATCTGACTGAAAATACTGTAACTTTTCAGTGTTTAATCTTTATTTAACCAAACACAATAGTACATTTTTCTCTGGCAAAGTTCAGGGTATATATACTTGTACAGTATATCGTTTTTAGAGGAGGTGCCTTTAAGGGTACCGCCAGTAGCAAGCGCTATAACAGGTAATTTTTTTCTGAGAATGTATCAGCACCAGTATATATCTACCTGAACATCTAGCTGGTCTTTTCAGCATATATTACTTTTATCATATATAAATATTTAGACTCACTTCCTTCAGTGAAGTAAGCTTGGGCTGTGCCATAGGCTGTCTCACTGTTGTTTATATTCTTCATGTTGCAGGTGTCTGGGTATGGTCTGGTGTACAGGACAAAATAGTATCTCGTATATGGCTGAAAAACTGCAATCAAAAAAGACAAAAAAATAATAATATTAATAATATATAATAATACTACTGTTATGATTATGATTACATTATTGAACATTATCTGAATGCTGTGATTATTGTCTATAATTAAGGTAAAATATCTGTAAAATCGTCTACTATGCTGATAGGAAACATTATTTATTTATGTCTAGACCTAATAATTTATTCAAAAAATAATAATAAAATAAAAATACATAATTGAAAAATAAAATATGTTTGAAAAATAATGATTCAAAATATACACTCTCATGTATTCAGTGTTTAATGAAAACATTTGGTACTTTATATTATATTAAGATATTTAAACCAAAGTTTTAGAGTTAAATTAATATTTTTGAGAATACTACAAATATGATTACAACATAAAAATAAAGATTTCATATAACCTTTTCTTTTATACTAGGCTTTTATCATCACTTTGGACATTACATCCACTCATTTGTTAATAAGGGAAAATTAAAGGGAACAGTACTGCTGTCAGTTTTCCAAGTTATTTCTTTGTGTGTCTGCTTTGCGTAGAATGAACGAAAAGTTGGTATCTGTCCTTTGGCCCACCACTCCACAGAGAAACAAACACTTGTGACAGAACTGCTCCAGGACAGACTAAAACTGTTGTTGCTGGTTATGTTGACGCCGAATGGCCCAAATGAATCTAAAAAAATGTAAATAATATAAAGCATTTACAAGCATATCAAATTTTCTCACTCAATGTTTACTAGTAGTAGCATTGAGGTAAATATGAAAGCAATTTACCCCTCCATTCATCCATTTGCTTAGTAGCTATACTGGAAACAGGGGAAGATCCAGCACTGTTTAAAGCCCTGATGCTGATGTTGTATGCAGAGTAAGACAGGATCAGAGTTAGAGATAAATCTTCAGTTGTGAAACTGTCCGGATTGCTGTGTTCCCCAGATACTTTCCTCACTGTCACACTGTAGTTATCCACAGCCTGACTGTTTGCATACTGGGGAAAAAAAGGTATGGTATCCTTTAGTGCTGAGAAAGAGTGTAACAAATACACATTACAAATACAGTATATTTATTTTTATTATCCTCATCATCACCCTCAAAAAATCCTAAAAAAAAAATTTTTCAACCTAGTACTAGGAACGCTATTCCTGTATTCATGAATAACTACACAGGAACAAATGAGTAATGCAATAAACTAATATTAGCATTATTAGCATAATTTATGAATGTCAAGCTGAAGTAAGCCTATGGGTGGGGCTTCTGGTTCATTAGACGCTATAGGTAAATAAGGAGGAGAATAACAACGTACAATAAAAAAGTAAAACTGTTTGCATTACAAACCATTGTGTTCATAATTAAGATAATACACTAAAATACCATGATAAGACACACCAATTTGCAATATCAAGCAGCAAAATGTTTTGTACAGCTAAAAATAGCTGGACGTGGATTAGACCGGAAGCTATATCCATAGAATTTTTACGTCAGGAAAAAGGTGGATATAAACCCTTGTGTTTCAGTAGGCTCTGTTGTTGTTGTTGTTGTTGTCTTTACATGCAATGTGTGAACTGCTTGTAAATAGATAATATTTTATGATAATAATTGTAATTACCATGATTCACACATTAGAAATAACTATGCATTATTTACGTTTATAATGAAACTATCTAGATTTCCTAGCAGTTTTCTGGAAGGTATGAAAGATATAACTCGCTGATTAACCACCATAGTACGATGCATTGTTTTGGAAATGAACTAGCTAGTCAGGACTGTTTCCCGAACACGGTCGCATCTCCGTTGTTTGAACCACGTTAGTTCATCAACATAGAGCCATTGTTAATGACATTACACGCATGTGGTGGAGGAATAACTTATGCTATTTAACTGATTAGAGATTTCCAAGATGCTGCTGTATTGAACATGACACCTATTGACTAATTTACTATTTTTTGTTCACTGTCATTATGCTTTATTTGATCTTTGAATCATTGCGGGTTCCCTCTTGCATCATACTCCAGTGTTCCCTTAGCCATTTATGCACATGCGCACAATGGACACGAAAAAAAAACATTATTAAAACGCATTTTATATTTAGAAAGAATGGAAGATAAATATAGTAATGCATGTTAGTTTGCTTCTTGTGCCCAAGAGCATATTTATTAAAGCTCATTTATCTTAGTAACAAGAAACTATGCTTCTAACCACAGGTCCAAAGCTGTAGTTCCAACCACGTACGTTTGTGACATTGATTGAATCATCACAGGTTCCCTCTTACGTCATACTCCAGGGTTCGTCCAACGTTCGTTTAAACTATGCTTTTGGGAAACACAGAATCGTTGAACTATGCTGGTTACGACGGAATTTGCAGCCACAGTAGGCTAACCATGCTTTTGGGAACATTTAAATGAGTGCTAATAGTTTATAGAAGTTAATAGAATATTAATACTGTGTCGTTTTTCATTAATGAAAGAAAATAAACTGAATCCAACTTGGAATAAGAATTCTCTAAGAATCAAGTAAGATCCTATAATTTTTGATTATCCAGTAGGATCTTATTTGATTCTTAGTGGGGTCATATTGGATCTGATTAGTTCAACCACAGAAAACAGCACTAATGGCATTTTGGAAATGATGTGTTAGTACCTCCCACTTCAAGACTGCTTTTCTCTGTCCTGGTGATATAAAATGATTTTGTATATGGTCTTGAATCTCCAGCTGGATTGATGGTGCATCTGTTAGTTCTGGGAAAGAACATTTTGAATAGACAGTAGTCAAGTAAATAGTAAAGATAAAGTGTGTGATTTCTCTGCCACCAGCACCACAAAATAGACTTGTTTGTTTGAGCAGAGGAATTGGGAACATCATTGACTCAACCAGTGCCATGAGTTCAAGTGTGATTTTCTGATTAAACAATGGAAGAAGAAGGAGTGTTTGTAACTTTCCTGTTTTGTGACACAGAAATGACACATTTCAAGAAAATACAGAGATCAGTCAATATCCTGTCCGCAACTCACCCGGTGGAACTATGATGACCTCACTACGAGGACAATGCACACACTTATCACTGGGAACACAACGTATTCGCAACTGGTAAGGCAGAGATGTTGTCAGATTCCACAAAACACATTCTTTGTCGTTTTCAGACAGTTGCTGTGGAGGACAAGGAGAGAAAATTAGGTGAAACAAGCAAGTCAGTTCACATCAGGAAATGGATCTTCGGCAAACTTTACTGCAAATCCTAGATTTGTATTACTAGACAAGTAAAATTAGTCAAGGCAATCTTAGTGGGCTTGAAAGAACATTTTGAAAGGTGTTAAAAGTTTAAAGGTTTTAAAGACTGAAAGTTAAAATGACAGATAGAATCTATTCTTAACTATACTTCACCCTTGTTTTTTTCACACTGTGGTGGCCGACCACATTGCTACTCTGTTCTGTACCAAACCGTCCATATTATCAGCTGACTTGCATTCTCCTCAACTCCAGTGTGTTATACCACACTGTAACATGCTGCAGAACTTCATACTGTAAATTAGTCTACACAGTCAGGGAAACAACGGTGGCATTTGGGCTATGCAACAACTTTTAGCTTAACAGTTTAAAGACGTTTGGGCCAAATGTGCAGTATATACTGTATGTTTCATTGTGCACAAAATTGCCATCCAACCAAATGAATTTGGTTGAAAACATACTGCATACTATTGAAACAATGTTTTACTATTGAAAAACATGAAACAGTCTTCGGCAGTCTCAACCGATAATGAGTCCTGAAAGAGGTTAAAAATTGTTTTATTTCCGCCTCAATGGTGACTCTAAAAATGGAAGCTAAACACATTACATCATGGGTTGTTGTATGTCACTAAGTGTGCTAGAAGAAAGTACAAAAGTTGTCACTTGAGGTGGTAGCATTTAAAATGGTACTGTATGTACAATTTAGGTACTAGTATGTAAACTTAATGTGCTATTAATGTGTACCTTTAAAGTAACAAAAAACACACATTTTAGAGGGGTTAATAAAGTACAAAGGTTTTGGAAAAGGTACAGCCTCAACAAATTTTTCAGAGTATATACTGCAAATCAAAGCATTCAAACACACCTGCCTGTAATTTTCAAGCAATCCAGAAGATTGATTTGGATTTTTTTAGGTGTGTTTGATTATGGATGGAGCTAAACTCTGTAGGACAGTGGCCCTCCACAAGACCAGAGTTGCCAATCCCTGCATAATTTCTCACTTCTTACTTCTTCACTGTTATGAGGTTGATATGTCTCCTTTCCAATTGCAGAAGGACATGAGAGCTTTCTTGTATATTATATTTTTATACACCAGAGTTTCCAATCCCTGCAGCAGGTCATGAATGTATTTTAAAATATATATATTTAAAAAATGTAGCTCATATGGAACTAGACAAAGATTAAAACCAGACATTGTTTTCATCCATGTGTAACAATTCTAATAACTAACTGAAAAGGGATTATATTGTACATATGAGCTACTCTTATTGTAGTTTGTTCTTAGACATGGGGTTTAAACCCTCACAAAGGTTTAAATGAGGCCCCAGATCTTTAACCACAAAGCCACACCACACCCTAGTGCTTTCTAGGGTGCTTTCTCAGTGATGTACAGTGATATGTTACTTAATAGAGAAGTTAATCAAGGATTAATAAGAATAAACACACCCTTTTTGTGCTCATCTGATATAAAGATGGGCAAATTATGTGTGCTAACAATCCTTTTGTATTTTATTTTATTTTATTTTATAATAATAAGCCATTATTATTTAGCCTAAGATGAGAATGTAACTATGAAAATATTGGAATTTAGTAGCAATTAAGTTCACAAATGAATGTCACAATACGCTATTAATAATATTTGGTAATGAATTAAATAATAAACGCCCCTGAAAATCAATTCCATAGGGTGAATACTATGCCTTAACTCTGCCTTTCTGGTACAATTTTAAATAACAGTTGAACAAATGAGTTATGTCGTTTCAACCAATAGTACATACGTGCATATGCAGAATAAAAACGAGGAGACTTGATGATTGTATAAGAAGTGTAGCCACAGATTCTCTTAACCTGCCAGGTGTTGTTACTGACCTCTTTCCAGGATGAAGTGTTGAACGCTTTGTACTCTACAAAGAAGTTTTCAATATCGTTTCTTTCATCTCCCCACTCCACCTGCACAGTCAGATGGCCTGAGCTTCTTTTGTAAGTTAGTTTTGAATGAGGACCACACAGCGCTGCAAAGAAAGAAAACATTAAACAATCCAATGCAGAATCGCATACTTATTTTTTGTCTGTTAAAAATTTTTCAAGCAATTTCTACAAATACAATAACTTATAGTAAGTACTATTTTGGGAAAATACTATTCAAATCAGTATATTTAGATTAAGGTCAGTGTTTAGAAAAAGTTAAAATGTCAATAAATTAAAAGTTCCTAAAACTAATTGTTGATTAACATACTAATCTTGGATGGCATTCCACTGAAGTTTTTGTAGGTGCACCACTGCGGATATCCACTGTTTGCGAAAACGTGAGCTGTCACTTTCCAACCAGAGATAACCCTAAAGTCATCAGAAGTCCAAATTCCATACTTCTGATGTACATTCACACAACTACATCTCCTCCTACACAGTAAACAAGAATTTTCAGTTATCAAATCTTACATATAATTAAGCAATAACAATCAAACAGCTGCAACGGTGTGAAGCTTAGCCAGAACGCAAACATATTGAAGCTGAAATCATCACATTTCTCACTTCTTACAGAAACTTACTGTTGTGTGTACACTGTGTATGAGGTTGATATGTCTCCTTTCCATTTGCAGAAGAACAACATGGGTGGTTTCTTATATTTAATATAGCACGTCAAATCATAGACTCCTGTGAAATGAGAAATATCCACTCATGATATAAATAAAAGAAATAGTCATTTGCCACAAATACGGTACAAAACAGGACTTGGAAGTCTTAAAAATTAATGCAGTCAAAACTTTCAATGTAAAATCTGAGCACATGCAGAGATTATATCAAAATTATGACATGATGTTTTTATGATTTGAATTGTGTTTATTACTATTAGCTAGTAATAGTTGATCTAATAATCTACTTTAACCAAAAAAACATAGGATTGTTTATACAAATAGAAAAAGGGAGAGGAATAGGATAGGAAAAAGTTAGATTCAAACTCAGGTTGGTCATGTCAGAAACTACATCTACTGTCCTTAATCTCCACACAACTGCTCTATCTGTCAGAAAACAGTAATCCACTATATACCAACTTTAACAATGCCAATCTCAAACAATAATAACTTATTGGAAGTGGCTATTTGTCTTCACACATTTTCATAAGCACAAAACTTTCTCCAACAATTATGTATTATTCATTCATGTTGCACAAAGAAAAAATAAACTTTTCTATTTTACGCTAGTTTACAGGATAAAAAGACAGCTTACATCAGTGTTGGAAATGTTAAATTCTAACCTTCGGTGTTGTTACATTTATTTTTCAATGAGTTCAAATGGTCATCTCCACAGTTACAGGATCCTGTAAAGTTACAATGATAAGCTGTGATAAACTTAAAGACTTATTTGATTACCTTCTAATCTAAACAATGACCTTTTTTTACATTAATAACTAAAACATAGTTAATAACTCCACAGATTTGTGCAATCCAGCATGATTTGCTGTACTGACCTGCTGACGTTTCAGTTGTCCATAGATATACGAAACCTGAAATTAATAAATCTACTGAAAATCACTTCAGCAACCACATGAATGAAACGCAATACTATGCCATACTTCTGTTTAAATTGCCTACTTGTTTAAAAACAGAGCTAAAGCACATACCTAGAGTAATGAAAAATGCAACCGAGCCCTTGCGCATTGTCGCCTCCTCTGACAGTCTGCGCCTACCAACTAACGGAAGAGTGTAGGGTATTCCCTTCTCAATACACATGAAACTACAGCCCAGCAGATCCTTTTTTTAAAAAAAAAAAAAACTCTCATAGGCTGTCTCGGGACCCAGTAAACTACCTCGAGAGCACAACTAGGCAACATTTAGGCGCGCGGAGTATTTTTGGCCATAGGCGCTAAACCATGCTGGCAGAAAGTCAGCTGATTCTCCACAGCATTTACACACTTTTGTGCTCGTGAAAATGTGCCTTTATAGATATGTCTCAAAGACTTAATAGATTTTTACACTTTTAAGAAAATTAAGAAATTAATGCAACATGACTCGCCCTCATTACCGAAACGCGTAGTTTCTGCATCCCACAGTTAAGAACGACATTACGAAATGATGACAGAAATGTTCATGCAGTCGAATTAGCATAGTGCTTATATTATAGGCTGTAAAGTAACATGTTATGCCATAACCTTTCTGTATGTTAATTAATCCTCTTTAATATCAAATTGCAATGGTACTGACCTACAGTATACAGGCCTGTGCAGAAAAACTGTTTCAGTTCTGCAAACTCCTAATAGAACTATAGCATGTATTGTTGAACTTAGTTGAGGCCAGTCTGTTGACACTTGAAATCACTTATGGCTTGAGAACTTTCCCTTTAATTTTCTTACTGAACTGCGGGATTGTGTCAACATTTAACTGCAAAAAAAATATTGATTTAAATTGCTATTGCAAAGAATAAGATGTACTGGTGTTTAATTTTTATGGGGAGCTCTGAACGTTTCAGAATGCTTTTAGCTTCTTTTTTTCCCCTGTAAATCCTTTATAATTCTCAAGTAAGTTACAGTTACCGTTGAATAACCAATACATGGTTGTTATTAAATAACAGTTACTGTACTGTACTTTATACTGTGCTATAAGCAGCCTGTATGATCAACTAACTTTATAATATTTGATTTTTTCTCATTGCAAATTCAGTTTTTGTTTACTATGTTCACAGCTGAAGTGAAGCATAACAAGTACAAAATGTGCGGTGGGAACTTGTCTTTTTAAGGAAACAAACACTAGATTACTCTAAGGCCCTTGAAACTTTTGAGAAATGAGTAAACGTTTCACATGACAGATCTCAAAAAACCAAAGGTGAACTGTTATGACAGTTTTATTCTTTGCTTTAGTCGAGCTTTCAAGGAAACATATTCTCAGCACAATGAACATAATGTCGAAATCAATTAAGTCTGAAATAACCCTCTGAAATTGTATTGAAGTTACTAATAAACTGCACATATGAGGTGAATAAAGACAATTTATGCTTATTAAGGTGAATACCATATTTTTACACAAACACGTCCAGTGCATGAAACAGTACAAAATCAGTTTAAACAGATTTATTTCAAAAATTTCTCTGGCAGTTTTATAGTTACTACACACACTGTACTACTCATACTGGTATAAGTTGTGAGATGTTTAATATCTCTCTCTTTCTCCTACACACACACACACAGGAAGAGGCATGTTCACACTTCAGAGACTTCAACGTTAGGAGGCCCAATTTAGGAAACACATTGCAGGGTAACACAAAAAGTTTATCCTCCGTCACAGCGTTAACATATTTCATTTATCAACGCAGAAAAGACATCAAGGCAAAAACTACACCTTCACATAAGCATTGTTTTACAGTTTCAATAAGATTCAATGTGTATCATCATCTACCAACCTGCAATGTTGTTTGTGCGTATGGAAGAACAAAGTTTTTACCTAGCCTGCTGCTAACGGCGCATGGAACGTGTTTTTGTGACACTGCGAACAACAGCAACCACACGTTGATCAGTGGGTTTGATAAAATCAACATGCTTTCATTTTGTTTACATATATCATGTCTCATTCTGAGAAATGAACATGAGCAAGATTGGAAAAATGATATGTATATATTTTTTTCTTTGTATATTTCAAATTTGTTCCGACTTGGTTAAACATCAAAATGTGAGTCAGCCATTTGTGTTAGTCTGTTTGACAAACATATATAGAGCAGTCAAAGGGACATTCACAGGAAACTGGCCATATATTTAGAGTAATGCGCAGCACAGTTTTAAAATCCCCCACCTTTAAGATTATCAAAACTTTCACCACTCATTGCTTTGATCACCTGATGGATGGAAGACGACGGTCTTGATCCTTGAGTTAGATAAGAGTGTGTGGGCTGCTTTGCTCTGCGTGACATTGTGGTAAAGGTTGAAACTGAATCAACATCTTCTTAGAATGATACAAGGATAGTGAGATGATAATGACAGTGAGGGAAAAAATCATTTAAAAACACTTAGGGTTCATCTAGAAAGTATTTAGTACAAATTTCGCAGCCTAAAATGCATTCAAATAATTATTGCTCTGATATGCATTTTCAGCTGTGAGCCCCTATATAGACATGCTTTTCTACATCATTTCAATTTATTGAATTTACCACAGATGGACTCCACTCAAAGTAAGGAAACATATTCAAAGATGATTTAGAGAAATGGGATGCACCTGTACTAAAAAGCAAAAAGCCTGGGTATGCAGCTTATGTGATATTTTAGTTTCTTAATTTAAATGTATTTATTTATTTTTTTGATAAACCCTAAACCCCTAACCTTAACTCCAATCTGATTTTATATAATTTTCAAAAAGTAGTACTATAGATTGCATTATTGGGGATATCACAAACTTTTACTGTCATAAAATCAAACTATTGTAGAAGAGCGCCATCTAGTGTTTAGTAAATGTAGCTAACCAACTAGCTATTTCACCTTTGTAATGCAAACTGTCACAGCACACAGTTGCATACTTAAGCCCCGCATGAACTACTATACTTAGATGGTAACACTTTAATTTGATTTAGTCAACTTTAGACATTAGGCTGGCTATAAGTAACTTTGCAAGCGCATGTCACCTACTAGTCATCAGAGTTTTAATAGACTGCCTGCTTAATATCTGCAGATATTCTACCGTCTATAATTTTGCAAGAATGTCAATTTACTCTGCTAACCCTAATCTCACAGTTTGCTAATAATATTGATATTCGATGATTCAAAATAATTTTGATGATGTGCACAATGATGGCTTATTTCTTTTCTATGGTAAAAAGTCCTTTAAATAGCCGATAAACCTATTTTAACTGTAAATCCAAGTAAAGTATTTAAATATGTGTGCATGTATGTTTCTTGAAATGTGTTTGAAAGAGCTAGAGTAAATCCATAAATCTTGTTGTGATTAATAAGTTGACATTTATAATGTCAGGTGTGGCACAGTTGCAGTCAGGGCCGTCCTTTGGCGACGTGGGCCCAGTAGGAGGTAGAGAGCAGGGAGAGAGCACGTTTTATTAGTTGTGATGAACACTGGTCAAAACACTTGAAATCAACAGTCTGAGCATCCTAAACAATTGTACTATAAAAGAGCATTAAATAGTGTGAGTACATTTTATCTGATGGTTTGGGTTATAATCTCTTAATGAGAGCAGGTTCTGTTTATAAAAGCACAATTTGACTATGTAGTTACATAAAATCAGGCTTTCTTAAGCAAATTGGATTAATTGTTTTGACTCTTTTTCCCTTCTAAAACAATAGAGTAAAAACCGATAAGATGTTCATGAAGTCATCTACTCACACACATACAGTACAGTCCATACATATCTATGTCATAATGCTTGTGATGTGTGCTTTGGCATATGACCTACCAT
>JAUCMR010000107.1:21096982-21112576 GCA_032357425.1 Enteromius argenteus
TTTAATTTGAAGGGAAATGTGTCAGGTGCTCCCACAATTAGCATAAAAGGCCCCAGTGGCATGTTGTTGCTTATTGTTATAGTTTTATTAAAACCAATAATTAAGTGGCTAATTTAGTGAAATCATTCAGTTCGAATTCACCTTGTTGCTTCTATGCTACACTGTACTGTATCTTTAATAGAACATATGGGAAGATAAGTCTATTCATAGGATTGCATGTAAGTTTGTTTGCACAGAAATTATGCTGTCATCATGATGTTGATTTCAAAAAGAAGATGCTTTGAGCAATGTTTCAATAACTTTGGACCCAAATGTTTACTGTATAGACTAAAAAAACACTGAGACATGCTTAAAAGAAAGTCAGTCATACGAGTTTGAAATAACATGAGGATGAGTAATTTCGCCATTTTTGTCTTTAAAAATGTGAGATGCAGAATAGTGAGCTTATTTTAATTTAAGCTGTGCATTTTTAGTACTTTGTTTCATGCATGAGATGCTGCAAAAGGTACATCATGCCAGTGCAACAGTAAAACGTGTGTAGTGCATCGTTTATATAGAAAAACAATGGCAAAGCAACACAGTGGAGTGAACAGTTCCTAAATGTCCTAATGTTTTATCCCTGAACCCCTGGCACTCTGGTTTGTGTTAAAAACCTTTCCATCCTATATTATGTATGCATATGTTGGGAAGAAGAAAAAAAAATCTGCCTGCTAAAATTTGTGTGTGTATTCATGTGTTTCTCACTGGAACGTATGACTTTTTCTCTTTTGCCATTCATATGCAAATTGTCATTTGGGTCATTTTTAATGGCAAATGTTTGTTATGACTTGTCCATTATGATGCATCACTGAATCATTGGCTGTGAAATAGTGAGGCACCTCCAGAATCCTCTCTGATCTTGTCTGAACAGATTAGATTAGTTAACACATTAACTGTTAAGAACCTGTTTTAGCATGCTACGATGTATTTTTTACTTACAGGCGTAATGTAATCATGTAAGTAAAGTAAAATGTGGTTTCTCTGTTTTTTACTCAGACATTTTTTTTATTTTTCCCCCCAGGGAAGTACCTGCTGCCATATGCCTCTACCCAGCAGACATGGTCAGCTACAGGATCAGAGACCACCAACCTGGTGCGCATGCGCTCACAGACCCTTGGCAAATCCGCACCCTCTCTCACAGCCAGTCTGGTCAGTATACCACAAAAATGTTTAACCTGGAATCATGTGCTAGATTCCCCACTCAAACACTAGGGAGCACTGCTGTATCACTTACACTACAAATAACATTTTTTCGCTTGTTCTGATGGACTGTGACACTGTGATAAAGAACCCTTTAATATTCATTCAGTTGACTAGCAGGATGGTGCTTTTATTGCATGTTGCATTTGTAAACATTTTGGTCTTTTATCAAAGAAGCAAAACTAAAAAAAGGCTGCTGCATTTGGCTTGAAATTAGAACAAAGTCTTATGAACTGATGAGATTGATTGATTGATTGATTGATTGATTGATTGATTGACTAACTAAAAGATGAATAAGTAAAATATTAGCCCGATAATTAATAAGAAAAATATATAATACTCAATCACACATAATTTTACAGATTTTCTGTGGGGTGGGTGGATTGTGAGGAAGTGTTGCCTCTTTCTTGTATACCTGCCCCTATCCTGTTTTTTTCCCATTTGCATACGTACCATCAAATGCCTCAAAAAATATGGAATGACACTTGTGGTACCAAACATGGTTCCAGATTTTATGAACTGGCATATCATATCATGAAAAATCATATTTTGTTGTCTATGTTCTGCAGCATTGATGTGTGAGAGTATCAAATAGGACTGAAAGGGAAATTTCACACAAAAATGAAAATGCTGTCAGAATCTACTTTGCTTTGTGTTTTAATTATTTTCAGCAGTGTTACGTTTATCAAGTCATTTTGCAGATGGTTCCAGCTGCTCTATTCCTTATAATGAAAGTCGTGCCCAGATGCTGTTAAATGCCATAAAATAAATGCTTTGACTCTTGTGAAGAGCCATATTTCCAAATTGTTTAGTTTAAAGAAATTCAGTATTGTAGCAACTTGGAGAAGCTTTTTGGATAAGTAAAATTTCATTTGTTGGTTTTTATTGCTCGACTACATTGTTCACCCTAAAATTACAATTCAGTCATGGTTTGCTCACTCTCATGTGATTCCAATTCCATAAGACTTTAATCATCGGAACGAAGATATTTTTTAATTTTTTTTGTGCATCCATGGTCTCAATGATACTAAAAAGCCTTGTTTGATGCATACAAACCAATAAAGTTTGTTTACGTATGTTAAGCATGCACAATTAAGCTTGTAAGGTGTTTAATGTGTTCTGTGCATGTTAAATTAAAGGTCCTGCTTTATGTTAGGTGGCCTTAACTAGTATGTACTTGCATTTAAATTATTAATTTGGTACAGTGCACTTATTATTAACATACATGTTTTTATATTGCACTTATATTTTAAAAAAATACCAATATGTAATTACATCTGTAATTACGTTTACATTTAACACAGCCATATTCCTATTCCAATTTTTGGATGGAATATCTTCAAGATTTGAGGAGTGTTGGAAGCATTTTTTTTTTTTTTTCTGTGTTGAGCTGGATGCTGGGATGATATCCTGAGAAACTGTCATGTCTTATTTGCCTCTCCTGAGCTGTGGCAAACAGAGGTCCAGGTTCCATGTTGGGCGCCTGATTGAAATTAATGACCGCAGAGAGCAGGGTCAATGCTGCAACAAACAGAATGTCATTTACTTAGCGGCCGTATCCGATCCGCTTTCGTTGTGGCCTCCTGGGTCTCTTTCCCTCTTCCCTGCTGAAATAAACAGCCTTTGACCAGCTTAGATAACCAGTTAAACCCATACTACTGGTTTCCTGTATTAGGTGTGCTGCTGAGTGTTGATTTTATTTTATTCAGAACCAGTTCTGTTAAAATAAAAAGAATACTAAAAATAAATAATATAATACTGGAACAGTGTTTCAAATTACATTTGGTCCTTTTGTTGGTTCTTGTGTGTCTTCAGTGAGTGACTCATGACTTCATTTTTTTTTCTCTAGTATGGACAGAAAGTAAAGTACTCCATTTATAGCACAGTGCAGTAGAAATGGACTCCAGACTATGAGCTTTTAGTCTGAACGTAAAATGATTCTTAAATGTGATTTTTATTGAATTCATCAAAAAGTCTAATGTCTTTAAGAGTCTAATGGATCACAATGTTATTAAATGGGTGTGTTTTTTGACTTGATAAACTGCATTTATTGTAAGCCTCTTCCAGTTTCTTTTACCTCTTTTCTAGTCCCAGATTAAAAATCCGTCAGAAATGTCTACATTTTCATTAATATAGAACTATTCATAAATATTTTCTAATTACTTTTCAGGAGTCATTTCCATCACAACCAATAAAGTTGGTTGTCTACACCTATTTTCCACCTATATTATATCTAAACAAAAAAAAATTAATGAATGGGTAAATGGATGAATTAAATTTAGCGTTTCCAGAATATTTTACGTTTAATATGCAAATATGCCAAAGCTTCTGAAAATATTTAATTATTGTGTATGTTTAGGCTGCAAAATAAAAAATCTAAGTACTCTTTCCAAGAAAATTCACTATTTTATGTCAAAAATGTAAAAAAAAATGTAATTCACACCATTCATGTCCATTACAGAGTCATTGTGACGTGAACAGTACACTATGTGAGATTTAGTGGAAATTTCCTTAGATTTTTGTGTATGCTGTTGCTTTACAAAAAATAATTGTTAATAGAGTCATCTCTCTCTCTCTCTCTCTCTCTCTCTCTCTCTCTCTCTCTCTCTATCTCTCTATCTCTCTCTCTCTCTGTTCGTGGTATCATCTCAGCTGCTTTGGCTTTATTAGGCCGTTTACATGACCCTACTTCTAAATCGGCCTCCCTGAAAATCAATGATGGCGGGACCTTCCCGCTTTGCGTTTTCTCCCATTGAATTGCTAATGGCCTTTTCCCCTGCGCCATTCCTGCACTATCTTTTTGGATGTTCCCCTCCTGCAAAATACAAAGGGAAGGAGTATGTCTTGGGAATGTTAACACTGTTTAGTGAAAACGAGTGCCTGTGGAGTAGGCTGACGGTTCATATGTGACCTTGGAAAGATATTCCTCACACACAGAGGGAGCTTATCTGTTTTCCCTTTGTAAACCTCATGTGGAGGGTTTATGGGTTTTTGCTTTGGTCTGTTTGGATATTCAAGAAATTTGTAAACTGTATGTGTTGTTAGAGTCAGTTGGGATGAGATAAAATGTAGTTTTGTTGTTCAGTGATTGTGGTAGATATCTCAGTTTTATCAAGGGGATTTTGTGTTTACAGTGCTTTCTGCCTTTTATCGAGTTCTTCACAGGAACTTTAAGAAGAAATGGTTAAACAATAAAAAAAAAATAGATTGTGCTTCAGCAGAAATATGTTTGTCTAGAGGCATTGTGGTGTTGGATGTGTACATTATATTAACAGGAAATGCTGTAACACCTGACAATTTGTCCAGAGGAACTGCTAAAGGGAAAGGTCATCAAAAATAGTCTTTAATTTAATTAAAGTCGTTCCAAGTCCGTAACAGCTAGTTTATCTTTGGAACACAAATTAAGGTATTTTTGATGAAATCCGAGAGCTTTTCTGGCCCTCCACAGAGAGACTGTGACTGATTTAGCTCACTTTTAGCTTTGACTCTTAACTCTTAAGTTGAAAATGTGTATTAATGTGTTTGAATAAACATACATTTAATACTACATTAGTGTGTTGAGTTGCGACATTGCATAGCAACAGTAACCAATCTTTAGTCATGCAGTATTCACACTAGACATGTGAGACATGGTGTGATGTGTTAGAAATTAAATGACTCCTATTAAATTCAACTTTGCTGTCTACACTGGAAGAGCCCATTTGTTTACAAAGCAGGCTATAGTTTTCTGTTATATGTTGGAATTTGTAAATTATATATAGTGGTGTTATTGGTGTCACAAAATCTTTACTGGTTGACACATAGGAACCATAGTAGGGCTGGGCGATATATTTTATGGGATAAAAACACGCGTCTCGTCAGATAAAGCCGGTTCCTTGATTAGCGGTAAATCCCCATCACCTGTTTTCACACAGAGCTGCAGTTAATACACAGAGCCATAGATCACTGACGAGTTATGCAATATCGCGTTTAGTATTGCAGGTGGTTCATTTGCGATGCTGAACACGATATTGCATAGCTCGTCAGTAATCTATGTAAATATTCTAAATATGTTATGTGTAAATCTGCTAGGAGAGCTTTTTAGATATGACTACCACCTTTTTCTCTTCAGTTTCTTTACTATGGGATTTGTGCTCCATAAATCAAATTGTCCCAGCAGACCTAATACTGTCTTATCTGAAACTGATGAATTATGCAATTTATTAGAAAGATTTTGAATTTACCCTGTGCTCTTTTAGCAGGTCCGCTTAGGGCAATTGCAGTTTTTATTAGGATCCAGCGGTAGTCGCACAGGGTAGAATGCAAATGACGACTACAAAGGGATTGTTTATTAAGTTATGACACTGAGTCCCAGTGAGTCACCAGAGTTAAAGGTCCCCTTAGAGAACATTTTCATCAGTTCCCAAATCCAGTCTGAGATATAAGGAGATGTTTTGATAAATTTATTATGTATTATGTATGAATATAATACATTATATTATACTTTTATCCTTACAATAATTTGCGATGTTACCAATAGTTTGAGGAAAAATACCATAGAGACAAAGAATTTTGTTAATACTGTAGAACTAAATTATTCAATTTTATTAAATTAATAATAAAAAATGTATGATCTCACTAGTTCTGCGATTTATAATAGAATTTTGGTGGAAATTAGAAATTACCTAGTACTAAAATAATGGTTTAAACCTATAGCTGATTATTATTTACATGTTGTGGTTGATAACCAGTAAATAGACAGTATTCAAGTTTTATTAAGAAATCACAACCCTGTAATGTGCAGTGCAGCCGATTTCTTTATAGATTTCCTAAAGATTAAATTTTAAAAGTGTTAATACTGTAAGATTAATTCAATATACACTATCTATCATATTACTGTATGTATTATGTATACTGAATATATACTGTATTTTCCAGAAAATAAGTTGCACGTGACTGTAAGTCACCAGGTCAAATTTTTCATTATTAACAACATTTAAGCATTTTTAAAAAGCAAAACTCAAACTACCAACGTGCACTGTTTTGCATGCTTAATGTTACTTGCATTATTTAAGTTGTTTCTGAATAAAAGTCACTGCATGTTTTAGTAAAAAAAAAAAGTTAAAATATAGCAGTATAACAACTAAATAAAATCAAACCTCTATGCTGTGCATCTCTTGTAGAAATTACGGTTATCATAGACCAGATCAGAAATTTCTACAGTTGTCTTAAACTTTCACACAAAAGGATGTTTATTACATATCCTGCTTTGATGATATTATATAGCTTGAGGCCTTTTTATTGCCTGGCTTAAATCCAAGAGGAACTTGTCATAGTGGACGTTTGCTGAGACCCAGCCAGCACTTCACCATCTGTGTAGTTCAGAGTTTTTCAAACACTTATATTGTTTTCGTGTTTGTAATAGTATAGTGCAAAGTCCTGACTTCATGTGGGTTTGTCCTCTCCTCCACCTCAATCTATTTCTCCCTTCAGCAAGCATTACAAACTCGTCATGGTGCACCCTGAAGCCCTTGTGTTTTCATGCTGATTGTGGACCCGTTGAGCCAAACAAAGCTAAACCTGATCCACTCTAAGAAAACCAAAAATCTGATCTTAGATCAGTATGAAGTTTTAACTTGCTTCTGTCATGGCATCTCATCTGTCCTGAGCATGATTAACTCTGACAGGAAATCAATACAACTCCTCCTGGCCAGATATGAAGATAAGACATCATAATCCTGATGTTGAGGCTTTGTGGCCGTGAGACCCTCTTCATTATTTTGGCCAGAGATGTCCTTTACTGATAACAATGTCTTTTGTCTTAGCCTGTGTTCTGAGCCGGAACCGCAGGGCAGGAAGAATAACGTCACTCAAACCAACAGCCTTTCAGGTTTTATGTTTGTTCTTTTAATGCTGTTGTTTTATTGAGAAACACACTGGTTTGTATTTTGGTCAATTTAAAATGATCTACACATTTTCTTTTTATTTATTAATTGAAAAATGAGTTATTGAAATTCTGTTATTACACAAAAGCATTTAACCTAACTATCTGGATATATCAGCATTTCGCATTGAAAACTATATAGCCACTTACCATTTTGTTTAAAGTTCAATGTTTTAAGCAGGACTTAAAAGAACCTTTTTAAGTGATGCTGTCCTTTCTTCAGTGGCATTTTTCATTGGTGCATATGTCCATTTTTCCTTGACTTTCAAAATCATCTCAAGAGGGTTATGAGAGGTGAAAGCCTCGTTTAGTAAACCCGAATTGAATTACAGACATGCTGCATGTCAGTGTGTACACAGGGAGACGGCAGTTAAATGGGAACTGTCTTTCTGATGAAGTGGGAGCAGTTGGGATGTTGAACCCCTGACTCACTGGCCCGTTCCATTTTGAAATGGTTTTGTGTTGAAATATCACTGCATTAACCATCACGTGAAATATGACATTGTTTGTCATATTTTCCAACCTTCAAAGTGCTACAAGATGGTGAGATATAATTGGGAACCGAGCAATAAAAATAATATAGCTAAGTGCAGATTTACACACTATTTTATCTAGGACTGGCAGGTATTGAAACAATGATTATGATGATAATAATGTTAATAATAATAATAATACCCATATAACAGTATAGTGTACATATTAAGGGTTTGGATTTTTTTTTCTCTCATATTTACATCTGCATTTATTTATTACATCTATATCATCACATCTACATCATAAGTTCTACTAAATAGTTTTAAATTCTTTTGAAATATACATTTTGAAATGTTTCACAGTGTTTCACAAAGAGTCAAACCTGCAGCACCAACTACTGAAATTGAAATATGCTATTAAAAATTATAATGTTCTGAAGCTTGAATCTAATCTAATGGTATGGTTTTAGAAAACAGCATCGGTATTAGTTGCAGTGTTGCTTGAATTTCATAATGCAAGGTCAAGGCTCTTAAATGTGACGTGATGATTTGATACAATCATATGAAATTTAAGAAAGGGATTCTATTGCATGACGTCATTATATGCTCGTACTGCAGGTGCTGTGTGGTGGCCGTCAGGTTTGCCCTTGATGTTTGATGTGTCAGTAAAAGCGTGCTGTTATCAGGTCTGGTGGGACGAACTGTGACTGGAATGGTTTCAGGTCTGTGAAGCAGCATTGTGTGTGCGCGAGCCTGCGTGTCTGTTTGGTCTCTGCAGGCCTCTGGCTCATATCCTAACGCCCCTGACAGACTCAGATGGGCTAGAACGGAGCCCGACCTCACAGGTCACTCAATCAACCTTCACCACAGGCCCCTCTGCCCTCACCACTGAAGCCCCTTTCCACTTTACGTCTCTTTCTCTATCTCTCCATTTCCTTTAGACTTTCATATGGAAGCCTCTCAAGTCTCCCACCCACTGAGAACAAAGAGGTTTCTCACATCCTGTCACGACCATTGGCCAAAACCTCTTTCTTCACCTGGGATGACCTCAGCATGACCCTGCACTGCCCATCTCCCTTGTTCCCTATTCCAATATTCATCTTCACCAGTATCAGAAAGGATGCATAATGTAATTTATGTGTAAAGCATCCTTTACTAGTCCTGGAAATTTCTATCAAGCCGTTATAAGACTAACCTGCTGTATCCTCACAAGGCCTTCTAACAAATTTATAGTTTCTAATGAAACGTACATCTTGAGAGGGGTTCTATTAGCATTCCCATTTATTTCAAAGGTAGTAGTTCGACGAAGGTATTCATTTAGTCAGAATACATGGCAAATTTTTGATTTGCTTTCAATAGAGAAGAATAGAGAAAATTTTACCCACAGAATGGTCATTATTATAATTATATTTGAGGGTACAAATAAGCATTCTTAATACAAATAATAATAAGGGTGTATAATATATTGGAAAAATGTATTTCTTAGGGCTGTCAATGTTGCCTTAAATTCACATATTTTGAAATTAGAGTTTGTTGCTCTTCCCTGGCCAGATGAACAATGTATTGTATGATCCAATGATATTCCAAAACCACAAAGGATGTTGTTGTACTTACTGTAGGTAAATTACGTCAAACGAATTGCATGCAGCAGTTGACTCAACTGTATTCCTCATTGAATGTGTTTCCTGTAATTCTACAGGAAGTAAGGGTGATGGTGTGAGTTTTCGCTTTTGTCAATGAAGTGGTGTTTTCAGTTCCTGCATGGGTTAAAAAGCTTTGTTGTTGAAAACCATTTCCTTGAATACACTTGAGGAAGTTCAGTGTTTGCATTCATACCCCGCCACAGAGAGCATACCCAAAACTGAATGAGAAATAACAAGTAACTTTAAAAGGGAATGTTGTAATTGTTCCGTTCTCCTACTATTTACTGTTCTTGCTGAATCGTGACTAATTCTCCCAGGATAATCTTCCAAAATTGTTCCACTACAGAGAAGAGACATTTTTTAATCCAAGTTCTTTGCCTTTAGTTTGAAAGAATTTTAAAATGCCAATGTCAGATTATGCTGCTTATCATTCTCTCCCAAAATGAACTGTTCTCCTGTAGGCAAACTGTGATAGATGAGCTGACAAAGAAGAGTTTATTACATTTTTATACGTTTGACCTTCTAAAATAATTTTCGTACATATTCTGCAGGTAACTGTCAATCTCTTTTGTGTTGCTCTGTAACTGGCATCATTCAAGCTTCGCTGGAGAAACAAGGAGAACTGGGGGGAACCCACTTAATATTCACATGGCAGTCATGGTGAATTGAAATGAATGAGTGAGAAAGACTGAGGGTTTGTGGGTATGTTGGAGCGAGAGAGTGTGAGTGTGTGGGAAGGTGAGAGAATGTGTGAGAGAGGGTGAGCAAGAAAAAAAAAAACACACAGCAGACTGTGAAATTGACGATTGGGATTGGCACGATGGTCGTCACTTAAAGTTTCATCTCTACATGTTAATAAGACTGCACCACTGTATAACACTCCAGGACAAAAAAAAAAACAAGATTGGCGAATGGATGCCTTAAAAATACCACTACAGCTGCCCATGAAATCACACTATATTGACTCCCAATATGTAGCTGATTCTGGGGATGATTAGTTTTTGGAGGGCATCTTACTGGGAAAAACCAGGTCATATACCAGCTTTCTGTGGTCAAGTTGATGGAACATGGTAGCTGGGTTGTTTTTAATACAAAATGGTGTAAACAATGAACCTTGGCCTTAACAAATGATACCTTTGCAATGTATAGCTGGACTTTTGACTGTTAACACAGTCTAGTGCACTTGGCAGCTTATTTTGGGTATTGTTTTGTTGCTATAGCTATAAATGACAAAAGCTATAACCATATTCGAATGCAATTCTTTTTATTGATATGGGATATATTTGAGTGCCACAAACAAAAGTACCTTGTTGTACCCTGTAAACTTATCCAGTGGTTGTTTGTTCTTTAAAAGTGCTCATTGTTAACACACGTGTTGCCAGATAAACTGCTGCCTGTCCTGATTTATAGAAATTGTGTAACAGCGGTTGAATTAGAACTGAGACTAGAACATATTTTTAAAAGAGACTCGTTGGGGAAAATTGCTCTAACATAGTTTTGAAGGACAAGTTCGGAAGCTAGCTTTGTATTGTTACAGTGTCAAATGCAGGGGCGGCACCAACGGGAGAAAAGGTGGGAATATGCATAAAATTAACATTCAGTAAGAAGCAAATGCAGCCAAAAAAGTCAGCATAGCAATATAACATGCAATCTTGCCAAATTTTTAAGTGGGTTAAAAGATGCAAAATTCACTTTTGTTGTTGTTTGAACATAAATGTGTGTTGGAAGTGAGTGTACACATCCACCCTGTAACAATAAAAATCCCCCCCTTAAATCCCTTCTCAAATCAGGCTGTTCTGAGATTCCTGCCAGAATGAAGTAGTTCTGCACAGGTCCCTCCCACAATAGTTAATTGACAAAACCGTCAGACCTGCCCTGAGTGAGCTGTCATCAGTCTGCCATTGTCTGCCATCAGATTAAGTGATTGAAGTATTTTGTTGTTGGATATAATAATGAATATAGCAGTCAGTGAGTATAAGGTTTTTTATGAATCTGTGCAAATCGCCTTTCCTAATATGTGCAAGTTAGCAAGTTTTGCGGCTGAAGTTTACAGTATTCTCGTCACTCCTCTGAAGAGTGGGGTGGGGTTAGTAGAGCTCATAAGCATTTAAAGCATCAAGGACTAGAACAGCGTGGTGAAAACAGAGCTGATTTTGACAGTGAAAAGGGTGCTTTTTTACACTTCCGTTGAGAAATTTTAACCAAAGTATGTTAAAGACTTTTCATTAAGACCCTAAAGAATTCTATCAACTTGTGGAAAATGGGCATCAGATGATCCCTTTAATGAAAAGACTTCTAAATATATTTATTTATGCATTATTGTGTTTAAAAACGTTTGCGTGCCTTTGCCAGTTTGCCAACAGCCTAGAGCTCATTACATAAGACACTGAAAAAAAAACATTTGAAAAGCGACAGAATGTCCAAAGACATTGTCTGCATGTTTATTGCAGTTGTATAGCTGGTTTAAAATTGAGAATCTGATGGAAAAGGTTTGATTGTTCAAGCTTGTTTATGTTGGAAAGGAAGAGAATTTCTTCCTGTTAGCTATGGCTCATCTTAATAACGAAGGAAATGCTTGCAAACTAGCCGTTACAGGATGCTCCATCTACCCCTGTGCTCTCATTGTGCTTTCCTTCCATCTTATTTCTGCCCAGTTCACCCTGGCCATGACCGCCAAGCCTTCTGACCTTCACTCCTGGCTCCTTATCTGCAGCTCCAGTTGAAAGACAAATAGGAGCTCGATACCACTCAACATCAGGTCACTAACACCATTGACCGAATGTGGACGCACACACAGGATGCCAGCTGCATTGTTTAGTGCTGGCAAAACAATGCACAACAGGATTTCCTGTCTCTTCTTTCCCTGCAAGCGGTCACTCCGGGTGCCACAGAACTTGCCTGTTTGGGGGGTAATGAATCGGCGGCCCTCTTGGGTTTTAACACTGAATTTAAGCTGCCGGTGTTCACCCCCCTACCTCTCTACTCCTCTCTCGCCCCTCCTGCATTCTCTATCTCTCTTTCTCTTCCATCAAACACGCGTTCACAAGCTCTCTCTCTTTCACATGCTCGCATCCTCTCTTCTCTTCAAACACGTACATGCTCGCACATTGTCCTGAAGTTCAAAGAGAGCGAAACGGCGACATGTCAGCTGACCGGCCCCCTCCAATCAGATAAGTTCTGATGTAAGTCTTTAGCAGCTGCTCGGATCAGATGGAGCGTGCCTGTAGGATCGCAGGAGCGCTAGAGGAGGCAGCGCGGTGCAGTATGGCTAAGTAGCAGTGAGACGCGTGCACACACACACAGAGAGTGCGAATGAGAGAGTATGCGCTCTGCCTCTCCGGCATGGATGAGTCCAGCATTCTGAGGAGACGCGGGCTACAGGTAGGGAATATAGAGTGATGCGGGTGTGGGTGTTTGCCGCTTCGTTGTTTTGTAGCTTTTATGTGTACACTTGGATGTGGGATGAATTACAGAATAGAGTCAGTGTCTTCGCATGCTGAAACATCCAAATGCTGCAACGGAAAATTGAAAATGTGAGTTTTGTCACTGAAAAGACTGCAAAGTGCAAATATAGGTACTGGTTTCTATGTGTCTGCACGTAGTTTATACCTTCAGAACTTATCGATTTCTTTTTAAACAAGATCAGCAACTTTACAAAACAGATAAAACACAAGAAAATGATCTTTTTAAAGGAAGCTGACTTTGTCAGACTGTTAAGTTTTTGGTAATTATAATAAAACAATGACGGTTTTGACAAAACACTTTATAGTCAGATGTTTGACACCAATTTAGTTAATTCTTCTTTTAGCAGTTTTTATTTAGAATATTGTATTTAGACTGTATTGTTTTTAAGATTGTGTTTCAGAGCTTTTTAAATTATGTTTCTAATGATTAGTTTAAGAATTAATTGGGCTAAATCTTAGTTTGTATATTATTGGCGATAACTATGAAATTATCTGAGGCATTCACGATTTTGAAAAGTTTCTGCTCCTGTTTTTTTGTATTCATTGTTGTATGCCATTGCCGCTGATGTATTCCAAACCAATGTGATTTTCTGCTGCAGAACACAAAAGGAAAGCAACAGAAATCATTTCTCAAAATATGATCTTTTGTGTTCCACACATGGAATGAAGTCACACGGGTTTGGAACAACATGTTTGATCTGTCGCTTCAAGGCATTATATTTGGAGTAACTTCTGTGTGAGTTTATAAGGACTAATTAGTCATCCATCCATTGACGCTTAATCTCTTTGTGAAATAGTGACATTAAAGAAACTCTTATAGTCTTTTCTTTGTTTAGGCATGGGAAAGGACACTTGTTTCTGTGTGCTGTGGATATCACCACAGCTGGTGATAAAACAAAACGATCGTTTGCCCTGAAGACAAGATTCAGAGTTCTGCTTTATGATTTCGTGTGGGACACAGTGTTTTCATTTGTCAGTCAAATGCATGTTAGTGCACCGTTTCACACTCTGTATTGCTTTAGGCTATGAGCTCATAAATCGGAGACTAGGGGGACTGGGATATTTCTTGAGTCTTTAATGTTAGGAAACTTCCTGATTTGAGTTAATGTTGTAATTGTCACTAGAGCAGAGAAAGTGAGTGTGGTATATAGCTAAATTTAGACCGGTTGATGTCAGCGAGAAGGTTGAGTCAATTAGCTGCTTTATGTCAATTACCTCAAGGTAGCTGCAGCATGCAGGGCAATTGTTCTGAGACCTGCTAAACACACAGCGTCACTTATAATTGTGTTTGGGAGAGCTTTCAGTTCAATGTAGTTATGTTTGGAGTTTAAATCTAAAAGCTTGTTAACATACCGTGGTTCCATACTTGCCTCTTGTAATTGTAAGCGTGTCTTGCAACCATGAGAATTCTTAAAATGATCATCTGTATTAGTCCAACAATAGAACAACAGAGCAAGGTTTTTTCCATCCAGTTAGATCATTCACTCATTTGTTTTATTCACTCACTCTTGTATTTTTTTTATTTGATCATTCATATTTAAAACTTAAATCTTATTCTTATTTTAATTCATTCATTATTGTACTATTTAATTCACTAATTCTTGTATTTTTACATTCATTCATTTTTTTTAATAAATTTACTCATTCTTGTAACTTTTACATTTGTTTTTTTCTTGTATTTTTTTAATTCTCTCATTCATGTATTTTATTACATTAATTAGTTAATTCTTGTATTTTTTAATACACTAATTATTGTATTTTTTATTCATTAATTTTTGTACTTTTAAATTCATTCACTCACTCTTTTTTTTATTCATTCATTTGTTTATTCTTATATTTTTTGCTATTGTTCAATTTTATATTTTTATGCTATTGTTTGCTGATTTAATATCATTCATTTAGTCATTCATCCATTTGTAGTTATCACAGTATTGCGATTTATCACGGTATTGTTTAAATGTGCTGGAAAGGTTTAAAAACTTAGGTGATCCAATAAGTTTTGAAAATGTTTCATAAAATGGTAAATCTCTCAGTTCAGCCAATAAATAATGAAAAGGGTTAAAGGTAAGGGTTAAACGTCTTTGTGTAAATAAAATGTACCTTTCATCAGTGATTTGTTTTTGCTATATAATTTTGTTGGTGTGAATTAGTCTGGAATATGTTAAACTGAAATGTTACGGTCTCAGGTTAAACAACATGCCATATAAAAAGATATTTCACTTTCCAAAACATTGATAGATTTTTCTCACTTACCACCCAAATGTTCTGCCTGTTATGACATTAGATTTAGTAATGAAATTAAAAAAGACTAAAACAGATTGTTTAGCAAATAAACATGGGTCTTCCAGGCTGTATCCTGTATGATCGGCTGGTTCCACCGAGGATATTGTTGTCAGCACAACATATTGAAATGGGCGGTAGATACTGGCAGGTAATTAGAATGAATAGACAGTAGTGGTGCTATATTAGTTTTGTAATTACAGTCGCAGTGAATGCGTGCGTTCAGAAGTCTCATGGGGTCATCTCCCTGCATTTGTTTAGTTGCATTAAGCTTTGCTTCACATTTGACTTGATCTAATAAAGAAAAAAAGAAAAAAAAGGTATCCACACGTAATTGCTTTCTTTTCTTTTCTTTTTCCCTTTTTTTTGCATGAAAGTAATTATGTGGCAGTCTTGAGTAGGGCTGCAAAATTCCGGGAATTTTCAAGACTGGAAACTTTCCATGGGAATTTATGGGGATTAATGGGAATTAATGAGAATAAACTAGAAATTACTAGAAAAAACTCTTGCAGCATAATCTTGGTTAAAACAACTAGATTTAATGCAATTTTAGTTTAATTTCTAGACTTAAA
>JAUCMR010000107.1:21121531-21138326 GCA_032357425.1 Enteromius argenteus
TCACCATTCATATCCATATATATATGGCGTCTCTGCTTTTTGTGGATGATATCATCCTGATGGCTTCATCTGGCTGTGAACTTCAGTGTTAACCTTGGCATTTTGCAATTGAGAGAAGTTCCTCAAGGTCTTTCACAAGTAAGGTTAGGTTGGGGCATGAGATTGACAGTTGGATTGGTGTGGTGGCAGCAGTAAAGCGGCCATTGTACCACGCTGTCATGGTGAAAAGAGAGCAAAGCCTGAAGGCAAAGCTCTCAATTTACCAGTCAATATGTGTTCCAACCTATGGTCACGACTCATGAGCTCTTAGTAATGACTGAAATAATAAGTTTGAGGGTATAAGCGACTGAAATTAGTTTTCTCTGGTGTCTGGGCCGACTCTGAGAGATAGGCAGCAAACCTCAGACATCCAGGAAAGGTTTAGCATTAGAGCTGCTGATCCACAGCTTTCGAAGGAACCAGTTGAGGTGGTTCAGGCATTTGGCCTGGATGGCTCCTGGACACCTTCTAGTGGAAGTGTTCCAGGCATGTCCAACAAGAAAGAGACCCCAGGGCAGAATTAGGAGGGGTTATATCTATCAGGCCAGGTGAGCACCTTGTGATCCCCCAAGATGAGCTAAAGGACGTGGTCACCGCAACTCAGTCCAAATGAATGGACAGATGGATTTCTAGTCTGTATTTAACTAATTTAACAATATAATTAAGAAGTTTGTAATTGTATGACAAAATGAAAGAATGCAATGAAAGCCATTAACATTTCAGATTAATATTTCAAATATTATGTAATTATTTCTATATTAAGATTGATTGAGAGCCCTAGTTTTAGGCCTAGGTACAGTATATAGAATTATTGGCATATAGAATCTGGCATATGTTTATATGTCTGTTTGGTGGTGGTTGTGGCTGTTTGTGTCTGTAATAGGTCAGAGATTTCAATTTCTATATTTAGAAACCATGACAGTTGACAGTGTTTTTTTATGGTAACCCTGATGGCTCTGTCTGGTGTCAGTTGACCTGTCAGGCATATGTAAAGGTTCTAATCTGTACTTAAACAAGATTACAAAATCACAGGTTGTGCAAAAGTAGCTTTTAGTTTGAAACAATTAACATTAGGAATTTACCTTTACAATATACAATGCATATTGTTTGATTGACCCCATAACTCCTTGGTGTGTTTCTTCCCCCGTCTTTATTCTAATTATGAAATATGTGTATTTTATTTATCCATGCATCCCATAAAGTAACTGTTCAGAAGTGATTTGTGGCAAATGTACACAAGATTTTTCAAACAATTTTATGGTTTGCATATCCTGTTTAAACCTGTTTGAGACATGTCTAGCTTTATCCCACACCGCAGTGCTTTCATCCTTTGTTCACTGTTCTTTTCAAAACATTTATTTATGAGAAAACTGATTGCAGTGTCTCTGAAAATACATGCTCATCGTACCTGTTTTCTGTCAGTTACGCTCTCTCGGTTGGATGTATATGATAGATCTTCAATATGTCTCAACCTGTCAGAAACAAATTAGAAGAAAAAAAAACATGTCAATGAATTTTATTGGCCTTTTGCGTTTATGATTTATGGCATGCTGCTGTGACGGCGGCACGGCCATTGTGTGATGAATGTGCTGTTACGGTTGTCTGTTTGTTTCTGAGAGAGAGTGAGTCAATGCAATAGTCATGTGACTGGGCTCGGTCAACAGCGGGATGTAGTTGAAGTGGTGGATGGGGAGGTTATGGGCACTCAGGTCAGGCTCTCCAGATGTGTTTACTGAATGTTAATTAGAAGTGAGTCACCCTTTTTATGCATCGGCAGCAGCAAGTCAGTGGTACTGAGATGCATTTTGACTTTAATTTTTTAAACCTAATCTATTTTTTTATTATAATGTATTTATTAGAAAATAAAGTATATTTTATACATGTATAAAATAAATTAATACTTTTTTCTTCTAGCTAGCAAATGGTGAAAAATACAAGCAAAAATTACCTAATTTTAATTTTTAGGGAACATAGCAAGGGTCTTGTGAAACTAAATAGCTTATTATTAAGCTATTTTAAAAAATTATAAAGTTTCAATCACTTAAGTACTTAAACATCTTTTGTTTCACTTTACATTTCATTGGGTTGCCATGGCAACAGTTCTAATTTTCATATAAATTTCCCTTTAATTTAGCACCACAGTGTTATGATGTCAGTCGTTATAGAGTGTTGATATGAATTTACTAGTTTTAACAATTTTGATGTTTTTGTTTTGTCATTTTAAGATTTATTTCTATTTCTATTTTTTGCTTTTTTATCAGCTACTATATCACATGAGTAGCAGTGCCTTTTTTTAATTTAATGAAAAACACATACCTTACATTATTGGAAAATATACAATTGTTTAAATATGATGCCTATAAGTTACCTCTTTTAATTCCTTTAGATATCCTTCTAACGCACAAGTATGTTATTGTCCAATATGATGACAGTGTGGCAAAGAAAGGGTTACAGCAATTAATGAATGTAAATAGAGGGTAATAAGTGAAGTGTGACCTGTTAAATCCCAGTGGAGCAGACCCAGCAGCCTCAGCTGATTGCTTCATTCTCTCAAACACATGTGTACATGTACACAGTGAGCCTTGAACATTCTTGAACAATCTAAAAGATTAAAGCCATTTTGATTATACATTAAAGCATGGTCTCTTTGCTTCAGATAAATATGTTTTAGATAAATAAGTTTTGCTAATCCAGTTTATCAGCCTGAATGAGTTTGGCCTAATTCAGAAGAACTGCAGCAGGTTTTTAACTGGGTTCTGTCCTTACGCCCCACTTCCCGACCGCTTGCTGCTCCTCCTGCTCGGTCTGATGTGCTGTACACTGTCATCTGCGTTTGTGTACTCCCTTGACCCTGCCAACTATGGACAACAGTTTACTTTTTCTCAAACGCAGCCCATTAGATAAATTTTTGGTGTAATTTTGCCTTCATATCTAGTTTCTAGATAACTCCTTGTTAAAGCTCTTGTTGGACTATTTTGCAATGCTCTCTTGGCAGGTCTTTCAGTTTTGTCAAACCTCTACATCTAATCCAGAATGCGGCTGCAAGATTAGTCTTTACCGAGCTGAACAGAGTACATCACACCTCTGTTCATCAATTTACACTGACTACCAATAGCTGCTCGCATAAAATTCATTAAAATTGAATATTGTTTTCAAGCCATTAATGTTTGCCTAAAAAAAGCAACCACTGGCTCTGCACCCCTTAATCCAGACTTGTATGCCCTGCAGAAGCTTGTGTTCTTTAAGGGAACAGCACTTAATGCCATCCCAAAGAGGCGCAATATCACTTTCACTTACATTGTTCCCTGCTGGTGAAATGACTAAATGCCTAACTCTCTGAGCCATCTTTAAGAAGTGATGTTGATAAACAAATTTCGGGAGGAGCGCGTACGCATGATTAGCCACGGCTGGCACCGCATTAATCTATTAATCCTTTTCTACTCCGACCAATCAAATCTACAAACCTCGTCCTTAAATAAGTTCACTTCCTTCCCTTCCTTATCTTGTTTCGCATACCCTCCTCCGCCCCTTCTCCTGCCTCCTTTCGCACCTTCCTGCTCAAAGGGGGGACGTGGGGTTCGAACCGGACGCCGAGCTCAGCCCTCGCTAGGGTTCAAAGTACTAGGGCTTGGAGCCCGCCGATCTCCCAGCTCGCCCCCTGGACAGCACGCCAAACTCGCTTAAATTATTATCATAAGGAAGCGCAAACTCATGAAATGTCTAAAAACGCATCTCTTCTATCTACACTTGACCCTCTTTCACTAGAACTCTGGTAGCATTTTAGTATAAGGACCAATTCTCATTATGTACTACTGTAGTTGCTAATTAGCAAGCATGCATAATAGCATATTGGTTGTTTTCTACTTAATATCTTAACAATTACCTTGCTTATAATTATACATAAGCAATAATTGAGTTTGAGGAGTTTGAGAACTTGACCCTATACTACAGACCTCTATCTATGGTATAGTTGTTTTTTTTGTTTTTTTTATTGCTTCATGTACTGTTAGACTAAACCGGGCCTTCTCACAGCACTTACAGTATATACTAATATATTGATTGCTGCTGTTATCCTCATTTGTAAGTCGCTTGGGATAAAAGCGTCTGCTGAATTGCTAAATTATTAAATTGAAGATTATTGTTGACATGAAAACTTTTAAGATTTCAAGTGTGCATTAAAAAAACAACAACAACAACAGGTGATCATGCCAAATGTGATGTCCACAGTTACAGTAATCTCAGTTTGCACTCAAGCACATACTGCAGAAAGTACTAAGTACACATGCAAATCCAACATTTATGTGCTCTTATGAGAGTGTAAGTGAATAAGTTTTTGTCCCCATAAAAAGTTACTTCTGTCAGATTTAGTAGTGATCATCTTAATTTTGTTGGTACCTTTGTTTCAAATGTGATGTATGTATTCTAGCATGATGTTGCAATACTTGTTTAGTAAAGTTTTCAAGTATGCCAGAGCCATTTTTCACTTCCATTTATCACAAGAAATTTGTCAATTTTAAATCTTGACTGCATCTTTTTAGCTATTTCCTACATTATCTAAGGTTTTGATGAATATGTCTCTCATTTTACTGGAGCATATTGATGTTGCTAAGCAGAATGACACATGTGGTATCAGGTCTGATGCCTTTCCCGGCTTTATGAGTTTCATTAGCAGGTCTTTAGCGGAACTCGGGTTAAATTGCTTGTTAAATCTTGAGCTCATTATAGCAGCGGTCTCCAAGCACCTTTGTCCCTAGTGAAACTCAGTGCCTGGTACAGACTAGTGCAATATTCTCCATGCATCAATCAATAGATTCTTTTTAAGGCATTCTAGAAAACTGATGTTTAGTCATGGTCTTTAAAGCAGAGATATTCAATTCAAAGTTCTAAGATGATCATTTTTTATATTTAATTTATTTTTTTTTAATAGTATTTTTTGGAATAGTTACTGTACATTTCCTTGTAAAATAATGACAGTTTTCATTTAAACCATTTTAGTTTTAGTGCACTTCAATGCTAGTCCAAGTTATAAACTCCCACCTCCAAATCTCTCTGATACTCTGTTCTAAATATAGCTGAAGTCCTTCCTTCAATTGAAGTCTGTGGAAATTTCTTGCCCTTTTATTATCTGGCAGGAAAAACAAAAAGTCTTATTGCTTAGAGAAATAACAGCACATGATTTGAATGGTGATTCATACCTGTAGCAGCCATGCTGGAGGAGTTACACACCAACGATTAATACATGGGGTTAAAGGTTTGCTCAAATTCTTAACTCTTAACTATGAGAATTTTTGCTTTAGCAATCACTAATGAGGTGTCTTCATGTCTTGTTTTTGGGTTCTCTTTGTTCTTCTAAGGCATTTATTGCTTATTTAGCACCTTTATTTTGAACATTGACAGTTATGCTGCAGTGTAATGTGGGAAAAACACCAACAACGTGAATGATGGTCAACAGCCCTGCTGCAGTTAGGAAGTGCTGCATGTACTGTAGACTCCTCTGACTGTGCTTTGCTGACGTAAGTCTCCTTCCTCAGTGGAGGAGGGGCGTTAGATCTGTTTAGTGCTGGTGCGTGAGCGACAGGGGAGGGGAAAAGCATTGTCGCTCAGCCTCCCTGCCCTCCACAGGCAGTTGATGATCACATCTGACAGCTTGGGGTGGAAGTTGAACGGCTCAGAGTGCTCGGTCCCCAGTATCTACTCCTCCCCTGTGAGCAGCTCCCAGCCACTTTCTCTGCACCAAAGCCCGGCTTTGGCTCTTTGTCAGCGCATGGGGGTGCGGGCAGACGAGCAGGGTGAATATATCATGTACACAATAGAGTGAACGAGTGCAGCGCGACCATGAAAGCCCAGCGGGAGAGGCTGAGGATTCCGGGGTTGACATTGGAGTGAGTATTTTCCCTTCTCTGTCATGTTTTCTCTGGCTGGGATGACAGCAGACTGTTTATCTGCAGTGTGTCTGTCGCTGTACTGGTGACGGCACATCTGAGCTGAGCAGTGCAGCATTACCACAGTAGCAGTGTCTGCGGCATGTGTTGAAGGGTAAATATAGGTTTGCTAGCTTCTGTTGATCCACCTAGTGTCCCTCTGCGGCAGCTTTGCATGCGATTTTTATGGTACAGGCTCATGTTTGGATAAAAGACGATGATGCTAGATCAATACAGGATCATCTTCTAGCCATGGCTTGTCAGACTAGAGCCAGAAGGACTTGCGCAGCAGCTGGGTGACCTGCCTTTCATGTTTTTCTATGCTCACGTCTCCTCTCGCAGCATTTATACTGTAGCTTTTGATCACCATCGCTTACTAAATTAACTGGTTGAATCCCCTTACAGAAGGCCTGTTTGTTGTCAACCTGTTAGCGGGCCAAAGACGCCAGCATACTGTAGTGGTTGGTGCAGCGATGTAAACAGTTTATCTCTCGTCATCCTCGATTGGCCATGATGTTTTGATAAAATGAGACGCCTTTGTTTTTGTTTACAGGGGTCACAAGATATGCATGTTTGCGGCTATGATCAGGTGTTGCATCATGGCTGCTGTTGCTAAGGATACAGATACATGCGTATCTCCTAGACATGTCAGCTCAGCAGTTTCACCTGACATGTTTTCTTTCTCAGCAAAAGCAATGCTTGATAAACGCATGATGTTTGTAGATTAACAGTTATTTTTATGAATGTTTCAGTGTTAATTAAATTGGAACTTGTGGCCAGTCTGTATAATATCAACAAGTATACAATTAAAAAAAAAACATTTCATGCATAAGCGATGGAATGAAATGGACCACTGTTTTGGCAACCCTTTCAGAAGGCGGCGTCTTACCCGAAATGCCTTCAACGGTCATGCATGATACTGCTCTGTGGTTAATGCATGCCAGTTCATGTATGTCTCTGCACTCATATAAGCTCTCAACTTCAAAAACTACATCCTGAGAGAGACTGTTCTTGTCCATGATGAACATTCACAAAACTCAATTTGACTTCCAGCCTCACTCCACGAAGCTTGAGCCCAACTCCCACAAGCCCTTGCAGCCCATGCAGCCCGCTGCACGCGTTTCATTTTTGGAGGTAAGCGCGTGCTTCTTTTACATAGCCATTTTGTTTTGAGGCTTACCATGTTCAAGGCTCTGTGTTCTGCCATTGAAAATAAAAGCATGGAGTTCAGTGATTGAAACGGCACAGGGTCTTTATTCATTTATTTTTTTTATGTTTGAAATCTTTGAGTGGGATTTTGTCAAAAACTGTGGGAAATAGCTTTGTTTTTTTTGCTTATATAACGTTCTTATTTTCACCCCCTTCCCCCAACCTTTTTGGTGAGTCTCTCATTCGTCCTCTTTTATGTGATAAATAGGATTTGCTGCTTTGGCTATTGAAGATTTTGGTGGAAAGGGCCCTGCACCATTTCTGGTGGAATCCAGGTCATTTCAAAAGATAAAAAATGGGGAACTGTAGCAGCGATTACTTTTGCAGACAAAGGAAGCATTTTTGAGAATGCAAGACTTTTTGAATAGTATGTTTTTTTTGGCTTGAATTAATCAGTTGATAAAAGATTGTGGTTTTATAGGTTTGAATACATTTCATGAGGAGTTTACAAAAAATGCATGAATTTGCCTTTAGAAATACATAAATACATGTAGGCAAAGGCTATATTACTGTATATTATACGAATGGACACCGGAGACTTGTTTGAGACATGTTGTTACCTGTTAACAGCAAAGTGTCTCAGCTGTTAGCTGTAAGTGTGAGCTGAGACACTTTGTCTTGTAATCGGATTATTCAGGACAGGTTTTAAGATATAAACATGACTATTGATTGCTTGAATCTACACTAATTTCTTGAGAGAAAATTGACAATCGTCACATTTTGTTGAAACTTCCCTGGGTTTCACAGCTTTGCTTCCTTTTGTTTGTTGCTATATGCTTTGTGGCCTGTTCTAGAATTCTACATTTTAAAAAAAAATCTGTGAACAGCACAGCCAGTCTGTCTTTTTCTAGTCACCAAGTAAGTCTTTTGGGCTTGATGAAATGGGTCATTGAGCTGTTTGAACTAGTTTGATTAGTTGGTGTTTACACACAATAGTTGTGAAACTGTTTAGATGATAAGGAGGTCATGACTGCATTACAGAACATTTATATGCATGGTTTCTGAAAAATATGAAAGACCTTGAGAGTGCAATATCCATTCCTTTGGTAAATGAATAGCTCACATGTAGCTAAAGAAAATTGCACAGTGGGTTCTAGTGCATCTTTCTTTTCAGGCCCTCAAATCACTTTTACTACATGGTCATAGTAATCAGGCTTCACACAGACAGTGCACACAGATATCAGCAGACTGTGCTGATGAAATGATGTCACATAGATTTTCTGCAAGCTAAAGCAGAAAGTGGAAAAGGAAGGTATACTCTGAGCTAGGGATGCACCGAAATGAAAGCTCTTTGGCTGAAGCTTAACAAAATGAAACACTGGACTGAAGGCTGAATACCAAACATGGTTTTTCCCATTTCCCCCCATATATTTAGCCAGTTTTTTCACCATTGCATAAGTTACAATTCCAAAAGATGTTTTTTTTTTTATACTCAAAATCAAGTACAATACAACAATTAAAAAATATTTACTTAACCCCTGAACATTTGTAACATTCTACCAGACATTATACCAACAAACCACAATTTAACTTTAAATTAATTTAGTAAACTAGTAGTTTTTGGCCATTTTTGAGACTCCACCTTCTTGAATCAATTATGTATTTTTATTTTACTCCACAAATAAATGCAGCTTGCTTTTCTTAGAAAATGAAACATTAAAAGAAAATATTACAGATCCCAGTTTGAACACTGTGTGAATATTATAATAAATTTATTAATAGAGCTGATGTAATTATTATTAATATATAATGCTATATATAATATATAATGCTGTAATAACGCTGTCGGTGCTTTTATAATGATTTTTACATCTTTCTCAGACACTTTTGAATTCTTCCACACTGCAGACATGTTTGCTGCATTAGCACGCACCTCTACTTAATCGCGTCTTGTCAATGTTCAGTACAATTTATTCAGTCTTTTCACTTATTTGGCCGAACACCAAAAGAGCTTTTTTGCTATTTTCAGCCAAATAATTCAGATTGCCGAACATTGGGTGCATCCCTACTCTGAGCTTTATATGCTAATGAAGATAACTTGCAGTTGGTTGAGTTAGACCGCTGCTATTGTTTTTGGTTCATCCACTCCAAATTGGAGCACCAAAAACAGCACATACAGATATAGAGCACAGGCTGACACAAAAGACACTAGGCTTGGCTTGTTCCCATATTTACGTTTCTATAGGTCACTAGCCTTGCAAGAAGAGATAAGAAGTCATGAGACTGAAGTTGTGAGATGACTGAGCTAGACTTTGCTCACTTCATGCGTGACCAGTTTCCTTTTGATTATGTCCATATCCGAAGCACTCTTTGAAGGTTTTGATTAGTTGTCTGCACGCTTGGTTTAGTCGTATGCTGATTTAGGATTCTCCCAGCTCACAGTGACATCCTTTGCCTCACACCTTAGTGGCTAGCGGCCCCTCTGCATTCAACGGCTAATTGTCAACGGCGAGTGGCCCCATTCCACCCCTCCGACTTCATCTGTCATGTGTCAGGGAGGTTGGGCCTCTCAATGTCCCTGCCTGCCAAAAGAGCAGATTGAAGAACAGAACAGGAGGAGATCAAAGGTGCTGAAGTGGAAGAGAGAGGGTGGTTTTCTTCACATGGCAGGTCCAGAAAAGGGGGGGAAAAAAAGGAGAGAAGTGAAGAGGCTTGGCTACAGGGTGCAGGACTTGCACATGGTTATGGTTGAAAAGCTGTGCATTTCCATTTCGAATGGTCCGATGGGTTCTGGAGCATGGCCAGACGGGGAGAGCCGTGATTGCATTCACTGCGTCGTCTGCTGATGATGCATTGCTGCTCTGACTCATGCCCCCCTCCCTTCCTTTCCTCTCCCCTCCCCGCCTCAGGATGTGGTACGGTAGGTGCCTGTTACACGATATGGAGCGCGCCTGAGCCTCAATGAGTCTACGGGATAGCAGCAGAGCCGTGCGACTTTCACATCAAAACAAAAAGTCATCCTGCTGGAAGCAGTCCTGTCCCTCTGTCCCAGAGGCTCCCAGCGTTCGAGCAGGAGCGGATATGACCTGAATAGGAAACAGCTCAGAGGAGCTTTCACACTCTTCGATTTAGGACACTTCAAAGGACACACTGTCCCCCTTGACAGCCTGTGTATGCTGCAGAGAGCAGCAGATGTGCATGGACGAACCTCTGTAGTGACAGAGCGTTGCACTGGGAAGACTTCACCGGACTCTTGTGTTGGGTGCCTACTTCTCGTAGAAGCCAGGCATTTTACCTCACTCTCTTTTCCAAGACAGCTCAGAGCACTTTGGGGGCATGACTTTGGGACAATGTCCGACTCCAGCTTATGGACTCTACTCTCCAACTTTTCTATGCCTCACTTTATTAGTGGAGCAAGATTACGGCGCTCCAAAAGGTAACAGAGTTGATTGCTTGTCACTACTTTCATTGGGTTTTTAGATGTTTAAACCTTTGTCAGAATTGGAAGGCAGTTGAGGTTAGATAAGAACAATATGGTAATGCAGGTGCCGTGTTTTCTATTGTGTTAGATTTCCGTTGTGAATGTTAAACTGGAGTACCTCTTGATTGTAATCAAGGCGTTATTGTTCAGTCCATGCAGCAGGCACAAAAGATGTTTACGTACAGTACGTGGGTAATTACGGTGCATTTGCCTAAATATGCATGTTGAATGTGAGAAAAAAGGGCTGTAAATCTTCTTGAGAAGAGCTGGCCGTCTCTGTGTTATTTGACAGATACAGTCAGATACACTGCTCTCGCAGGAAATGCTGAAGTTGCGCCGTATCCTTTTCACCTCTCGTGTGACAAGACCAAACCTTCACCAAAAGGCCATAGATATCTCTGCTATCAAACAGTCATGTGCATTTCTGCTTGTGCTTTTCCATCTTGCGTACTTTTCAATCCTGGGAATGACCTATTTTACCAATAATGATACAGATGATCCGATTAGTATCCTCAAGCTGAGTAAATCAGACTGAATCTGTCATTTATGTTGAAATTAATTAGTTGTGGAGAATATGTAAAGAAAATAGGTTTGTGCTATCTTCACAATGCTGTTGATTGCTTTGTACTGGGTGGAGGTTTCAGTAATGAGTAATGTATTTATCTGTAATAACTTTGATAATGACACTCAGTTGTTACACCAATATTCCTTCTGTGTTAAATACCGAAGCATTATAATGACTGCAGTTGGTGTTATGTGTATACTACATAATAACTAAATGCATGGTGTGTCCATCCGTCAAAGATATCTTTGTAAATGATTGTACAAGTTCTTGCTTTCAGTTGTGTTTTATAGCTTTCTAAATTGATGGCCATGAATAAAAACTATCATGTGATAGCATGGGTTAGATAAGGGCCACTTGGAAAGTAATTTAGTAATCAGAGCTTTCTTTTCTTTCATTTCTGTATTGGATGAAATGGACGGATAATGTTGTGTAAATCATACTTCCAGGTAATGTCTAAAAGTGGTGATTGCTTGATAAATTAAACATCATATAATTAACGTTTATCTAGTGAATACTGTATTTATGTACAAAGAACAATGATGGATTTAAGTCTTTTTGTAAATGAAACAAAGGACAAGCAAATAAAATATTTCATTAAAGAGACAGCTTCACAATTAGCCTTTGTTAAGTGTCTGTAAATGCCCGTGTGATTGGTCAGTGATCAAGGCAAAATGTCGGCTGTCAAGTAGCAAAACAGTGACTGATAATTGATTCAGTTGTTACGTTGCTTACAGTCATTTCTGCGTGGGTTTCTTTCAAATATGGCGTATTGCAGCTATTGCATTTTCATCATAGCTATACAGAAAGAAGAGTGGAGCTGAGCACTGTCCATTTCTAATCTGCCTGTGTGTAGCAGCTGTATAAATAGCAAAATCTGATCCTCTTTAACTGAGCGCTCATGAACCAGATAATATTCTGAATCATGCTACATATATTTAAAGGAGCCATATCATGACAGGACTTTCTTAGCTCTTATAAAGTATGTACTGTGTTACTGTTAACTTTCAAATTCTTAAAACTCTATAACCATTTTAAAACAACATTAACTGTAAAAATAGATTATTATGATATCTTAACATCGTAACAATGTGCTCACTACAGCGTATGACTGCCCATGTTTGCATATTCAAAATTACATGTCTTTAACATATCTGAAACCTTGACTAGCGTAAGTCGGCTTCAACAGAAAATATTAAAGTAAGAACGGTACACAAATGTAGCATATAGCTCCTTTTAAAGTATTTCAAAATCATTATTTGATTCATTGCCATTTTCCTTACTTGACATTTTATTTGTGTATTTAGAGTCATCCGCCCCTCCATCTGCATTCAGGAAAATTACTTAAATTATTTTCAATTTACTTACATATGTAGACAAATGTCAGATTATTCAGTGGTTTGTTATGTTTCTATAAGTTGTATGAATCATATTCTTCTTTACTGGTAGTAGTGAAGGTCTTGCTTGAGTGCTTAAGATTGTTGCCTAGTTCATTCTATTTTCACTAAAAGCTGGAAATTGTTTGTTGTTTTTTACTAAAATCATCCATATTTTCAGCTAATGTGGTGACTCTAACTCAGAGAGGAATATTCAACTGTCTTAACCTTCCTGCCCATAATGGGCTGTGGCCAGGACTTATTGCTCATGGCCTTTTCCTTAATAAATTATTCATGTTTTCAAGAGGAAAAGGAAAAATTAAGCTTCACAGAGACAGTTTAAGTCGTGGCTCACACAAAAAGTTGCATTAATGCAAAAGAACAGCCTTGGCATTCTGTTAAATATATTTTTGTGGGCTTTGTGAAAAAAAAAAAATGAGTAGATGATGATAGAATTATAATTTTTGGGCAAACTATTCCTTTTACACCTCCATGAATGTGATAGATTCACTGGCAGCTGCTCTTCGCAGTCTCTTTGCTGAGGTGATGACCCCAAGGGCTTTGCAATGTCATCTGTGATGTCTGCCCAGTTGCCATTCAGACACCAGCTTTGGGATCAATGGCTAGAGAAGAGGCCACAGTCACATGTTCAGTTCCCCTCTAGGATTTCACCATGTCCTCTATTATTGTGCTGCTAAAGCATAACTATTGCTTAGGACTGAGTGATATAGGGGAAACAATTTAATCTTTTTTTTTTTTTTTTTTTTTTTTTTTTAAAGAATTCATTATTATGAATAATTTTTACTCAAATTCCACTTAATGTAACTGCAACATGACTCAAGTAGCATCTTTATATGTATAATATATAAAAGAAATAGAGAAAGTTTAATTCCAAATGCACCACACATTGTGATTAGCATGGTAATTTAACATGAAATGAAGTGAAACATAACTTGAAATAACTCGGTTAATATCGTTGCAGAAAGGAGAAAAAAAAAATATTTTACAAACTTTTCTTAAACACATCTTATATGTTCAGAAATAATATTAAATAAACATGCTAAAAAAACATCAACTCAAAAAGTTGAGGCAATTCAAAACAACACACTATAACACTAGTAAAAGGTAATTATTAATGGTAAGTGTTTTGTATAAGCAATCAACACAGCAACAAAGATAACAGTGCCTTTCAACCTTTCATTACAAAAATGAAATATCAGACATCCAGTAATTGTTTTTTTTTTTTTTGCATTTCACTACCCTGTTTTTTTTTTGTTTTTTTTTGTTCTTCTATGCAAACATTCATTTGACAGACAGAGCAGTGGATAAGTGATATTTGTTATTTTTTAACCTATGCAGATCATATATAAAATCAGTTATCTATAATGACACTTTCAAATCTAGAATGATATGTTTTATGTAAACCTTGACAGATGTAAAAGATGTAAAAGTTTTGTTTTTATTTTTTTACCTTTTGTGCCAGTGTGACCAGTTGTTAAAATGGCTAACCTGTCTTAATGCTGTTGTCACAAAACGGAATGATTTGGTTTATTTTTCCAGCTGCAGAACGAGCAACAGAAAAAGCCTGATAGGGAGTGGACAATCATCAGCCCTTCCTCGACCACACTCGCCTCTGTCGTCGCACACAGGTAACCGGTTCAGTGTGTTGGTCTGTTTGTGTATGTGCATGTGTGTTATTACTGATGGCTTCAGTGTCTAGAATCTGTCCAAGTGACACTTGTATTCTTATTTTTACAGTGTAGGCCTACACACACAGTGAAGAAAAAAAACCCTCTAATATAAACGTAATATTAAACAATTTAACTGTTGTTTCACACCTGGTTAGGCCACGGTTTAATACTTACCTATATCATAGAAAGCAGTGTTTTAAGGCAGCCAGGCCCACAAAAGTCAATAAAGCACTGCAGGAAAAAGTGTTTTTAAGCAGCGATGTGATTCATGAGCTGTGCACTAGGTCTTCGTCTCTCTCATTCTGCAGACTGAGCACATGCTGCCCTATACAAGAAGCCTTTAAAGAACATTCAGCATTACTGTTGATTTAATTACAATGTATTAATGTGATTAAACATCACTTTAGTTTTATAGTCATAAAATGCGGCATAGTCAGCTGGCTCATAACAGATTATGCTCTCATAAACCATTTAGCATAGCATTTATAGGCATGAGTCATGAATTAGTTGAGAATAAAGTTAATACATTAAAAAATAGTAATATTTTGAAATCTTATTACAATTTATCCTTAACAATGTAGAAATCTTTACTTTCACTTTATATCAATTTAATGCATCTTTGCTGAAAAAAATATCTACAGCAGTTTATGTACATAAAAAATTATATTGTATTAAAAAATACAATATGTGTATCAATTTATTTATTTATATTTTGTATCAAACACAAAACAAGAGCACTTACATCACTGGCAGAATGTTAAAAATAACTTAAAACAGACAGGAGATAAAGTCGACATATCACAATTGCAAAATATATTAACAGACCCTCACAAAGGTGACTTCAAACACACAGGCTGATAATATATTGTATTTATCCCACTGTATCAGCAGTCTGCCTCTTTGTTGATATTGGCATCATCTGTTGAAAACCTAATAAAAGCTAATAAAATGCATATTCCACATTATTATTAGTCTCTTATTTGCATTAATTTCAATTCATTCTGACTCTGTTTATCAGTTGTGTGTGAATATCAGTAAATGAGTCACCACTAATGAGCAGCCACCAGCAGCAAAGCTCAGGGGCCTCTCTTTATCAACACCGGCGGGGCCATAGACATGTCTGTTAGTTAACTATTAACTCTTTCCCCTGTTCAATCAGGTTAATTATCTGTAATTATTGCAGGGCAAAATGCTTGTTTTCTGTTGGTGGAAGTGGGATACTGGCTCTAATGGCTGTGATTTGGGATCTCCCAGACCCTCAATTGTGGCCATATTGCCAAAAGCAATCCCCAGGAACAGTGGGATTTAGCTAATAAGAGGGGACATATGGTGACAATGGCGTATGGACCTTTTTGGTTTAACTCACTCCTATGTTTGCCAGAAAAGCTACAAAGGGCCTCATAAAATACTATAAAAACTGTCCATATGCGTTATTAATTAAAATCCAAAGTATTTGAAACAGTGCAATAGTTTTGGGGCCAAAACAAAATGTTGTTTACTGAAAGTGTTGCCTATCCCTTCAAAAAGAAAGATTGCACAGACATATATTGGCCATATATAACTGCAGAAATAAATGGTTAATAATTTTGTTAGAAGATTTTAGAGTATTGCTGGCACAAATAAAATTATGTTTTTCTTTCTTTCAGGAACCAGTCCACAAGACAGCCCTAGAAACTTCTCCCCTAGTGCTTCAGCTCATTTTTCCTTCACACGCAGGTATAGAATATGCTACACTTTTGAAGAAAAAATTTCTATATTTCTAAGCTTCCATGTTTTTGCCTGGAATATGAAATTCTTATCCAATCCAGTACTTATAGTAAAGGTGGGGTACAAGTTGTATCTAGGGACAAGAGTGTCATAGAGACTTGGGCTGGGGTCTTTTGACTTGGGAGAGCAAGCTATATCATTGTGATGCAAGCACCAGAATATTAAAATTTGTAAAGAAGAACAGTGTGTAAACTACCTATAGCACCCATAATTTAAAAGGTAAATATCTGTATTATTAGAATAGTGGTCTAGATCTGTCAGGAATATCAGGACATCAGTACGATCTTCAAGTAAACAATGTTCTCTGAAGTGAGGAGCATGTGGCTGATGAAAGCTCTTGGTTGCTGCTTTTGAAAAACTCAGGAGCTGACAGGCTTTCTACAGTTTTAGATGGGAACAAATTTAAAACCATAGTTCAGAAGTTCAGATTTAACCTGTCACATCAAACTCTGTTCGATAAGACAGGATGGGGTGAAAAATGGGTCTTTTTTCGAAATTCATGTGCTTTTTTTCTACTTCAAATATTATCATTTTATTTATTTTTTGTTTTTGCTATTTATAATCTTCTAGTCATGGACTAAGAGCAGACAGGTAATTCAAATCAAACTTGTCAAACGAATCTCATGATACCTGTCTTAAACATTGTCAGGCCATATTTCACCAAATTCAAAATAATTCCATTTTGAATTTTGTTTAAAGTCATTTGTTTTTTTTTGTTTTTTTATAATTTACAATTTTTATTACGATTGTTAATAAAATCATAATTGTGATGTTTTTTTTTTTTTTTTTTTTTTTTTTTTTTTTTTTTT
>JAUCMR010000107.1:21138426-21151899 GCA_032357425.1 Enteromius argenteus
TAATAATGAGATACAACCACGATCAGATGATAGAAGCAGGTCATTTGTAACTCTAATTAGAGCAGTCTCAGTACTATAATACTGTCTAAATCCTGACTGGAAATCCTCACAGATACCATTCTTCTTATTTAGCTTATTTAGCATAGTTAGAATATTTTCCCGCCAAGCTAAACGAAACACTTCTAGCTTTGTTTTCCTCCAGCTACACTCCATTTTCCGGGCTGCTGTCTTTAGTGTGCGAGTGTGGTCATTATACCACGGAGTCAAACTGTTTTCTTTTACCTTTCTTAAGCACAAAGGACCAACTTTATCTAAAGTGCTAGAAAAGAGAGAGAGTATGTTTTTTTTCGGACGTGCTAAGCAATTGAGATAAATCAGGAAGATTACTTAAAAAGCAGTCTTTTGTGGTAGAGGTGATGGTTCTACCATACTTGTAACAAGGTGCAGAATTTATAGGTTTAGATAATGATCTGAAATGATATCGCTTTGCTGCAGAATTTCAACACCATTAACATCAATTCCATGTGACAGAACTAAATCTATAGTATGATTTCGACAATAAGTAGGTCCTGATGCGTGTTGTCTAACCCCAGTAGAGTTCAAAATATCAAAGAATACGGATCCTAACGCATCTTTTTCTTTATCAACATAGATATTAAAAACACCAACAATTAAGACTTTATCTGCAGCCAGTACTAACTCAGTTAGAAAATCAGCAAACTCTTTAATAAAGTCTGAGTGGTGCCCTGGTGGCCTGTATACAGTAGCCAGTACAAACATCACAGGGGATTTATCACATGTTTCTCTAGATAATGTTACATGCAGCACCATAACGTCAAACGAGTCTTCTGGATCACCTCCTGAGTGCCAGCAACGTCTGTATGCTATAGAGAGAAAGGATGGAGTACTAAGTTTTTGTGTATTAACTTTACCAAAGCATTTATCATCCTTGAAAATAAAAATAAGAAAAATGTGAATAAAAAATACTCACCATGTACTCCCTATGAAGACTGCTTCAATCAGGTACTTCAATGTCACTAGTCTAAAGATGCAAATAACAAAATTTATGAGATTTAGCCTTTTTTAATTACACAAAAAATTGCACATTTAAAAAAAGAAATAAATCAAGATGTAATTCTAAGAAAAATTTCATTGTAAAATGAAACCATAACAGTACCAGGCCAGGCCTGTGTTTCCCAAAAGCATTGTAAGCTTAAGTATATTGTAGACCAATTGAAACCAATGGAGCTACGATCAACTTAAGCTTACGATGCTTTTGGGAAACGTAGCCTTAATCAGCTCAGAAACCCACTGTCTTGTGGAGTTTAGCAATATTCCCAATTAAATGTATAGTTTACCCAAAAATAAACTTCTGTCATTAATTACTCACCCTCATGTCTTTCCAAACTCACAAGACCTTCATTCGTCTTTGGAACACAAATTAAATGTTTTTGATCAAATCTGAGAGCTCTCTAATCCTGCAATGACAGTAACACAACTGAAAAGCTACCAGACCTAGAAATGTTGTAAGGACATCAGTAAAACAGTCCATGTGACATGGTTCAACCATAATTTTACAAAACTGCAAAAATACTTTGTGTGCGAAGAATAAAAAAACTTTATTCATCAATTCCTCTCCAAACTGTGTCTTCTCCCATTATCAAGAGTACCTCTGAATGTAAACACTACATGTGTGTGATTCTGCTGACATAGAACATACAACAATCTACTGTATAAAGGTGTAAAATTAATTTACTTTGAGAATCATATTTGAGATATTTCATGATATAGTTAAATGTTTGGAAAACAAAACAAATAGAAACTTATAAAAAATAATAAAATAATAAAAAAGGAAAACAAATAGAGCAAATGCCTATATCAAGAATACAGTGCTATCGTGTAGGCATGTCATGATACTGGTATCGAGTACTGAACGGTTCACAGGCATTTTTCAAATCATATATATATATAGTTTATTTGTTTGTTTGTGTATCACCATAAAAATTACCATTATGATTGTATTATCATCTGATCTGGACATGTTTTCATGAGATTCACTCTCTTCTTGTACATTTGTGCCAGAAATCAACCATAATGCATCACTCTCCTTTCCATGTACTTTAAACTGTTCACTGTAGTTATGTGCCTGCACAACCAATTTTGGCATCTTCTCTATTTATTCGCCACATGTAACACTCCTCCCAGTGTTTGTGGCATTTGTCTTCCTGCGATTATCATCAGGTCATTCAATCAGCCAGGAGACCCATAGGAAATTGCTCACAGAGCACTGCTTGAAAAGATAGCAACCCCAGCTCATGGATTACACTGCCACTGTCTTTCATCTGCTCTACTTTGAAAATAAATGACTCACTCAGCATTTTCCTTTTATCTAGTGTAACACCCGCCTCTCGTGTCTTAAATCCAATGCAATGCAATCTAGAATATGCTATTTACTGATGATGATTCTACACAGTACCTGTAATTATTTGAGAGGAAATGGACTGAGGGATGTCTGTGTTTGTAGAACTGATGGGCGACGCTGGTCATTAGCATCCCTTCCCTCCTCTGGCTATGGAACAAACACACCCAGCTCCACCGTCTCTGTAAGTACCACGTTTTTTTCAATTGGTAGAAGATGTATTCACTGGCAGAGGTTTGAAGCAACAAAATAGCATGATGTTTAAATGACAAAATGACATTGATTTTAATTGGAATGTGAAAGGTTTAAGTATTGTCCAACTCTTGTACTGAGTTTAGCAGAATTCCAGCATACAGTATAAAGATGTTGCTTTGATACTTTATTTGAGCAGATAGGCCTACCAGCAACCAATGGCAAAAACTTTTTGGTGGCGTTAAGCAAATACATCACTGTCAGTATAAATGCCATCTTGCAGTGCACCTAATTTAGCATTGAGCTGTGAAGACAAAGGCTCTGTTGCAAAATTTAGTGAGCTGCCTTGCTGTCTAGTGCCTTTTAAAGGCAGCTAACTTTTTTTTTTTTTTTTTTAGTCCATGACCTTCTATTGTCTACACCCCCTGACTATTTTAAATAAATGGTTACACTTTATTTTGATAGTCCATTTAGACATTCTACTATTCAACTACATTCAACTATAAGTAACTTTGTAACTACATGTCAACTAATTCACAACTACATTTCTACTAACTCTCAGATTAAACTGTTAGGGTAGGTTTAGGGTTAGTAGAATAAGTTGACATATACTTGCAACATACAAGTTTTTGATAGTCGGTATGTAGTGTGTTGTGGACCCATCAAAATAAAGTGTTAGGAGATATTAAGCAGACAGTCTACTAATACTCTAATGACTGCTAGTTGACATGTTTGCATTGCAAAGTTACTTACTGTTAGTAGAATATCTAAAGTAGACTATCGAAATAAAGTGTTACCAAATAAATGCAATTAAATTATTCATTTTTTTAAATTTTAAATTTAATCCAAGATAAATTAATAGTCTTTTGTTCTGTAGGGTTCTCACTCCTTTTTAACCAATAAATGTACATGACTTTGTTTATTAGTTTGCATGACTTTGCCAGGTCTACAGTAGAACCCATTTACAAAATTAACTCTCATATATCTAGGTTTTCCAGGACTGTGGGAAGCTTGATTTGTCAATGGTAGGAGGGGGGTAAAATATTTGTAGTTTATACTAATGTTTGTTTTGGCTTATTGTTAATCAGTTTAAGTCACCTTTGAGTCCCACCTTGGAGGTTTTTCCTTGAATGTGATGCTACCTCAGACAAATAAAGGCAGCCATAATTTTGCTTTTCTATCAGCAGTACATCATTGATGGCTCAAAATGTTATTTAGGTATGCAGCTCACTAGGTTTAGTAGCAGAGGACTCTCCAACTATCAACTAAAATTGTATGCATCTTGTTGCATACAATGAACACCACCAACATTACTACTTTGTATGTTGTTGACATTGCAAGCTTCGTTGCTGTTTCTGCTTTTCGTTTGTGTCTGTGTCCTTGCGCTTACATGCACAACTGAATTGATACTTGGCTGAGACTGTCTGCCACGGGCAACAGATGCTGCCATGACTGTCTCCCAGTCTGATTCATGTGCCTCTGAGCAGCGCCAGATTTGTTTGCTGGTAAATATGTCCCTGAATCCGTGCCAAACGGCCCGCCCACTCACTCGCTCACTCTCTGGTTGTTGTTGTTTAGTGACACAGTTGCTGCAGCTGCCCATCTTTACAGGAAATGGCAAGTGTGATCCTGGCAAACCAGCCAACCAATGTTCAGTTTACAGGAATTTCCCCTTTTTTGACTGAATGGGGGAAAAATAGGGATATTGTCATGTTATTGTTGGTTAGGGCAAGCACACACTAGTCTTTAAACAGGTCATATGATGCTATTTCTTGTTTTTCCCTTTTCTTTTAGTATGTTATGTACTGGTTGTGCATGTATAAGATCTGCAAAGTTACAACGCTCAGTCTCCCGCAAAAGTATTTATTCTATCTGAAAGACTGGGCTAAAATGCCTCATTAAAACATGCCCCCACATTTCTGTTCCACAATGTGGATGTAAAGAAAGAAGGTGTGGTTTCAGTAACTGAAGTAGTGTTGATGCATCCATGTCAGAGAGATGCTGTGTGTTTCTGTGCAAAAGCAAAAGCGCTTTATTTGGCCTTCCGAAAGTAGATTCAGTTAGGAATCATTAAGATTATGTACAATAGAACAGCACATCCCAAATGAAACTTAAGATTATGGTAAGGGGTGTTACTGTGGGGTTCGTCAAATCACAATGCACTGGGTGAGCTGGCAAATCAGAGCAGACGGAAGAGGGTCTTTGTAGAAAATGACGTGTTTAAGAGGGGCGAGGCATAGAGGAACTACAATAATGTACTGTATTTGAAAAATTATTTTTTACATTTTTTTTAACATTAAAGCATGTCAACATATTCTTTTGCACCAAATACACAAAATAACGATCTTTAAAATAGCATCATATGACCCCTTTAGCAGTCAGAAGCAGACAGTCTATTAATACTCTAATAACACTTTATTTTGGTTAGGGTTAGGATCCACAACATACTACATACTGACTATCAGAAACTTCGCAGGTATTTGTCAACTTATTCTACTAACCCTAAACCTACTCTAACAGTCTACTCTGAGTTAGTAGACATAGTTGAGAATTAATGAGAATTAGTTGACATGTAGTTACAAAGTTACTTATAGTTAGTAGAATGTGTAAATGGACTATCGAAATAAAGTGTAACCAAATATATTGTGAGTCTCAAAAGAATAACAACTTCATAGTTAAATTTTTGATTCTGACTCCCTTACATGAAAAAATTGTAAAATTCTGTCTTTGTGCAATTAAATGAGAAGTAAACAATGTCATTTTGTGTTTTAGTTTATTCTTTTAGATACTTGACTTATATACTTGCGTGTTGATGGAGTTCTCTGCTCCACATCATTTGAAGAATTCATCGTGAAGAAACAAAGAAAACCCACTGCTGTGTTTTTAGTTTTATCCATCATCTGCATTATCACCTAATGATGTGTTCTGTAACACATCGAGGCATCTTTTCTTTATTGATTTGTTTTCATTTCATTTCATTTTATCTTTTTCTTTTCTTTTTCAATGTATTTTCGTTTCATTTCCAGTCGTCCTGTTCATCACAGGAGAAGCTCCATCAGCTGCCTTTCCAGCCCACACCAGATGAGCTCCACTTCTTGTCCAAGCATTTCTACACAGAGAGCATTACTGGAGACGACCGCAGGAGAGCAACACCTATGCGGCCACGTTCCCGCAGTCTCAGGTACAGGAAGCTTATCTGAGATCTGTATCACAGTGCATCACAATTCACATGAAGATGTATGTTGTTGTTGTAGTATGTAACAAATTATTAACTTGTTGAAATGCATGCACATATACAAACTGGGACTCATTCCATGTTATTCTCGCAATATTATTATTAGAGTTTTATAAAGAATAATCACATGACTGAGTATATTTAAAAATATTTTATTTTTTCAATTGCATCGACAGTCCTGGAAGATCCCCATCATGCTGTGACCATGAGATTATCATGATGAATCATGTGTATAAAGAAAGATTTCCCAAGGTTAGTGTAACCTACTTTCACCAATCTTCTTGAGTGTTGAGTGATTGTATCTTTTAAAGGAGAATTAATTGTGAGTTTGTTTTCTCCACCCTTCAGGCCACAGCTCAGATGGAAGAGCGCATCAAGGAGATCATTCAAAGCAAGTCCCCTGAGAATGTCTTGCCCCTGGCCGATGGTGTCCTTAGCTTCGCACACCATCAGATCATTGAGCTAGCCAGAGACTGCCTGGAAAAGTCCCGACTCGGCCTCATTACCTCACGATACTTCTGTGAGCTCACGGATAAACTGGAAAGGCTTTTTCAGGAGGTAAATGATGCCTCTAGAGACTTCACTTTCTTCACTTCAAATTGTTTCTTATAATTGTTTTCATTGACGCATGCATATAGATGGCCACTTGTGATGTGTTCTGTCATTGTAATTCAGTCAACTGAGCGATCAGAGAGCGCAGAGGTGACCTTCATCAAGGAGCTGGTGAAGAAGATTCTCATCATCATCGCCAGGCCTGCTCGACTCCTTGAATGTCTGGTAGGTTGTCTATAAGAGTTTCTTAACAACAGTCTGGGTCAGCCAGCCTGATTTAAAGTTTTGTGTTAATGATAAATACTCTTTCTTATAGGAGTTTGACCCTGAAGAGTTCTATCATCTCTTGGAGGCTGCAGAGGGTCATGCCAAAGAGGGCCAAGGCATCAAGACCGACATCCCACGCTACATTATCAGCCAACTTGGTTTGACAAGGGACCCACTTGAGGGTAGGAGGACCTCAGTACATGTTTTTTTAGTAGTCTTGGCCTCAGAGGGTTCACCCATGGCCTATTCATAAGCTGTTTGGTGCATGTTGCACCAGTTCCAAGAGCATGTAAAAAAAAAAATTCAGTTTGCTTGGCTGAAAATTAGTCTGGGCACAGGTTTTTATCAGTCCGCTAAGAAATGGCTCTCAGGCTGAGTACTTCCAAGGAAGAACTAGTTGCTGGATTTGCTCTAGTTTGTCAAACCTTTAAACCGGTTAAGATGAGCACATTGTTTATAGATCTAGTCACTCTTTTGGTAGTTTGTTTTGTTGTTTTACAACATTAAACCATAAACGATTCAATTAAGCTTTTTGTGATCATTAGAAATATTCTTTTATGAAACAAAATGTATAACAACTATTAAATAGTATTTATTTATTTAAATTCAAGACAACGACTACTTTTTTTTTTTCTCACCACTGTCACTGATAAGATTTTGGTTGTTTGGTTGTTTCGCAGTAATTTTACATACTTATATTAATTTACCCATTCTCTTTAATGCTTATGCAGAGTATGCAGATCATTTCCAGCTTATATGAACAGAATGCTCCTGATATATAAATACTGTACATAAATACATACACATGACTGGAGTAATGATCATAAAAATTCAGCTTTGAAACACATTTTATAATATATTTAAATAGAAAACATTTATTTTAGATAATAAAAAGATTTCTAAATTTTACTGGTTTGCTGTATTTTGGATTAAATAAATGCACGCTTGGTGAGAAGAAATGTTTCTTTAAAAATGTTAAAAATGTGACTGATATCATATGATATATCTATATACTATGACTTGATTTGACTTAACTATTAGTAGACGCATGTTTTTGAGTCAGAGTTTGTCAGAGCCACTAGTAAATTCTTAGTTGGATTAAGATGTTTTTTGTGGTTCAGTGTTGTTAAATAAAACATAAAAATAAAAAGTTGTCCAAGAAAATATTGAGAAATATTACTGAATTCAGCTACTTTAGTGTCGTATTTCAAATTATACACTGTAGCACAATTATTTGAAGGAGCTACTGATTTGTTGCACCCTTATTTGTGATCTTATCAATTCCACAGTTTTTTGTCCCTGAATTTCACATAAAAATAAGGATAAAATTGGGTTGGTCAAACCAGAAGGCTTTACATTTACTGCTCACAACCGTATACAGTATATCAATGCATTTTATATGTTTAATTTTATGTGTCACGAACCAAGGTGCAGAAAAATCTTTACTTTTGAGTTTTATTTTTGTAATGTTAGCTGAAAGCCTCATAGAGACACACCATACTGTAACGAAGCTCTGAATTTGTGCTCAAGACCATCATTATTGGTAATGAGAACAGAATACGCTCATAGACCTTGATGCCTCTGTCTTGCCATCTCTGCCAAAGCAGTGTTAGTTACAAAGGCCTACAAGGCTTTCTAATCCTCTGAGAACATCCAAATCATTTGGTGTGATGATTGGAAATGTAGATCGGCAGCTGTTGTGAGGGCTTTCTGATGGGCTTAGTTGTCTTTCGAGGCAGCCGAATGACCCTCCGGTTCATTACCTCCTGCTGTTCGTCAGTTACTTTTGGAGCCCCCTGAGAACTGTCTCACCGGGATTTGTACGGAGTGGCAGTTTTTCCAAGTAAATGTTTCATGATGTGTGTAGATTTAACCATTGATTTCCACACCATTTAACTTGTTTAGAAACCACAGCAGTCAGCTCTACCAAGTTACTCTTTTGGAAAAATGACTTGTTAGTTAGTTTTTTGTTTTGTTTTGGTGTGGTTTGGGGGTTTTTTTAATGCAAAAAAAAATAATATTTATCTATTTTTTAATAGTCATTCTGGCTCTTTTAAAAGATGAAAAACATTCTGCACAGAAGAAAGCCTCACAAATATGTAAATATGTATTCAAAACAATATGTCCAACGATTTGGAAATAAACCGTATATCAATGTTGTTTAGCAAGAATAAAAATTAGAGGGTTATTGTTGTGATTGTTTGTGTTCTTAGTCCATTTTTGAAAAAGTTTGTTTCAAAGATTTTTTGTAGTCCAGCATATAATTAATTGTCATTGTCTTGTAGAAATTGCCCAGTTAACTAGCTACGACAGTGGGATTGCAGAAACTCCTGAGACAGATGAGTCTGTCAGTGTAAGTATTTTTTTTTATTATTATTTTTTTTTTTTTAAGACAAGACAGCAAAATATTGCAAATATTGACAGCAAATACTGTTGTTATTCAGAAATGTATGTTATATAAAACAAACAAAGAACTGTGATAATTAAAGCATGACACAGACACTATTAAACCAGAAAATGTTAATTTTTTTAATGAAATGAAGATGAAATATGACATTAATTTTCTAGAATAGCAGTCTTCAAAACAAAAATATTATTAAAATGATATATCCAGTCCCACAGTTTGAGTGCAGCACTGCGGCCCCGGCGTAAACCCTGTGAGCTCGACTTTGAGATGATCAAACTGATCAGTAATGGGGCTTACGGGTAAGTAACTAAAACATGCAATGAGGTCATGTGACGGTATTAAATCAAATTATTAGATAGAAATGTTTAGCACTGTATGCTGCATATTGTTTCACATCATGTGCTAGTGGTTTGCAGTACATATAGTAGTACATACAACACAGTAAACAAAATCATAATAATCCACTCCATGCTTAGTCCTTTAAATTAGTTTTCTCTAAGTCGTGGTTACTGTGTGTTAAATTTTCACACATTGTTAATTTAAACCAATATTTGTTCCCCCCCCACAGTGCGGTGTACTTAGTCAGGCACAAAGAGACAAAACAGCGTTTTGCCATGAAAAAGATTAACAAGCAGAACCTAATGCTGAGGAACCAGATCCAGCAGGCCTTTGTGGAGAGAGACATCCTGACTTTTGCTGAGAACCCTTTTGTGGTCAGCATGTACTGTTCCTTTGAGACTCGCAGACATCTTTGCATGGTTATGGAGTATGTTGAAGGTATGCTGTACATTTACAGTGTTCAGGAAGGTTACTTTTTTTAAATAGTGTTGTATTATTTTGTAACTGCTAATAAAAGTGATGAAAAATATACATGGTAACATTGTATAGGTAGTGACATGGATTGCAGAGTAACCATACAGAGACTAATAAATCAATGACCTGGTAATAGTAATGATACTAGATTTAACATTTTGTAACCATTAATTAGTCAAGTCAAATTTTAGTTTTTTATCAGCTCATATGTTCAAATATTTAAGTAAGCTCTTAACCAAGTAAATTAATGAATACAATATAAAATAATTCAAATAGCTTTTTTCAGTGTTAAATTTCAGGGGGGAAAACTAACTAAATAAACAATTTACCAACAAAGTGCTTGAACCAACAAATAAATGAGACTTGAGACAAAAAATGTGATGTAACTGTAAATCGTGTTTTATGCAAATTGTTACCCTATTTATCCAATATATTCATATTTTTATGGAGCAATAATTTGTATGTTTTCTATCCTGACAGGAGGGGATTGTGCTACGTTGCTAAAGAACATGGGTCCACTCCCTGTGGACATGGCTAGAATGTACTTTGCCGAGACTGTGTTAGCCCTGGAATATCTCCACAACTATGGAATTGTCCATCGTGATCTCAAACCAGACAAGTAAGCTGTGTGGGATTGATTAGTGAACCACCACATAGTATACATAATTAAAGTGAAACGACCAGTAAACAATCTGAGAAAAATCCAAGCGGATGGAATCTGACATTCTAGCTAGTTAGTGATTTGTATTGGTCCACCTGGTGGACCTGATTTGAGTTTGGAAAAATATCTTTGTTATGCTAGCTAGAGTATGCAGAACATTTGCCAGAACTATAAGAAAAAAACAGCTATGTATTTTCAAGCAAGTATTTTTTCCTCTGATAATTCTAATATAACTAAATGGTTTTTTTTTTTCTATGATAGTCTGTTGGTCACTTCAATGGGACACATCAAGCTGACAGACTTTGGACTATCAAAAGTGGGGCTGATGAACATGACCACTAACCTCTATGAGGGTCACATTGAAAAGGATGCAAGAGAGTTCTCTGACAAACAGGTAAAGATCCAATTCTCTGTGAAAATCCTAACTTGAAAACTTGATATTTCATTAGAATTTGCATAGTCATTGTCATATCCTCTATGTTTGATATCTTCTCTGAAAATCTGGTCTTTAGAGAAGCACAAATGTCTGGTTTATCCTGGTTAGTGCTTGTTTGATATTGATTCAGGACTAGCATGGCCATGCTTTTAAGCAATTTGCTAGATAAGGCTAGACACCAGCCTTTATGACCAGCTTTTTTTTATCTTGTGTTTTGTAATATCTGCATCCATTTTTTTTTTTTTTTTTTTAAACAGGTGTGTGGGACACCCGAGTACATTGCTCCAGAAGTAATCCTACGGCAAGGCTATGGGAAGCCAGTGGACTGGTGGGCAATGGGCATCATCCTCTATGAGTTCCTGGTGGGCTGTGTACCATTCTTTGGAGACACTCCAGAAGAACTGTTCGGCCAGGTCATCAGCGGTGAGTCACATTCTGAATTCCTGTTATGCAATACAGGCTTGCTTCATTCAGCAAGAGCTTTAGCAGATTCAGACTCTGTTGCGTAATCTCAACTTTGATTAATGCATATCAGTATCTCATAGGATCAGCAGAAGACCCCTGCAGGAATGTGGGTCTCCTGTTCTTATCCTCCACCTGTTGTTATGCAAACCTTGATATCTCTGGATTTGTTCATTGCTGTCTTATGCAAATGAAATCACATGTGACTCTGTTTTTATATGAGGAGAATCAAAGTGTGACATGTCTAATAAAATGTTAATTTAGCCAAACAAAATACTTACATTAAGTATTAAACATTGCCACATAGCCTGTCTACCTTAAATCAAGGTTTTAAATCAGGTTTGACTTTAACACTAGCATGTTTTACATTCTTAAATTTAGCAGTGTTGCATTAAGCTAAGCCAGGTAAATTGATGAATATCCTCATCATGACTGCCAAACATTTTTTTTCCCGCAATTCGGTCCTCATCCAAAAACAAACCCTTAACATTATAGTTCAGTTTATAGTTCAAATTATTATTATTTTTAGTACATTTATTACATCTGGGGGCAGTCGTGGCCTAATGGATAGGGAGTTGGACTTATAACCCAAAGGTCATGGGTTCGAGTCCCAGGCCCGGCAGGGATTGTGGGTGGTGGGAGTGAATTCCCAGCACTCTCTCCACCTTCAATACCATGACTGAGGTGAGACCCTTGAGCCCCAACTGCTCCCCGGGCGCCGCAGCAATGGCTGCCCACTGCTCCGGGTGTGTGTGGTTGTTTACTTCTCACTACTGTGTGTGTGCACATTGGATGGGTTAAATGCAGAGCACAAATTCCAAGTATGGGTCACCATTCCTGGCCACAAGTCACTTCACCTCACTCACCTCACCTCACATTATATAATGCAGTTTTTATATAGTCACATAGTCTTGTTTCCAAGATATTTAAGATCATCTCATTCATATTAAATGCCATGTGAAGAATACATTAATGCATTTTTAATGGCAGCAACACTATTTCAATTGAATATATTTGCTCTGTCCTTAAATTGGACCTACAAAATGTAAATTGCTAAAATAGTGGAATGTGTGCGGAATCCCTTATCATCCATTTAGCCAGAAAACCTTGAAAACACCCCATGTTTCTGCAGCTCTTAAATGTTTCTGCTTCCATTTGTACCTTTTAGTGTTAGTTTTCTGTTAGCATAGGTGTGAGTCTTAATTAATGAGCCCAGCGAGCTGCTGTGGCCCTGGGCTTAGATGCATATTCATGCTTCTTAATGTGATTTAAATGTGAGACTCATGTTGCTGTAGAGACAGTCGGGAAACAAACAAAGCACAGCTCTTCATTTATTTCACTCCCCTGGCCTTTATGCTAAAGTCCCCATTTCTTTGTGATCTAAGCTCAGTTTTGTTGTTGCTTTGCAATCATTTGTGGTTTAATTGTGTCAAGGGCCCTGTTTTTTGATTAGTGAAAAATGCCAAATAACCTCTGGATACTGGAAATCCATGCACTGAATTGTTGCATGAGAAAGTGCAATATTAGGATGTTTTATGCATGCCTGTTTATGTTGTAGCAGGCATTTTGGTGCATTTTAATAAACACATTTGATTCATATGTAAAAATATTCTCTGTGTTCAACAGTTTTATCTTGCAATAAAGACAAAACCAGAGAGAAGCTTTCATTTTGAATGAGAAGTAATGATTTTAGGAAAAGACATTGATTTTATTCCATTTGGTTAATGAGGATGAAACTGTTTGCTGCTTCTTGTCTTAGATGAAATAAACTGGCCGGAGGGAGAGGATGCACCACCAGCTGATGCTCAGGAGCTGATCACTCTACTGCTCAGACAGAACCCTCTGGAGCGCCTCGGCACGGGTAAGGGTTCAAAATGTTTGTGGTGATACTTGCCAAGCTCCAAAAGGGAGTAAAAATTGCTTTTGGCATTTAATTGAATGTCTAGTTTGTTCAGTCAAGTCAAGTCAAGTCACTTTTATTTATATAGCGCTTTTAACAATACAGATTGTAGCAAAGCACTGAACATTA
>JAUCMR010000107.1:21151999-21171408 GCA_032357425.1 Enteromius argenteus
GCCCAGCACCTAATTTCCAGTTTAATTTTAAACATGTTCAGAAAGGTATTTTAGAATTTGCAAAGTAATACATGGCTGTACAGACAAAATGCAATATAATATGCATACATACATTAAAGATAACTTTAACTTTCTTTTTTTTTTAAATGATCATAAATAAATATTTGCGCAAGTACATAACCAGACAGTGTTCCAAATTATCGTTTGACTCACAACGGTTGGCTCATAATAATGTTTTCTAATTTGAGTGGTTCTAGTTTTCGTGGGAAATTTGAGCATGTGTCATTACATCATGTCTGTAAACAAAAAGAAGTTGTTCTGGCTACTTGGCATGTGAGGATTCTGCAGGTGGTGCATTGTTTATAGCCTTTTCTCACAGCAGATAGAATAATTAAATTGATCATTTTGATGGCGGATTGTAATGCAGAAAGAATTATGTGTTTATGAAACACGTGTAAATGAAATTAATTTATATTCCAGTTTTAAATGTGCTTCTGATTACAGATAGCCTGGGATTATACAAGATTTGTATTTTAAAGAAAATGAGTTTGAAGGGAGCATCATTTGCTTTTTAGGTTAAAAAAATTTCTTAATATGAAATTTGAATGGCATGACAATTAGATTAGACTGTACAGAAACTGAAATCTACACACTTATACACACTTTTTTCATAGTCATGCAATGCTGATGTTGTTAACATTTGATAATTTGAGAATAAAGTATAACAATAATAACTTGCACGGTTTGATGTGATATGAGCTAATTGATTATTAGATTTAATCACCATTGGTAGCACAATTTATTATAATATTTTTTCCATGGTCAGAGCAAATGTGGCAAACTTATTATTGTTCAGATGGCAATATACGGTGAAAATTCTTATTTGGGTCCTCAAAACATTAGATTCATCCACAATGGTTTAGGGCTGCTGCACAACCCACACAAGAGAGAGAATTCTGCACACAAATTCTGCTGTAATAAATAAAATAATTATTTTAGAATCATCACCACTTTGCCAGTGGAAGTTTAGACTGTATTCACATAATAAAATTTCTGGTGATATTAAGAACATTCCAGCATCACGTTTTTGACATCACAAAAAGTAAAAAAAATATTGTAAAATGCAACAAAACCTCAACCACTAAGCCTAACTACAAAAAACAAAGCAAAACCAATATTTAATACACAAAGGGGAGCAAATAGAATTTACCACTTGTTGCTTTATCGCGTTGTTTCTGTAATTTGATTGGATATGTTTCTTTAAGCAGGAGGGGCATATGAGGTCAAGCACCATCAGTTCTTTCACAGTCTGGACTGGAACAGCCTGCTGAGGCAGAAGGCAGAGTTCATCCCCCAGCTGGAGTCTGAGGATGACACTAGCTACTTCGACAGTGAGTGACAGCGGGAGTGAAGTCATTGTCCTTCATGGTCCATGCAAGTAGTGCAGGGCTGAGAGCCAGTGCCCATGTCTGTTTTTATGTCTTAAGGGAGAATCAGATGTTCCCAGATTGATAGATTCGTCATATATTAGTATAGCACAGTTGGTTGATGATATGAATCTTTGTCATTTGCTTGGAGAAGTGTCAACAGAATAATGTGACACATTTCCTCTTTCAATCTTAGCACGATCTGATAGGTACCATCACTTGGAAACTGAGGAGGAGGATGATACCAATGATGAAGATTTCAATGTGGAACTGAGACAGTTTTCCTCGTCTTCTCACCGATTCTCAAAAGTGAGTTGTGTTTGTCTTTTTCCTCACACACTGTTCAATTCATGCAGTACAGAATAATTGAGTGTATGTTCCAATAAAAATGTGGAAAACTGTGGCCAGCACTGTCTCTGCTATAGGGCTCAGCTCATAGATTTACATGCATTTGCTTTTGTTAGAGCGATGTATTTTTGTAGGTCAGGGAACAACATTGCACACACAACAAATACTTGTGCACGTCCTTGTTCTCAGGCATGCAAAGCTTTGGTGCATTGCAGTATCAGTTGCTTCCAGAATCTGGTGAAGGCTGTGTTAAATATCTGTTATAATTATGGGTTTGATGCTTGATTTTTAATGTTTCCGGAAGGAATATGATTTATTGATTCTATGTATTCTTTAGCATTTCAATTATTTACATTGATTGAGAATAGTAATACTGTCAATATATGCATCATCACCCGTGTTATTTTTGGTGGTAATTGCCATTTTATAAATTGCTGTTTTATTCCAAATTAATACTATAATTCTAGCGATTGTATGCAGTTCGTACAAAAATATATTTTGTGTAAAAAAGTAAGCATGAAGCTGCATCTATTACCCCAATTCAAACCTAAACCTCATGTGAAATGAAATTGTACAAATTCACATTTGTCACTAATTGGTTTGGTAAAGTAAGCAAGCATCTAGAAATCACCCAGAACACCTTAAGAGCAACCTAGCAATGACCAGCAGAAGCATTTTACATTTCTTCACTTTTCAGGTTTCTTTATCTCCTTCTCTTGTTTGAATGCTGTGACACGTTTACTACAAGATGATGGAATTTATTGATGCATATACATGCTGCTTGTTTGTATGTGGTGTGTGTGTAGGTTTACAGTAGTCTGGATCTGTCTCGAGGACAGCTGGAAGAGAAAGGAGAACAGCCAGTGAAAACAACAGACAGTCCTCTCACTGTTGACTCACTTAGCTGGACTCCAGACTTCACTGAGATGTATGTTAACTTTAACGTGAAAATCCAACTTCTGATGGTAGATGATTTTATACTGTCTAGGTTTGTCATTTATGGTCATTGACTGATCCAAATTGGTCCAGATGGTTGATTAGATTTGACTACTGTACTGCTAGCGGGGTCAAGGCCTACTTCAAAGTCCACTCTTAATGAGTGATCTTAAATTTGTAGATTCTGACTTTTTCAAGTAGATCATGTCATTTCCTTGCTTCTCTTCTCCAGCCCTTCTCTCTCTCATTCATCTGACACTGAGAGCACCAGCTTGAGCAGATGCTCGGGTCTTCTTCCCAAGTTTGCAATCTCTGCAGAAGTGGAAGACGGCGAGGGTTCCATGGCTCTGGAAGACCCTAGTAAAGTGACCTTTAGTATTGGGGAGTTGCCTCAGGATGAGCCTGATCCCACCACACCCTGTAGCACCATCAGTAACTCCACCCTCTCAGGTATACAATGATGATTTGGAGGAGATGGCATCAAACGTCCTCCACAAAAATAAATAAATGTTTACATGTGTTTGAGGTCTCAAGAGACTTCATGTATAAAACATTAATAAATGCAATAATTCCAATTCAAATTTATTTTTAGAGCACTGAATAAAACAACAATGTTGACCATAGTGATGTACAGGCAGTAATACAATTAAGCAGAAAAAGACATGTAAAAGACAAAATATACCCATATATCTAAAATAGAGTAAAAAAAAGAAAAAAATATATACATGACACTCGCACCCTTCACACTTATCTTTGATCGAACACTATCATAAAAAAATGTGTCTTCAAATGGCTTTTCTAGTTAGGAGGTAGGACTTAAACCAATTTAAGGCATTTCCAGAGATGCCAACACGTTTCAAGCCGGGAAATAAGAATATGGTGGTCAACCATGTCAAACGCTGCTGTGAGATCCAGCAGCAATAGAACAGTCACATTCCCTTGATCGGTTGCCAAAAAATATCATTAAAAACCTTCAATAGTACTGTTTCTGTGCTATGGTGCTTCTTAATACTTTTTTTTTTTTTTTTTTCCCTACAATACTTTTTCACATGTTATTGGTACATGCAGCACTATAGGCATTAAAGTTACTGTGTATTTACTGTATTTTATGTTGATTGAACTTTGAGTTTTTGTTAGTAATTAATATTTACATTTAAAAATATATTAAAAGAGAATCAAATAATACATATGTAAAATGTTAAAATTATTTACAGGTTGCATAATAAGTAGGTTGCATAACTGTTAGAACCAACTGTTCTCTTTCTATCTTTTTTTGAGTAGGCAGTTTCTCTGAGCATCTGGATCAGGCACCATCACAGGGAGATGGAGTTGAGAGTCTGGACAGCTCCTGTAAGCCCTCCTCTGACACAGCCTCCTTCCTGACTGCTCCCAAACCTGAGACCACAGAGAAACCGTGTGCAGTCAGCAAAGTCCCAAAATCAGTATCTACCAGCGCCCTGTCACTCATGATTCCTGGAGGCAAGTATCTTTATTTTTGTGACAAAGTGTTTGTTACTGTCCATGTCATGGGTTTTTTTTTTTAAACGATGGGTTACCTTGTTGCACAGCACCAGTAATTTGATTGATTGATTTATTCCCTCCAGATGTTTTTGGTGTGTCACCATTAGCAAGCCCCATTTCTCCATACTCGCTGTCATCGGACCCATCCTCTAGAGATTCCTCCCCCAGCCGAGACTCCTCCCTCAGTGGTGTCGTCTGTCGTCAGCCGATCATCATTCACAGCTCAGGGAAGAAGTTTGGCTTTACTCTGCGAGCAATCCGGGTTTACGCCTGTGACAGTGATGTTTATACAGTTTATCACATGGTCTGGGTAAGTGTGGCAGGGCTGTCCAGCATGCCACTTCATAAATGACAAAATGCATTCTCACTTTAAATTTTCATATCTCAGTTAACTGCATCACACATATTGATGAAAGCTTTTGAACCATGTATAATTTACTATGTATATTGCATTGTTTGGAAATAGAATGTAGAGGATGGTGGCCCTGCTCACAAGGCTGGTCTGAGGGCTGGAGACCTGATCACTCACGTAAATGGAGAAACAGTTCATGGGCTACTTCACACTGAGGTGGTGGAACTATTGCTGAAGGTGAAAAAAACAACCAATGTTACATCTACAACTACAATTGCTTTTTTTTAAATTTTGTGTCATAGTATGTCTGTACTTGACATGTGATTTTGTTTCACAGAGTGGAAGTAAAGTGGCAATTTCCACAACTCCTTTTGAAAACACTTCTATCAAAACTGGTCCAGCTAGAAGAAATAGTTACAGAAGCAAAATGGTGAGAAGAACCAAGAAGCCGAAGAAAGAAAAAACTCAAGAAAGGTAAAAAAAAAACAAAAGAAAACAAGAATTCTTGGCTATTTTTCGAGTTTTACAAACGTTTATTTACAGTACGTAACCACATATATTTGGATAAATTGCCTACACCTTAGTAGCAAGAACACCCACTTCCACTAGATGTAGCTGTTGCTGCATTTTTTTTGTACACACCGTTGAGAATGGAAAATGAGCACTTTTCTGTTGCTTGCAGGGCAGTATATATAGTATATAACCTAAACCTTTTAAAATATTATTTAAAACTGTAGGCAATATATATATGTATGAATAATAATTTCATCATCCAGTGTGTTTTTTCATTTTACGCTTTTTTTTTCTCTCCAGGCGGCGTTCAGTATTCAAACGTTTTGCCATGCAGCCCTCTCCACTTTTACACACCAGCCGTAGTTTCTCCTCATTAAACCGCTCACTGTCTTCAGGAGAGAGTCTACCTGGATCTCCCACACACAGTCTCTCACCACGCTCCCCCACAGCTGCCTTTCGCCCAACACCTGACTTCAGCCAGTCAGGTATGTGTGTCTTACATTACCCAGACATGTAAAAAAAATAAATAAATAACAAGGGGTGTCAATATTAGTGTTCTGTGCACTTCCTGCTCAGTTCAGTGTGAAATTATGAAATCTGAATGAAAGTAATAATAAAAAAATTGGCACTTACCTTATGTTTTACCTTCCACTCTTTCATCCAGGTGCCAATTCATCACAGAGTAGCTCCCCCAGTTCCAGTGCACCTAACTCACCAGCAGGCTCTGGCCACATCCGACCCAGCACTCTGCATGGCCTGGGTCCCAAACTACCTGGACGGTTACGCCAGGGTCGACGTAAATCAGCAGGGAGCATTCCCCTCTCACCACTGGCTCGCACACCCTCCCCAACCCCTCAGCCTCAGCCAACTTCTCCTCAACGGTCACCATCTCCCTTGTTGACTCACACTGTGGGAAGCTCCAAAACTTCTCAGGCCTTCCCTGCCAAAATGCACTCACCCCCAACTATTGTACGCCATATGGTACGACCTAAAAGTGCAGAGCCTCCTCGGTCCCCACTCTTAAAGCGAGTTCAATCTGAGGAGAAGCTTTCACCTTCTTACGCTGGTGACAAAAAACATTTATGTACCCGAAAGCACAGTTTAGAGGTCACCCAAGAGGAGTCTCAAGGGGAGGCCTCATCTAGAGGAGAGCATATCCCACCATCCATAGAGGAGAGCACTTCCTGTGAGCCACCTACCATTACTCGGGTGAGGCCTGCTGAACAGGGTTGCCTAAAGCGGCCTGTTACTCGCAAAGTTGGTCGTCAGGAGTCAGTAGAAGAACTAGATCGGGAAAAGCTGAAAGCTAAAGTGGTGATGAAGAGGCAGGACTGGGCTGAGAGAGGAGAGTCTATGCAAAAACAAGACACCGTGCAAGATGTGGAAGGTGCTGCTGAAGATAAGGAGTGGAGTGTCCTTACACGTCCCAGTGTGAGACCCCAGGGTTCTGAGTCTGGATCCCTGGACAAGTCTACAAATGCTACTTTGAAGGATGTCCTCTACAAAAAACTAAATCCAAGAGTCTGTGAGAGCATTGCTGAGTCTATCACCAGTGGAGACTGTGTATCACTTTTAAGTGAGAATGGGAGGTCACCTTCATGTCAGTCAGATCGCCAAATGCCTCGGGCAATGAAGGAAAGCAATAAAGCAGATTTCAAAGCCTCCAACATAGAGTTTGCCAGAAAGAGACAGTCCTTTGAGGATAGGGAGGACTCCTTGTGTCGAATATCCTCTGGTGTTCATGAAAGCATTCATTTCAACACCACCAGGTCCAAAAGTCTTCAGCTGGATTCTGCGTTAGCTTTAGAACATGTTAAAGGGGGCATGTGCAACATCCATGGCACTTCTGAAACTTTGGCCTCCAAACTTTTTAGTGGAAGAGGGGAGAGTGCAGTAGAAAAACTTCAGATGATTTCTTCTGATTGTCCTATCAGAAAGACCTCATCGGAGTATAAATTGGAGGGAAGGCTTGTGTCCTCTTTAAAGCCACTAGAAGGCACCTTGGACATTGGTCTGCTTTCTGGACCTCGGGTATCCAAGACTGACACATGTCTTTCCAAAATGGCAGACAGCCATGTTGAAAGTACTATGTTTGCAGAAGATTTTTGTGGAAAACAGGCAATTCAACTGAAAACTACAGAGAAACCGAAAAGTCCACATTCAGGGACATCTGGGACACTTAACCATAAGGACAATGTGTATTTGAGCAGTAAAATGGTTACAAAAGAAGAGACCGTTTCCAACAAGGATTCTACAATAAGTTCTGCTTGCAATGATGCCTTGCATGATAGAAATAAATTTAATGATGGAGTGAAGTTGCAGATTACAACCACTAAAGTGGAGACCATAGACGCAAGTGTGAAATCAGAGACTAGGCTAAAGACAGCTCAGGAGATTAGAGCTGCACGACACAATGCTCACTTTGCATGTGGGAAAACGCCCTCCATCAGGGAAGTCAGCAATGAAGACCAGGAAGATGACATAGAAAATATAGAGGATGCATCTCCAAAACAAAATGAAACTCAGCACATACAACCGGTTCTTAGTAGAAAACATCAACCTGAAGAAATCCCAGTGTCTTCTGCTGTTTTTTCTCAGTTCAACTCTACAAAGCAAATTCCAGAAGCAAATTCTGGCAAAAATAATAGTAAGTTGACTCAGACACCGAATATTTCACACAGTCCAGCAATTTCTACGGAGAAGGATAGTAAAAATAAAGACAAACCAGCTGAAACAAAGACCACTGCAGTAATAAAGCAGGTCCATTTGTCAGAAAATGTTATGGACAATGTACTTGCAACATCAAGCCCAATTTTGGCTAAAACCAAGACTGTGACTGATAGAAAGGATAGGGCTGGTAACACCAAGGACTTGCTGGACATCAATCCCAAGCATCTTCAAGATTTGAAGGAAAGCAAAACCTCTAGCAAAAAAGTAAAAAGTTTGGAGAAAAATGTTGAGTCTACACTGGGAGACAGAACTGCTGGTACTCCAACCTCAGATCCTGACTCAAGGCGGCTTAAACCAGAGAAATCCGTCAAAGAAACAGCACCCATCCCACAGAATCAGTCTTTAGCTTCCTCTGTCTCAAAATCCACTGTTTCTTCTGTCTCGGCACCATCAGATGCACCGGAGACCACTATTGTTAAAAGCTCATTGCCTACCCTTCAAAGAAAAACCACTCCATCTGCCATTGCTGCCCCATTGAAAGACATGCCTGCTACTGATTCAAAATCCAAATCTAGTGTAAGCACCACCCCACAACTTTCTGGGTTGGCTGAAGTAAAAACAACCACCATCCAACCTCCACAGTCTGATCAGACTTGTGCCAAAATTTCAAGCTCTGTCGGCTTGGCAAATGGACAGACAGCGAGTATTTCAGCTCAGCTCTCCAAACAAATCTCAGACAGAACACAAAATTCTGGTGCATCAAGTGGTAGCAGAGAATTCAGTATGCAAACCCATCAGTTTCAACAGGGTTTAAACAAAAATCAACATGCAGACAAAGTAAATGCAGAGGAGGCAAGTAGCCAATCCAATTTAATGGTGAAAGATCTTAAAACCCTGCCAGCATGTGGAGACAAAATGGCCTCGAGAGATAAAATGGCTTCTAAAAAGGACTCCAAATGCAGTATGAGTGAAAAAGTTACTTGTGCCTCTAACCCTTCAGTCAAAGCTGAAGTTTCAGAAAACTGTGAAAAGCAGGCAGCCATCTTCAGAAGCCAAGTAAACATGAATATCACATCAGTGGACATGGGTGCAAGCCCACCAAAGACTAGAAGTTTTGACACTTCAACAAAAGACACTGTGCATGTGCAATCCACAATTAAAACAGAAGAAAAGCAGAAATCCAAGACTGTTGCTGATGTAAACACTGAGAAGGCCAAGAAGCAAGTTATGGACGTGTCTATGACAGAAACAAGTCCAGCACAGACTGCAATAAAACAGATGCAACCATCTGGTAGTGCTACACTAAAACAAACCCCTTTGAGTTCCAAAAACAAGCCCCGAGTAGACTCTCCGCTTGTTACGCAGTCTTTTGGGAAGGCAGTTGAAGATAAGGGAAAGCAGGAAAACATAGCACAACTACAGCCTATTGTCAAAGACAACATAGTAAAACCAAAGGAGCTAAGAGAGTCTGGCTTGTCTACACCTAAATCTCAGCCTCATAAAGAGACCCGCACTGGTTCTCAATATGGCTCTGTGCCAGTGTTGCCTGTGCCAGCGGTTAAAATCCATGTCTCTAGTGGACTTCCTACAGGTAAGGGCAACGCTTCTGTAGTTGAATCACTTGGACCTTCCTCAAAGGAACAAGTGAAGTCCAGAATTGATATTCCAAGATCAGAGTCTCTCAAGGGCTCCAGCACAAGTGATCCCATAGGGACAACTACTACTACTATTTCCAGTCCTGACCCTAAGCATGCCTCTAGTGAGTCAAAGGTGACTGACAAGCAAATTTCATCCAACCGAAAAGAGCAAGTGGACAAGAAGAAAAAGGAACCTACACTAGAGACATTATCAGCACCTAAAACTAACCGCAAAGACTCATCAAGAGGCATGCCTTTGGCAAAGGATAGTACTACCACTGAAAAAGATTCAGTCCGTCCTAAACAAACAAAGGATACACCACGTGGTTCAACTTGTAAAAAGTGATGTATTGTATTGTATTGTAGTTGCCAAGCGTATTGAATTTTAAAAAGACTGAGGATGTAAACATAATTTTTGTCTATATGTAATATCATGAACCCTTTCTATCTGAGGACCGGTGAAGCTGTTACTTTGGGTTTTCATAAGAAACCAGAGATGAATTTGTTCGTTTGTGTTGTGATCTATCATGCTCCATTAATATAATGTCAAAAAAAAAGTGTAGGCTGAATGTTGACTTGTTTTGCTGCTGATTTGTGGTCTTGTTTTAGATCTCGCAGAAGCGCCAAAATTAGTCATTGTATTGTGTTGCGATGTGATGTAACGTGTGGCGTGTGCAATAATTGGGGAGACAGAGTGTAGATGCCTTTTTTAAGGATTAAATGAACTGTGCCAATCATGGTTGACTGTAATTGTACCAAACAAAAAGCACCTCAAATTTAGAGATGAAGGTGCATGTTAACTGACTGTGTTTAAAAAAAAAAAAAAAAAAAAAAAAAGCTTCACGCTTATTCAGGCTAGCGTTATCATGTATTACACTGGTTTTTGATGTATTTTAAAACCACTAGGAAAATATGTAGCAATGGTGCTATTGGTGTGGCTTACATTCTGCAAGCAGAACAGATCACTTATTTAATTTATTTTATTCTTTCACTGATTGTGTTTTTTTCTTTTTTTCTTCTTTTTTTTGTGACCTTGTCAGCAAAGTTTTGTTTTGGGTAGTGGTGCACAGAGGGAAAGCACTTTGTCCTGTGCTTCTCACCTGGAACTATTTTATATTGGAATCATCTTATGGTTCTGGAATTGTAGTGGAAGGGGCCTTAGAGTTTTTTGGGGAAATATGACTTGCTGTTCTTAGCAGGTCATGGTGAAATTCACATTCCTTTCACATACATTTGTAAGGATTAATTTTTATGCAATATATTGTAAATACAGCAGCATTAATTGTACAGAGGGGTCAGTTGAAAATGAGTGTTGTATGTTTTATATGTATATATTTTGCTATGTCATATTATGTTTGTATACTGTACTTAATGTTAGTCTCCTAGTGATGTTATCTGCTCAGTAATTGTGCTGATAGAGTCTAAACTAGCAGAATAATGATAGTCTCTCTGAAATGAAGTGTACTTGAAGTTTCACTAAGGTATGTAGGGCTTAACCACATGCATTGTCTGATTGTAGCACACTGTATAAAAGGCAAGTTTCAGAGACCGAAGGATTACCCCATGCTTAAGGTTTGCTACTGTGTAGATTATATACAATCTGTTTTTCAAAAAAGTAAAATGTCAAGCTTTTAGGGCTAACATTTGGCATACTGGAACATGATACTTCCCCTAGTTGGTTACAAGGGCTTAAACGGGGATAATCAAATGTGTTTTAGCAACATGTCAGGCCTGGTAGGCAGCACTTGTGGTAAACGTCAAGAGTTTCACTGCATATTTGTTTTTTATGTCCAATCATATTTCTTACATATTCATATGCAAAGTTCAGCACTTGCAAATGGGAATTGTGTAATACTTTACTAAATGCATTTGTGCTATTAACATCACGCAATAGGACCACTAAGCGCATTTCCTGCACTTTTTACCTTCACCACCTTTCCTTCCTTTTTGTGCTCAAACTTTAAAAAGCATATTTGTCATTAGTTTTGCTTGATTTGACCTTTAAGCAGTTGCATAATGACCACTAAAAGTTAGCATCAGAACAGAGAAGAGGATGAATCATTGTGTCCTTTGATAACGTTTGGTCTGAACTTTAAATCTGCTATAGCTCTGCTAGTAAGCATACATCACGTACCAACTTAAAGTAAAGCGACTGTGTATCTAGGCCAGTTTCAGTATACCTATATTGTGAAACATCTAGGCTATATTACCATATGATATTGAAGTACTTGTGATTTAATGTTTTATGTAAACAAAGTATATATCTGAGCTGAACACACAGATAACACACAGTTGTTTAGCATAAGTAATTAAACAACAGAATGCACCGTGTAAAGAGAATCTTTAATGAAAAGATTGTAGAGATTTGTATTAGCAGACTGACGTTTCAGTTCATTATAGGCTTTACAAACGTAGCTTAGGAGGTTTAAAGAGCTACGAGGCACCTTAAGATTAAAAACACAACGCTAATTGGGGAAGAGATTCTAAGCAAACATAATAGAAACTTTAATGGGAAAATGTGAATGTTTTATAGGACATATGCATTGTCTGTTCTCCAATATTGATAGTATTGCCATGAATTAACCCCAGGCATTCATGTTGTTGGTGTTTCTTTTCCTTCTTCCCTTTTCTGACAGTTAATGTTTAAATCCTTTAAGAAGCACATTAAATGTTTGTTTACAACTACTTCATGGATGTATATTTTGTACATTTGCGTCATTTGCCAAATTAATGTGCTGCATCACAGGCAGTTATGCTGTGATCGGTGTGTGTGTGTGTGTGAGAGAGTGTGAGTGAGAGTTCCTCTTAGCAGACACTTGCTGTTGAAGACCGTTGGTGTGGTAGCCTAATGTTGTCCTTCTAGTTCAGTATGTTCTTGCTTGTTTTCTGGAGTTTTCTTTCCTCTCTCTATGTGTGAAAACAGTGTTTATGTAAATGATTCTGCTTATCATTGTCTTTTAGGATCTGTGCAATAAGAGATGTGGTTTTGAGTTTTGTACATCACCCACAGAAAGCTCTATGGATGTCATAGATGTTGTATACTAAACAAATATTTATACTTCTAAAGTTGTATAATACTGAAAATAAAAAGGCATGGCAAAATGACCATTTATTGCATTTTATTGTCTTTTTCCTTTAAAATTACTTAAAGACTTGAAATATCCATAATCAAAGTGTGAGGTCAATATTTATTTTCATTCAGTTTGCACATTTTCAAGGTTCAAAATTCTAAAAATTACTTTCTGGCTAAACTATTTGCATGAAAAGGCAGAATTTTGATGTGTTACAAAAGAGTTGATGTTAAATGTAATAGTCGCAGCAGTGGTTTTGAAAACATGTGGCAAAGCAAATCAAATGCAAAAACTTTATTACTTCTTAAAAGGTTTTTGTTTTATCTTCCTAGAAAATAACAAATTTTAATATGTTGTGGAGAAGCAAAAATACTCTTAATAAGCAAAAAACTGATAAAATGTATTTTTTCAATTGAGAAGTAAATGCCCAATGTAACATATATGTAACATCAAAAATGTATCATAAACGCCCAATGTCACATATATGTAACATTGCAAATCTTTCATAAGGAGGAATTTTGAATTTTAAAAACAATTGCAGAAACATGTTATACAGTAAGTGGTCCATTTGGTCTGTTTTATATGCCTCATAATTTTAAGGAGAAATTGGTCCGGGTCCTTATGGGTTAATAACATTTGTCATAAACATGCATAAAACCTCCTTCATATTCATGATGTATGTCATGTCAGTCTTATGCACACCCCTTCAAGTAAAGTGTTACCAATTCTTTTTTTTTTTACATGTTTGTTCTTACTTTTAAATGAGTGAAAAATCATACATGTATTCATACACATGTGAGCACACATGCAAAAACGCACTCGAACACAATTATGCACACATATATCTGCACTTATAGTATATACATGCCTACAGTTTTACGTGACCTAATATATAAGACTGCATCCAATAATATTTATGTTCAATAAACCATTCAAGTGTAAATTATATCATGATTTTAATAAAACATACAAAATAAGGCAGATCCTATATATAGGCCCATATTCAGAATTATACCCTTTGGTACTGCAGTGGGCCAATATATTTTCTGTCACAGAAAAAAATTTACAAAAAAAATATTGTTAAAATCAGAATGAATCTACTTATGACATCCTATTTAACTGAAAAATATTTTTGCCTGTCTGGTTTGCTGAGAATAGAATTATTTAACACTCATTCCCAAGGAACATGGTGTATCCCATTTTCCCACCGACATCTTGAATAGATTATGCAATATCTCAAAACAAAACAAAAGATAAAAACACAACAATTAAATGGAATTGTAAACAACACTTTGCCAGTTGGTGCTTGGGACATGATGCTACATTCTAACTGGTTCAAAATGGCTTCCAAATAGCTGTCCACTGTAGTGACCACGATGCATCGGAGGGTTAAGGAGACTGCAAAAAAGACATTAAGCTTTAACATCATACAGAAATTTTAGTACGTTTTTTCAACATATATATTGATCTCCAACTTAAAGCAGATTTTCCATGTTTTATGTTTATGTAGTCTGCATTTGGAGGGAGACCAAACAAACTCTTCCTAACTTACAGTTGTGAATATCTTGAATATTTTCTAATTCTTCTGACAAGGCAGAAAATGGCCAATGTAATTAGGATTACAACTAGAATTACGACAAATGCAAGTACACCGACAGGTAATTCACACTGAAGTTCAGCATCAATGATCCTTGTTCCTGTGCCATGACAAGTGGTCTCCATTAAGTGTTTTACTTTGATTTTGTTTTTTACAACCCAGTTGATGAACTCATAGTTGCTACAGTTGCATACCAATGGATTGAAGCTCAGATCAACAGTACTATTATTTCCCAGATCCATAACACTTCTAACATCCACTCTCACAATGGCATTACTGGCATAGTTAAGTTGGAGAAAATTCAGAGAGTAAAATCCAGAGGTGCTCAGTTTGACCAACTTGTTGTCACTAAGGTCTACCTGCCTGAGATGCACAAGACCTTTAAATAAGTTCTCTTCAAAAGCAGTTATTTTGCACGAAGACAGAATGAGGGTTTCCAAAAGAGGGACGTATTTAAAGAGCTCCATCTGGGTGAGAACCCCACCTTGAATTGTGTTCCCCTTCAAACTGAGAAGCTGCAAATTCTTCAACCCTTTGAAAATGTGCACGTTTGTCAGATTGGTATTTGACCAGGAAAGATTTAGAGTTTTGAGATTCTGTAGATTGCTAAAAGGTGAGCTGTCATTTAAAGTGTAGTATGAATGGCTGAAGTCCAAGTGCTCCAACTGTGGAGTTGCACTGAAAGGCTGTGGACTCCAGAACATTTGTGAGCCATAGCTGAGATTGAGGAGCTTCAGTTCACTCAGACCAAACAGCTGGTCATTACAACAAGGTCCCCTGGGATTTACTAAACTAAGACTGAGATCCAGCTCTTCTAGGTTTCCAAGACTTTTCAAGCATTTGCTGCTAAAATTCAGTTGCTTTGAGTTCCCGCTCATGGACAAGTGCGTAAGCAAGGGGAAGTTTCTGGTGTTGATGTTGCAGACGTCTGTAAAATGGTTCTCATCTAGCACCAGATAGGACAATGTAGATGGGCCAGTCATGTTAATTTGCAATGAATCCAGGTGGGCTCTAGTAAGGTCAAGCTTTTTAATCAGTTTAAGGCAATCAAATGGAAAATTATTTGGGTCTGAGAAATGCTGAAGCTGGAAATCAAGGTCAGTAACGAAGATCTTGCAAAAAGATTGTAGTGCAGCTGATGATATGTGCACATTTGGATCTGTTTCATACAATCCCAGGTTCAGTCTGTTGCTAATAAGACCTTCAAGCCCTTTCATGAGGGAGGAGAAGTTCATCTTGCTAAGGCAGCCACTGAAATCGAGACTACTCAAGTTCAGTGACTTAAACGCACCTGGTTCTATATCGACAAAATCGTTCCCTTTGAAGCTGATGCTCATCCCGTGCACATTTCGGAGTGGTGCTAAATCATCTTCTTTTATCCGTTCAATTGAGTTCATGTCCAGTTGCAGGCTGTGCAAGTTTTGCCAGTGGAAACTTTTTAGTCCATCTAGTGAGCGAATTTCACTTCCCCCAAGTTCCAGAACCTCCAGATATGCAAGATTATCTGATGGGATGTCTGATAGGCTTTGTATATTTGACTGAGCAAGGCTTAGATATTTGAGTGTTAGAGGTCCAGAAAAAGCTCTTTCTGCTATAAACACAAGTGGGTTTCCAATTAAGATAAGAGCTGTCAAGTCAGGCTGACATCTAAAAATGTCTTCATACATGAAAGTGATGCCACATCTGTAAGTTATAGGGTTAGATGTGAGAAAAAGAAACATTAGATTCTCTGATGCACAATTTTACACAGTTCATCTTGAAATACAAGTTGTTTTGCTTACCTTGTCAGGTCTAAATAATTCAAGCTTATTAGCCTCTGAAAAGTGAACTTGTATAAGAAAGGAAGATAGTTGAAGCTAAATTTCAAAATTTTGACAGAATTTGGTATCTCATCTGGAATGACTTGTAGGTCCATATCACTACAATCATAGCCATTTGCTATCTGCAAAAAAAACAAACAAACAAACAAAAAACATAAAATTAAATTAAACCAATCATTAGTGTTACATCGAGCATTGAAACATAATATAAAACATAATATAAACAGTTATATTAATTTGTGCCTCACTTTTGTCCATAATGCTGAAAATCATGCAAAAGCTACTATAAATGTACCTGCTGACACTGTCTCCTAGCCCATGGTGTTGCTTCGTTATGTGATAAAAGGTGAAACAGAATAGCGTAGCATAACGTGTAGAAAACAAAATACTTCTCCATAGTGTACAGGACAAAAAGAGAACAGTGTCTCCTCTTCATTCAATTATATAGGTAAAATAGAGGAACTTCACATAAAACAAGAAGTGTTCAGCTGTAACTTCCCTTTGTCAACAATAGTTTTCTTTATGTTTAGAGATCCACAGGATGTCACTGTGATGAAGTACAGAAAGCAAACAAGCCATTCTCGCTTTGGGAAAATTTGGCCTCATTCAGTTGATTAAGTAGATCAGAATTTTCCAAACATCTGTTTTGTTTTGTGATTTGTTTTAATCCTGAATGGTAGTGCTCTAAAAGAAAAACATCATAGCTGAATATTGAGTAACAATTTGTGTGACAGAAGTACCTGGGCAAACATTCTTATTTGGATGAAATACATTTTATCTACAGTTGTTACTGGAACCAATTTGTGTTCATTTCCTGGATTTCCTGGACATTATTTGTAATGACCTTTAGATGCATTACACCCTCAGTTTTTTCTTTTATTTGTTTTTTTTTTTATTGTGTGCAGGCTTTATATTTGCTTTATACCATGTTCTGCTTGCATTCTGATTGGTTGAACGATGTTCAGATAGTTCCAGTCAGAAACTTATCTATGTAATAAGCAAACAAATAGAAGCAAAAATAAGGTTGTGCCTAAGAAGTGTCTATATTATAAAACAGTAGTGAAAAATAAAATTTATATTTAGCTGTTATCAGGTCTAAACTTTATTACCTTTGTTGAAACTGGGCACAGACTTGTGGAATCATACTTGAAACTGAACACACACCAATCCAATGTCCATCATGAAGCCTTGCGATAGAAACAGCTTTCCTGTAGAGGGTGTTATTTTGCTGTCTTTGCTCTCCTCTGCGAAAGGATGAAAAATTGTGATGTTGGTAGTTATGCAATCCTTACATCCAATTGAGAGATAAAGGCGATACTCATTATATTGTACGTATAAATAGAAATAAATCTTTTTCAGATTATAGAGTCTCAGTGGGGCCAGAGGATTACTCTGTTTTCAAATCCAAATGTTAATACACAAGACATGACTCCAGATTGGATTTAATGACTTCCTGTATGTCTAGTGTGGACCACCAATTGCTTTAATGGATTTGTATTGATATGTGCATTATATAACTGTTGTGTATTTGACACAATTAATGTCTTTATGGATTATCTTCACATATCTTATTTATATAATTGCTAATTTATCTGTACATTCGCTGGTATTGTTTCTCATCTTTATTACTAGTTTATAAAAAAAAATACTAGGATGACCGCTACTGTTTCTTTACTAGTTTGTCAAAAAGAGCTTCAAAGATATTCTAGCAGCTATACTGTGAAATACGTTTTGTGGACAGTCAATGTAAAAGTAAAGGCTGAATGTGTCAGATGTCACAGTGTTAAAATTTTCAAGGAAGCTGAAAATAGGGAACTGTGGAAATTATGTACTTATGATCATCTGCATTATGACGTTTTACTCATAAGATTGGCAAAAGTGGTGATTTTGCAAATTTTCCCAAAGCCACTTTTATTTATCACATGAGCTGATTTCAAGTATTGGGAAAAATAGTGGATTTTACCAGGAATGTGCCAATAAAACCACATTAGTCTCAGAAAATACCTTAAGAACCGTACTGTAATATCCACCAAACTTATGGAAATTCCAATTTACACAGTTTCAAGTATTTTGTGATTTACCTATGTATTTTGAATCTGTAGCTGCAAACATATATACATACATGGCATCTACTGGCACTTTTGATTCTCAAAATTTAGATAAATCTATTTAAAAAATGAAAAAAAAAATAATAATAATAATAAAAGAAAGCATCTTGGTTACAAAGGTAACCCTCGTTCCCTGAAGACGTTACATATGGGAACTCGCATGAGAGACCAATCATCTCTGAGCCTTACTAAAAAGGCCAATAAAAAATTGGCATCCAGCTGCAGCTGCTCACAGCGTGAGTATAAATGAGCAGCTGGTGCAGCGCATATACAGCGCGACCCAGGGTTGTGGCAGGGGATGTAACATCTCCGTTCCCTCCTTCAGGGAATGAGGGTTACCTTCGTAACCAAGACATTCCCCTTCAGTCGTTTCACTACGACGTTACATATGGGAAAAGACCCATGGAAAAGGCCACGACCCTGAGGCCGCGTTACACACAGACCTCCGTGCTGACAGGTGGACGTGTCGGCAGAGGGATATGAAACGTAACCTACCCAACGCCCTGAGGGCCACAGTTGCTGAAGCAGGAGTTTGGGGGGCGGAGCACATGTCGTTTGTAAATGTGGAATTTGAAATTATTCAATATATCTATGGGGTAATTAGATACATGAAGGGAAACACGGCCTTCTGGCTGACCGTGGAATATTGAGATTTGTAGCCACAACCTACTGGGCGAAGGAGACCCAGTAGGAGCACAGCCAGGAGCTACTCCGCATCTAGTCCTGACTGCGGGGCAGGAGGACCCAGAGTTCGCCGGAGGGAACATTCTGAGAAAATAACGCACGGATCCCGTAGGAGTGGCGCAGCAAGCCGACACCAACCGGCCTCCCACTCACCTGATGAAGGTAACACTCCGTGTGGAGTGACTCTAACACCTAAGGATCATGGCTCTCCCTGGTTTTGACATGCCAGGGAGATGGCATCTACTACCCAATGGGCCAACCTCTGTTTGGATATAGCTTTCCCTTTCTGCTGAGCTCCATAGCAGACAAGAGCTGCTTGGAGTGTCCGAAGCTCTCGGTGCGGTCCACATATATTTTTGTGGACACAGCAACTCCAGGCCGGGTCTGCCTCCTCCTGGGTCAGAGCCTGCAGGTTCACTACCTGGTAGGAACCTTGGGCACAGGGCCAGGGTCTCAGGATGATGTGAGAATCAGCCGACCTGAATTCCAGGCATGCTTCATCGACAGAGAAGGCTTGTAGGTCCCCTACCCTCTTGATGGAGGCGAGCGCAGTCAGGGGCGCTGTCTTAGGGTGTACTCACACTAGGCAGTTTGAACCGTGCCCGAGTGCGTTTGACCACCAAAGCGCGGTTTGTTTGACTAGTGTGACTCCGAAACGTGCCCGGGCGCGGTACGTTTAGCTGGCCCTGGCCCGCTTGGAAGAGGTGTGCCAGAGCACGGTTCAG
>JAUCMR010000107.1:21213856-21238022 GCA_032357425.1 Enteromius argenteus
TGCGCGCCAATGTTTCATTGGCCTTTAGTATAAGGCTCAAAGACAATTGGTCTCTCTGGCGAGTTCCCCTCTGTAACTTCTCCGTTCCCTCCTTCAGGGAACGTGGGTTACGTTCGTAACCTAGACGTTTTTCTATGCTAGTATTTACTAAAAGGCCTGTGACTAATAGAATAATAATGTGTCTTGTCGCAGTACAGTTTTTTTTCTTTCTGTAATAAGGTTCTGTAGTGACGGTAATCATATAATGTCATTTGAACAGCACTGCGGGGGAAAACACTTCTCGTAATTATATTCTTATTTTTGTAAGTATCCAGGTGTTTGCCTTTAGAGTTAAGAGGTAAGTTTCATTATTCACTTAAAAGGGGAACATAATAATATTCACTATTATCATTGAAGTATGGAAGCCTGTTTCTGCCACTGAATAAAAAAACAAAAAAAAAACACAATTCTGACTTTTTTCTCAGAATTGTGAGATGTAAACACGCCATTACGAGAAAAAAAAACAACAACTCAGAATTGTGTAATATAAACTTGCAATTTTTAAGTTATGAAGCCAGAATTGTGACTTTATATCTCAGAATGCTGTCTTTACATCTCACAATTCTGAGAAAAAAGTCAGAATTGTGTGTTTGTATCATGCAGTTCTGAGAAAAAAATATCAGAAATGTGAGATAAAAAGTCGCAATAATTTTTTATTTTTTATTCAGTTGTGGAAATGGGCTTCCATACTTTAAAGGCAGGGTCTATGATTTTTCAAAAATGCTTTAGAAAGTCGGGGCCGAATCCAAAAATAAACATGTAGCCAATCAGCAGTAAGGGGCGTGTCTATTCTTGATGTGGAGAGAAACATTAGCCAAGAGCGACAGAAAGCAGAAAATGGCAGATAAAAAAACAAAGAGAAAACCGTCTGCGGAACAAAAAAAAGACTTACGATAAGGAAATAAGTAGAACGCGAGTAAATATTGGAGCAGCTTTCAAGCTCTGGAGAGAACTAAAGGAGCGCCTGCAATCCTGCAAGGCCGGCAATCAGACGCCGAGGTTGACATGTGCACGCGCTTTAAGTCTTTAGGCATAAAGGCTGATTTATACTTCTGCGCCGGACCTACACCGTAGCCTACGCCACAACACACCTGTTTTAGTTTATACTTCTGCGTCGTCGTCCGCATCGAAGTGCAGTACACTTGCAGGCCGCTAGTAGGGCATGTTGCTGGTGTAACCCGCAGTACCTCAAAAAGAAGAAAACAACGGAACATGATAAGAAGATGACTTTCTTTCAGTCTACACAAGGACTTGTACCACGGCAGATCTTCTGCCTCTGCCCCTGGCTCATCGTCTTTCGTAAACCATTCACGGTACAACACACAGTACTACCAAAACACCTGTATTACCATACTAACACATTGCTTTCACTGATTGATGACATCATACCTTCGGCCGGTTGGCACAGAAGAATCCGCCATAATCGTTGCCTGGGTTACGGACGTATGTGAGGGGCGGGGCTATCAAAAAGGGACGTGTTTGTTTTGGTGATTTTGAATGTCAACATTAACTACCACAAATTGTAGACTCTGCCTTTAATGGTGAATATAATTATGTTCCCCTTTTAAGGGAATAATGAAACTTACCTCTCAAATCTAAAGGAAAACATCTGGATACTGATTAAAAAGACTGATGTTCTCAGAATTGCAAGTTTATATCACACAATTCTGACTATATAACTCGCAATTGCAAAGTTTATCAAAATTCAGAGAAAAAAAAGTCAGAACTGTGAGTTTGTACCATGCAACTCTGAGGAAAAAGTCCCACTGAAGCCCATTGGAACATGATTCAACTAATAACTGGACTTTGAACTGGACTATCTGATTCTGTTTTTCTGAAATCATTATTTTCATTTCAACACCAGATTCGAACCTGTATTTCCTGCATGAGCACCACTGCTTAATATGTCTGGAGCTTGTGTGCTAACAAGTAGGACACTACTCCAACAGTGACTGACCTTATACACTGGATGCATGCCTACAGTGTCGTCCACTGGGTTCATGACGTTGTTGAGGACAAGGTGAAAAATACCTTGGCTGTTTCTCCAGCTTTAGGTTTAGCAGATCAGTGTGATATGTGCCTTGTCTCTTTAAGCAATGCAACTTGAGGCTGTTCTGTCTCCTGTCTTCTATCAGCACTCACAGTAAAGTACTTGTTGACTATCTCTGCCACAAGCACGCAGGATTAACATCTGGGGCTGGTTGCATAATCTGTTTAGACTAGTCTTAAAAAGTTAGTCATCTTTTTCTTTTTTCTTCAAGACTGGTCATAACTTTAAATTTAGTCATGAAAATTTGGATTGGTCTTATTTGTATTGGAAAAGTGAGGCTGAATACCCTTCGGAAACTGTTATTTGGTCAAGCTAGTTCTTAAGATACATTTTTAACATGGTGGCTAAGTTGCAACTGGCCCCAGAAGATGAGTTTAGACTAGTCGTATGGCTTAACCAACGAGAAAGGTCAAACCATCTCTGGACCATGGGTAATGAAGACGCTGGCACCAATAATCATAATATAATCACAATATTTTAATAGTATGTCAGACACACACATTGTGCATTAGTTATTATACTAAAAGAAACATTAAAGATTGAATGTGTGTGACATCATTTTAAACAAAATCTCGTCAAAATAAGCTGGTTTGCTATTTATTTCAGTGGTTCAAAACAGATAACTAACGTACTTTCAAGACAAATTTTTTCTGGCTGTTAAACACTTTCAAACTGCTATTGGTGGTCAAAGATGATTATGTAATAGGCTTTGGGACCCCACCTTCTTTGACATACAATTTTTTCTTTTCTCTACTCAGTCGATCAAGGTCAGACATTAGTAAAAGAATGAATACACAGTAGTATCAAATTGCAGAGCTGATGTAAACATATCCACATCTATTTGAACAGATGCTATCTAAACAGCCTTGAGTCAATCATTCTTTTTACTGACATAGCTATAATTGGGATTAAGGATTCAAATAAACATGCAATGATCAAGTGAAGCATACCTAAAGTTTAAGGTAGAGGTATTCCACTAAAATAACTTTTTTGCTTAGATGAAAATCCATGTTTGTTGGGGAGAAACTATTCACTTGATTTTCTTTCTATATTATTTTTTATGCTTTTATTAACATTTATCAACTTTAAGAAAGCCAATCACAAGTGGTCAGATGGGACACATTTGCGAACCATTACTAGGTGTAAATGGTAACGTGTCTAGCCTAATCACTTGTGATCAGATTATCAGAGACGATCCTTATGGCGGGAGTAAAGATAAAAGAGTCACTCAAAAATGAAATTAAAATTTATTTTAAATAAATTCTATTATTGACTCACATGCATGTTGTTTAGGTAAACTAGCCTTTTAATGTAATATTAGGGAACAAATGCTGTGACACTGTAAACTCTTAATATGATAACTATATTATACATCCACAAAAACAAGTTCAAACTGAAAAGAGAAGCAATGGTGATGAGTACTTCAATAAAACGAAGTGGAGCATTATTATAAGCCTTTGGAGTGGGTGAGTCATGAACAGTGTGAATAGGAGTCTGGTTTCATGTGGTATGGTGCTTTTATCCAGCCTCTTCTTATAGTCGTAAGTAACTCATGGATAGATCTCAGTCGTGATGATACACTCATGATTCCAGTAAGCAGTGGGAACTATATTTACCCCCTCCCATCAGAAACCATTTGATTCCTTGTTTCCTTGGTGACATAATGAACACAGTGGATGGCTCTGCAGTTGTCTATAATTACAACGTGATTTATCATGCTGGCTTTAAACTGGGGAAGTTAAATCTTCCCAAGTTTCGTTTGCTTAAAGCAACCATCACTATGAGTGATTATACTTGAGTGAGCTCTTATCGCCTTATAGTTAGTCCTTCATTTCTGCTGCGATCTCAAAACTCTGGCCATTTGAAAATTGTTGAACATTAATGAACATTATTGACAAACTGTTTTCCTGTTTAACCGAAACACTGCTCTGACATAATCTGTACTGTATAAAGCACTAAATAAATAAAGGTGACCCTGTTAGAAAAAATGGTAAGATTTACTGAAAGAAATTGCAAAACAGCACTGCTGATCAATAAAATTATTTTTGTGTTGAAAATTCCTCTGGAACAGTTTATTTAGGGACTTTTTTAAAGGTTCCTCATTTCAAAGCACAGTTCAGTATTTGCATGTCAGAAGATTGAAACAATGGAGCTTGTCAATTCATGTGGACTATGATGTGCAATACTGGTTGTAGTCAGTTAAGCAATATCAGACATTGACTGTGAACCACTAAGAGCAATAACCTGAATGATATAATGCTTACAGCTCACAATTCCAGTCACTTTAATTTGCGCAAAAAGTTCCATTGGTTTCTGTCTTGACCCTTTCCATGAATTGCAATTGACAATTTTACAGGAAAAATTAGTCAGTTGGAGGTCACTCACGAGGTTTTACGTCAGCAGTGTTTTACCCACTTAGAGTTTTAATTTGGTACACCAAACCAGGCTTCTCAGTTTGAAAGTACTTGCAGGATGCAGTTCATATGCACCGGGGGATGTATAGCAGTTTTATATGTTTCTTTGTTTGCAGTTCTAGGTTTTCACACAATATACAACATAATATATGACCTCACATTATAATTTGAACTGCCTTGTCCACAAATCTCGAGTGACCAGAAGATTTGAAGTCATCTCAGCATCCGTTTTAAAGCATAGCTGTTGGAACCGAAAAGGATGCCTAGAGCAAGACTGCCTTGTCTGCTGGAGAATTCACTAGTGTGTGCCCATCACCCATAACCATGCCAGAACAAAACTAGGTCAACCCTTCCTTTCACGGATCAACCAGATCACTTCAGTGTGCTTGTGAAACTGCTGCTTTATTCTCCAGGGTCTTACTCAGCCCCCAACCCCTTCACTACTCCCTTTGTCCTTCCCTTGCTTATATATTCCTGTATCCGTTCCCTGCACAAAATCCATGTGTGTGTATAACCTTCACTTCATTGCTACCATTCCTTTCTCTGCATTTTTCACACTGTCTGTATATACAGAGTAAGAGACCAGAAGAGTTGTGATGGGTTTGACATTACAGAGCAAAGAGGGAGAAAGTGGAAAAGAACATGGACTCAGTAATAAATTGAGACAAGCAGCTACAGAGAGTTCTTTGTTTTGACATGGTTAGTTTTAACCAAAATTGAATACACTCTAAGAAAAGGCCTAGAAATGTGTTTTATATATATATATATATATATATATATATATATATTTATATAACATTTTATTTTGTATTTTTTTTAACAGGAATTTTATCCACATTTTCAATTACACATTACATTATGTTGTGTTTTAGGATTGAAGAAAATTTCCATTATTGTTGTTATATCCTTTTTATCCTTTTTATATAGTGATATATTACTAAACCTATACGAAAAACCAAAAACACCACAAAAAAAAACATTTCTTTACTGTCACATTGACGTATATTGGAAATATGGCAACCAAAAATGTTAAGTTAAAAATCTTACATTTTACATAGCAAAGTTTGGACACATCTGACAGATATTTTATTGATGAATTTAGAAAAAAAATAAAGAGGGAAAAAATACAATATGTAACTGTGGAAAACAAATCTTTTAACAGAAGCCACATAAGTTTATACATAATGCTTATGATTCTTCTGTAAATCCTGCTTGAATGTGTGTGTAACAAAGTTGAAACCACTGAAACCAAATGAAACCATGAGGGATTGGCTTTGATGAGCCAAAGATTAGAACAGTGCAGGAAGAATATTAAAAACAAGGTTGTTGATTTTATTTTTCCATTTAGGTCTTTCAATATTTTCATGTACTAGTATTAGAAAAGTAAACAGTACATGTATTAGCTTCAGGCAGTTTTGATTTGATTAAGTACACATGTACCCATTTGTACAAATGCAGGTTTATACGAGCCAGATATGCTTGGTACACTGAAAAGTACATTATGTACCCACACATTAAGCTCAAAAAGGCATGTATGTCATTACAGGATGAACAGGCATTAAAGATATTTTGTGACCTCGTGGAAACATGTATTTCATGTCTTTGATGGGAAGACTTGATAATCTCATGTCAAATTACACAATTACATGTGTGAAAGGTCACATCTTCCACCTTGATAATTACAAATCTCTTATACCAATGTTTTAGCATTTAAATATCAGAATTGACCACTTTTACTGAACCAATAATTCCATTCAATGGTCTAAGGGTATTACATTTTGGCTTCTCAGTCCTTTATGAAGCATAAATAATGTTTTTTTTTTCCTGAGAACGAATTAGATAAATGTTCTTGGAGTCTATTCTTTGAGCAATATCTGTGACATTCAAGGATTTGTATGTTCAAAATAGGCCCGTTGTTTATCTGAAGAGCTCTTCTGTCATTACAGAGACCAGAAGAAATAGAATAGAAAATAGAATAGAAAAAATAGAAGATATATTTTCCTTTATTTTTTGTATAATGACAAATTAAACATTATTATTCATTCTCTGTAATTTAAATTTGTTGAACATTTTTATGTTTTCACATTTTCATATAGCACTTGCAGAATGTAAAGTTCCTTATTGAGTTCTTGCACCAGTTTATGTTGTAGAACAATACATAAAGATGGGTTTGTGATCCGTCTGATTTGTGCATGTTGGTAAAATCCTGCTTTTAAAATTAGAGATGAGGTCAAAGGTCAAACGAAGTGTGATTAAAAGTAAAAAAGAGAAAGGTGAAATAGAGGACAGCATAAATCATGGCTTAGTGCAATTCTATTGAGGTTAAGTTTTAGCCTTTAGCTTAAACCTATTTCTCTCTTCAGGACTATTTCCAAGGATAGAAATGAACATGAGACACAAGAACTTTGTCCTCTAGAATTCCTTTAGAAAAACATAATACTCATTCTGAAATAAAGTCAGAGAATAGAGCTACAATGGATTTGGAAAGTAAACCTGAGCAACTAAATAGGTCTTTAGACAAACATTATATTAATTTGATGAGAAATATTTGTGTGTAATATCTTCAAGGATGATCAGACCTTCCTGTTTAGTGCTGTTTTTGGGATCTTACATTAAGGACATTGTAGTTCATTGCTACATCTGTAGTCCTCATGCATCCCTGCAGCAGGATTATGGCATTTTCACACATTTGAGCAGGAACACTGGGCATCTTTCATCTGGTGTTTTTCAGAGTGATTAGAAAAGTCTTATTGTAACTGTAACCTTAATTACCTGTCGCCTAATCTTAGAAGTACAGGACCCTGAAAAAGGGCCCTTTCTTTTTTGCGCAGTTTATGCAGTATATCTATCTATCTATCTATCTATATATATTTATATACACACACACACACATACACACACCTATTGTGCACATCAAATGTGTATCACTGTAATATTCATATTTAAGTACACAAAAACACTGCAACATTGTATTTGAAGCTACTCTTTCCAACATTTCCCCACGCAGGATTTGGAGGAGTTTAGGACTTACAGTTATTTAAATCACAGCAACCACGGCTATCTACCTCAGTAAAGGATGCAAATTCTCTTTTCAAAGAAAACTGTTGTTCATCAGACATAGTTCCCACTAGACTGTCGCCTCTCAGCAAGTCTTTTTAAGCACAGTGTCTCAATCTGTTGCTCTTAGCCTTTTTAAAAACACTGTACTTTCCTGCTTTTAAAGGTTTCTTGTGCAAATCATTAGTGATATTTGGTTTAAAGTATCATGTTCCCACTGCACACTGAAGAGCATTGGGACTAGACAGTGTCATTTAATTGCCAGCTTGAAAGAGTGAGATGTTGTTGTAAATAATGATGTGTACTTAGGGCCGATCAGTGCTAGGATGCAACTATAAGTAAAAAACTGCATATCTATACAAATATATTCTGTTACTAAATGTTATATGTTGTTTTTGTGTCTTACTATATTGCGAATGCAGTCAAATAATCAAATGTGCAATGAAACAGTCTCATATTTGGTATAACAATCTCATGTGGTATCTTGTAAATCAAATATTTAAAAAAAAATGTTTCACCTACATATTTGCGGTTACTCTTTGTTTAGAGTTTTTAAGATTTAATTAATGATAGTTCAAAACTGAAAGCCTGGACCTGGAACAAATGTAAAACAATAAAATATTGCCCTGTATGTAAATACATAAAAGTGTCTGGAGTTATAGAAAAACAGCCTATAAAGGTTTTATGGGAGTAAATATTCTGCATACTGTGCTGTGAACTTAGCCGCCAGTAATGTTATTGAAGATAAGTTCAGTGTCTTCAATGCCCTGTTTGACATATTTGCCCATATAAATGTCAACATATGATATATTCTTCGCTATATTAAGTTGACAACCAAGGAGTTGTCTTGCAAGAAGGATGGTTCTTTTAATGTCTGTGTGGGGGAGCGCTGACATGCATGAATTATGGGACTTACAGAAGCTTTGGCATGCATGTATAAGGTTCCTTAAAGCAGTAGTTCATGGATAGAAAGAAAGAAATAGGTAGATAGAGATGCATAGCAAAAAAATGGACTCTTATCCAGTTTGGTTTAAATAAGCGTTGGTGGGTGATGCATTTCACAGGTTCCTCTTATGTCACTGGATATTATGGGATAGACTGTGTGAGAATTCTCAGCTTGCTCACAAAAGTGGGAGAATGAGTGAATGGGAGGCTAAATGAAAAGACAGAGTCAAAAGAGCCGTCACTGCAGTGGTGGAATAAGCAGTAAATGGGTCCGATAAATGGTTTAGGGGGCCCAGTTTGTGCAAAGTGAATTTTTTAAAAGGTAGATTAGACATTCGCTGAGGGGGTGTATAGAGGGACCCTCTGTTGCCTACCTGCAGTGTTCAGTTAAACCTAGAAAGAAAAACAACTTTGCAAAAGTTTGTACTATGCTTGAGGGCAGACATAGAACTATGTTCTCATTTCTCAGAACTAATGAGTGCAGAAGACACATGCTATGCCTTGCAACTTCTAGGAATGTCATAAATTAACACTTACTGTACAGCTGAAACTGCAATCATTTCATCGTAGAGGCTGCTCAATTTCATTTGAGGTTGTTCTAGTCATGATGTTCTTTTCATATATTGTGGTGGCCCAAATCAAAACCCATCAAGTCTCAATAATATTCTGAAAAACTGTGGAATTATTATTAAACCAAATTGTATCACCTTTACAAACCATCTGTATTAAACATGACTACTGTATGTGTGTGTGTGTGTGTGTGTATATATATATATATATATATACTCTCTCTCTCTCTCGCTATGTATATATATATATATATATACTCTCTCTCTCTCTCGCTATGTATATATATATATATATATATACATATATAGCCTATACACACAGGTGCATCTTAAAAAATTGGAATACTGTGAAAAAAGTTATATTTTTCTTCTAACTTATCTCAGAAAGTGCAATGTAAATGAAAACATTGTGTTTTTGTTTTATTGTTTGTTTGTTTTAATTTTGATGATTAGAGCCTACAGCTAATAAAAAGTCAACAACCCAGTATCTCAAAATATTAGACTATTTACGTTTAAGTTTCATTAAATGAGCATCCCTTCAGTACAAATTCCTGTTGTGACTGTTCACAGACTGCTATATCAAAGCATATTAAATGCAAAGTTGACTGGAAGGAAGAAATTGTGTAGGAAAAGGTGTACAAGCAACAGGGATAATTGCAAGCTTGATAATACTGTAAAGCAAAGCTGACTCAAAACTTGTGAGAGCTTCACAAAGAGTGGACAGAAGCTGGAGTCAATGCATCAAGAGTCCCCACGTTCAGATGTCTTTAGGAAAAGGGCTACAAGCCACTTCGGAAACAGAAACAACATTCCTCTTTTTGGATAAAAGTAAATTTTGCATTTTTTTTGGAAATCAATGTCTGGAGTCTGGAGCAAGACTGATGCACAGAATCCAAGCTGCTTGAAGTCCAGTGTGAAGTTTCTGAAGTCAGTGATGATGCTGGTGTTGGTCTATTGTGTTTTATCAAGTCCAAAGTCAATGCTTCCATCTGCTGATAAGTTTTAATGAGATACTGATTTCCTTTTCCAGCACCACATTGCCAAAACCACTTCCAAGTGTTTTGCTGACCTTGATATTACTGTGCTTGATTGGCCAGCAAACATGCCTGACCTGAATGCCATGGAATCTATGGAATATTTTCAAATTAAAGATGAGAAACAGCCTCAGCAGTGCCACAGCATGATTGTTTCCATGCCACACCTTACTGATGCTATCTATATGTGGTAAAGGAGCCCGACCAAGTACAGAGTGCATAAAAGAAACATGTTTTTTAGACATAACTTTACATAACTTGAACTTTTCTGTTTTGCCCATCCTTTTTTTAAATTGATCTTAAATAATTTTATTAAAATACATTTTTATGATGAAATTAATAAAGAATAAATTAAAGTTTAACTATTTGAAATAAGTTACCAAAAAATACTTTTTCACAATATTCAAGTTTTTTATGATGCACCTGTATACATGAGCTCTAGAACATTTTTTTTCTTCTTTAAGGTATCAGCCTTTCGTCATACTGTGTCTGTGCCCTACTTCGCATCTACATCTTTGAGTGGCAGTTGGTGGTCTGTGAGGACCTCTGCTTCAATATCCATATTTGATTAGCATAATAATAGCCATCTCTACAAAGTTTCCTGGTTTGATGGCCCCCCAGTTTTATGAGATGGTCACACATAGGTTTGGAGCCTCAGCATAACTAATCTACAGCAAGAACAAAAGACCAGCCAACAGTTCCAGTCAAAATTGGTTAGGCCTTGGAATAGTTCACTCAATCCAAAGTCAAAAGTACACTGTATATTCTGTGTATTATTTAAGTGTCAAACATGCATACACTGAATGTTATGGTACACCCTTCTGTGGTCATGTACAGGCACTAATAAAACACATTTTAAAACGACACTATAACTCACAAGAGCCAAAAGCAACAGTCTGTGGACAGGACTGATTTGCTTTGCTTTCAGCCTGTGAGGAAAAGAGGGGCGAACTGGGGGAGGTGTTCCTTAGTTTGGAAAGCATGGGAAGATTCTTCTGCATGTAATTTTAATAATGAGATTCATTTCCTTTCAAAACTGTAAATTATGCATTCTATGTAGAAATTCATCAAGATATGGTAAACACAAAGGTGAAAATAGAAAGAAAGAGGCACTGCTGCTAGCAGCGTGATTAGGGTTTTCTTTTTTAGACATGTCTAAACTTGCTTTTACTGAGACACATTTCAGTGGAGTTATGTGTTCTCATTCACTATACAAGAGTGTATCATGATCATGAAAGGAGATTTTTTATTTATTTATAAGATATTACAAATATCTAATTTTAAAAGGCAATAAAGGAATAGTTGAACAAAAAAAAATCATTTATTCACCCTCATTCCCCTTTTTTTATAACATTGGTTCTCAACCATGCTCCTCCATGGGGTTTTTGGAACATTATGAAGGTCAGTAAATTATGGTAACTTGTTTGTATTAAATAACTATTAGATGAAAAAATAAATAAATAAATAAAAGTTGGGGCAGTCGTGGCCTAATGGATAGGGAGTTGGACTTGGAACCCAAAGGTCACGGAATTGTGGGTGGGGGGAGTGAATAACCAGAGCGCTCGCCACCTTCAATACCACGACTGAGGTGAGACCCTTGAGCAAAGCACCGTTCCCCCAACTGCTCCCCGGGCGCCGCAGCAATGGCTGCCCACTGCTCTGGGTGTGTGTTCACAGTGTGTGTGTGGCTGATCACTTCTCACTGCTGTGTGTGTGCACTTGGATGGGTTTAATGCAGAGCACAAATTCCTAGTATGGGAAACCATACCTGGCCACATGTCATGTCCTTTTTAAAAAAACTGAAAAAGGAAGAAAAACAGGACAATGCAAGACATGGTGATTAATGCTCAAAGTAATTCTGCACATAATAGTACTATTATGGACATACATAGCACAGTTTGCATGGTATTGTTTACAAGTAACTTGGAGGACCATAAAAAAAGCACAATTATCAGTGATATGGTAAAACAATCCACCACAGTACTTGCTAGAACATGTTTGTAGAACATAGTAGTAGAACAGGTTATAATGCTAATAAACAGAAAGAATTCAAATCGTTATGCTACAACCCTGAAGCTCAGAGCTGTGAATGGGGTGATAATGGTGTAATTACCTGCAACTGTATATTGCCTGTAGGTCTGTCTGCTCATTTCTAAACTGCAGAAATTGCAGTGAATGTTGTTGCTCAAGTTGAACTACAGTAACTCCTTCTAACATTGCTTAATTCATCTCTATAGAGTGCTATAGGTGAAAAATGCATAACAAAGCAACAGCATTTCAGGACAAACTGTTCCACAGTAAGTCATAAACAGCCTCTATCAGTAGAACGATGCTTCTGGGTGACCCAAGGTCTGGATTTGTAATGTCGAATTGAGAGCCTGCAGCTAAAAGGGCTGGAACACAGCCAAAATCAGCACACTTCCATTAGGGAGAAAGCCATACTCTTTTTGTCTGTTTCTGAGGGATACTCGTATGTCACAATGAGTTCAGTTAATTTATGATAATTATATATATTATATATATATATATATATACCTGTACTATTATTGCTATTATTATTGTTATTAAATAAAGGCCACTTAACGTTACTTAAAAGGAGTTGTATGAATGTTTTTTAACACACTTCAGTTCACTTTCAAAAAAGTGCAAGTTTTTACAGTAATTATATATTACATTTATAATAACATTTAAACATACTTTAAACAAGTCTTTTCAAAAGTATATGTTTTTTTCACAACAGTATGGAGCTGTTTTAATGTTTATTTTCCACAGTGATTTGTCAAAAAAAAAAAATGCTAATCTATTTCTATTGCTTCTGTTCATACTGTACTCAGTAATGGTATTATTGTACACTTTCGCATACAACTTATCCCAAATTGTATTGTCATCTAAAATGATCAGTATATTTTCAGTTGTCTGTTCAAGACATAAAGAAGCACATTCTGAAGAAAGTAGTTGAAAGCATATATTGCTTGTATTGTGTGTTCCATACAACCCTTGTCACGTAGTCTCTGCAATTTAAAAACATTTAAAACCATTGCTATTTTTTTCTATATGTTTATCTAAGTAACTCAATAAGAATAAGCAGTATAATAATCCAATAGATTGTGCTGGCGTTTTTAAATTAATGTTCATGAACGTATCATTCAGAAAAACAAAAATTCTGTAAAAAGTGATGTGCAGCAAGAAGGAAACCACTGCTATCCAAACAGAACACTACTGCCTGTCTGTTTGCCAAACTCCACCTCGAAGATCTGTATGGCTGCAGAAAGACTGCAATACATTAATACACTGCTTTACATTCTAATGTCACAGTAATATTGATTGTAATTCTTTCACAACATATAGCTTTATTTAATTATTCTCTAGCACATAATGCTGTAAGCTCTCTCTGTATCCTTTGGATGGTACTAACAACAAGGGATTTCTGCAAGTTAACCTCCCCCATGATCAGGCCACCCACATTCACAGTCATGTGGCTGGGATTGGCCATTCTAAATGAGTCCAGTGTACTCCATATTGAATCCTGACTGACAGGGAATAATGAAACACAGGAAATGGCCCCTGCTTTGATATGACCACTAAACATATCTTGGAGTGCTATAGACTTTGCAGACGTTAAACGAAACCTGCCCACAAAAGACTGAAGTAAATCTAATTTCTAATACTTTTGAAAGAAAGAAAAGTTAACATCAGTTGTCTAAATGTTGATATGTGAAATTGTGAACGTTTTTTTTTTTCTTTATGAATTAAGTTTAATAAAGAAAACAATTCATAAAACAATAGAAAGGAAGAGATTATTTATTAGTTATTGTTTAAATGCAATAACTTACTCATTTATTTTTTAAGTTGCAAAGAAACAGAAAGAAAGAAAGAACGAGAAAGAAAGTAGTATTTTCTTAGAATGTAAAGTTGAAATCAGGTGATAAGATCACATTGCATTTATCTGCGACACAGCATGGTATATTAAATTTTATTGCCCTTTAATTCAATTTCTTGTCTTTTCCTTGAAATTCATTACTGTGTATTTTATGAGGAAAATGTGACAAAATTAAGATGAATGTGCCCCAGTTATTTTTTTCTTCTTTTTTTTTTTGCAATATCTGTAACTGCTTCAGCGTCCTCTTTAGTGCACCATCCTTAGTGCACAGTGATACACTAAGGACATTTTCTGCTCTATTCTGAGAAGGCTAAGTGTTCCAGTACTGAGAAACAGGGTGACTGTGGAAAAAAATCAGCTTGATTTAATTAGTCAAACGGAACAGGGAGTTAGAGAGAAAATGCTGCATGCGACTCTTATGCTTACAATCTTCATTTATGCTTTACGCACCATCTGCAAGAATTCAAAGAAATATTCTAACAGAACTGTTGGAAAATAAACAATTTAAAAAAGTGAATCATGTGGAATGGCTTTTTTTTATAACACACAAAAAAGTTGTTACCACTTGTCAAAAATGTGTCATGGGATATTTATTTCAACATGATTTCAGAATTTTTTGTTGTTCAGTAACGCATCAGAATACTGTGACATTATCATCTGCTGCGTCACTGATTTACAGATTTATGCTTTTTAGTTGACCAATCTAGTAACTTGTAAGAAGATCCACATGGGTCGTATATAATATTATTGCTACATTATGATTAGGATAACAGCTATTGTTTATATTATAATAGTTATCAGGGCTAAATTCTTCACCCCACATGTGGAAGTTATGTAACTCTACTATGACCGACTGGCGCGGGCGCAACCAGGCATGTCCAGCCGTTTGGCACAGTATTATGCGAATATACATATTAACTAGAGGGGCGGGGCATGAGAGGGGGACTGTCGCTGACGCAACGCGGAAGGCGGGGCTTGTATTCTGGCGTTCCTGCCATTGAGAGGATTCAGTGTGCGGTGACTCGGGCGGAGTCGGTTTTACTGTCGGGAAACGAGCTCAATCATTAAATTAAAAGTATTTCAAAAACACTCTCTGTTAGCGTGTTGAAATGTATCTAAGCTCTTGATGTTATTTCCCCGAAGACGCGTCGTACGAGGTGTGTTTTATAGCGGTTGTGGCGAGAGGATTTGTTGGAGAGCTGCGTAAACTGGAGTTACGGGAAGCAAAGGAGATTTTCTCGGCCCTGGTTTTCATGAACGGGCCCCTTACAACTTACTAAAGTTCACAGATATACTTCAGCTGCTCTCTATTTTCACAGTTCCCCGGTACGTATGCTTGTTTTACGAAATATGCAACGTATTTAGGATTGGTGTGTATTGTAATGTTGAGATTATGGGAGGTTTAATAGGATCGCTTTACTGTGTCGATTGTTCCAGTACGGCGTGTCCCAACTGCATCCTATTACAGCCGTTACGCGCTTACTGCACATTCAGTCTGGTGATTTATTTTTTACCGCGACCGTGCGTTTTAGCGTCGTAATTAAAGATATTATCTAACTTATCTTACTAAGTTATTTTGCGTTTTCGCTGTAATAATAATCTGTTATATTATTTAAGGCTAACGTTAGCAAAATATGCTAACCTCGACCAAGCAAAATTAATATAATTCTATAAATAAAAGCCTCTCCGATTAACGTGAGATCAACGTTACAGTCAGTTTGATTTTAGTGTTTGTTTATTATTTGACTTTGGTTTTCTGTCTTAAAAGTGCAATTTAATACTATGAAGTTGTACTTTAATTGTCTTTTTATTTAAATAATTCACAATGAGTAAATTTATGCTTGTCTAAATTGTTTACCTTTGATCTTAAAATAGCGCCGATTATTAATCGTAATCTGTTAAACTCAATCGAAAGTTTTGTACGGCCAGCATTGCGGCTCTCTGCCGTTTCTTCAGCCTCATTTGTTCTTTTATTTGCACTTGTGCAAAAAAGTGTGTATCTGCATTTGTGTATTGTTATTCTTTTGATACTTTTCTTAGTCTGTGTGTCAGGTTTTTTAGCCATGCGGTGTTTACAATTTAGAAATAAGTTTGTTTCATGAAGGAGAAAGAAAAATAAGCATTCCACGAGTCCTTTCAAAATAATAATTAACGTTATATAAAATGTTGCCAAAACTTGTTTAAAACATCAGGCATTTACTCTGAAGCTACAGCTTATTTATAACATTTTAACACACTGTTTTTACTATTAATCTGCTACAGAAAATAAACAGCTGCACACTTAATTTTTGTTATTATTTGTGTTTATTTGAGCACAATCTACAAAAATTACATTTACAGTTTTTTTTATTCTCATGAGTTGAGTCTGTGTAGTCAATGTGCTTTTTGTGTGGTGTGTATAAAATGGCTTCTCTTCTGTGTTTCAGGTTCAAGTTACTCTGTGAGATTCACAGGATAAGGCCTCACACAGATGGGAAGAGTGTGTATAAAGCACCTTGAAGGTGCACCCAATCATTGGACTGTCAGTTTTACATAATCCACTCATCCTTACAGACTGCAATGTGGATGATAAATGTTAAAAAAGGCTTAAAGTCTTAGGGAGAAAAACAAACTAAAACTTTTCGATTCTTGCCTAATCCAAATATTGGTTCAGAGAACCTTTGTAAGCGATCTTTATAATTTTTGTGACACCAAAAGTTTGAGACGACACCATCAAAATGAGTGCAGAAGGCTATCAGTACAGAGCGCTGTATGACTATAAGAAAGAGAGGGAGGAGGATATTGACCTGCATGTAGGGGACATTCTTACAGTCAATAAAGGTGCACTACTCTCAGTTGGTTACACTGAAGGGATGGAGGAGAGACCAGATGAAATCGGATGGCTGCCTGGCTTTAATGAAACCACTCAGGAAAAGGGGGACTTTCCTGGTACGTACGTGGAGTTCATCGGCAAGAAAAAGATATCTCCACCAACTCCCAAACCAAGACCCCCAAGGCCTCTACCAGTGGCCCCAGGGCCTGCAAGGCCAGACTCGGACTCTGAGCAAAGTGAGTAAGCTGTTTTTTAAAAAAAAATTATGTATGTTATTTTCAGCATTTTTTTTAACCACATTATGGCCTCAGGAAATGTTGCTAACTGGGCTCAATCCCTCATTGGCTGCATAAGCACTGCAACACGTGCACTATGATTCGAATGAGCTTGTGAATTCAAAATATTTTTGTCTCATAACCTCTACCTGTCTACCATTTTGAGCTGCTGTTTAGATAGTTGCCTAATTCCACAGAAGCTGTCTATAGTTAACCTTTAGATTAATATTTGGTTACGAGTTGACCTTAACCAGTGGTTAAAAAGCAAGTCTTCTTTTATTTACAGTTTAAAAATTGTCGTCAACCATTTTAGCTCGTTTTTTTTAAATTTGGGAATGCATAATTTTAACGAATTCTCTTTCCTCTTAACTAGATCTATTCATGCTGATGCCAAACCCACATGCCTCTCTCTAAATACCCACTCGCCACTTTTTCCATTTTCGTAACTAGTGACCAGATTTTACACCACCATTTCATCAAGAGATTGGATTTATAGCTGCAGCACACAAATGTCCCCTGAATATTTAAGGCTGTTTTAGGTTTGTGCTGGGCTATGATTCGTAATTGCAAACATGGCAGGAAGCCCAGATCTGGATGAAGGCCTGCACACAGTAGTTTGTAATTGTCTGGCGTGGTTGCATCTTTCACACAGCCACAGTATGAGCATTTAGAGCCCCCTATGGCTCCTTTAAACACATCACCCAGATCTCTTAATCTGTAGTTTTGGTCTACAACGTCTTCTTGTGCCAACTGTTACATTTATTTTTTTTTGTGATGTGACCAGCAATGTCTAAAAAGGCTTCATTTGTATATTTATTGTACATGATAAAATCCATTTGATGAGTTTCCATTTGAATTAAGTTTACTTTGTGTGGAAACGTTTGTCAAAAGTCAGTATGTTCTGCTTTTCTGTTTAGCGATTCTAATGGTAGAGAAAGTATTTACGTTTTAAGCAAAGTGTGTTAAATGTAACCAGGTTTTCCATACAAAGCCAGTATTCTCATTAATTTCCCCCCTTGTTTGCCTCAGTTGTCATAGTGACAACTAAGTTAGATCTGTTTTTCAAGTTAACAGGTTATGGAACATAGATCGTAAGTGAGATATGCCACTCAGAATCATTGCTGATGAAAAGCAGTGGCAATTTTGTTTGCTACTTCCTTGTACTATGTGGTTTGATGCATAAAAACATGAGTACATACATCTTTTTGATCTTTGACGTGAGCTATTTTTGTTAGACGAAACCCACCTAACTTTTCCCAGAGGTCAAGATTGCTTAAGCAGCATGACTGTGGCTAAAGTGACACTATAGCCTCTTTCTGTTCTGAATGACTATTCTGATTTGTGTCCATGTTAACAAAAGGGAGAGATACAGAGAACTGAGTTTTGCGGAATGTAAACCAGAAGCAGATCTGGATGATGGCCAGAGCTCTTGGCATTATGCTTCTCACACAGTAGAAACAGGACTCAAACCCTGATCCCCCACACCACCATTAAAACTGAATAAAATTCCAGATAAAATTCCAGCTTTAAAGCCTAAGCATATTTGACTTGGCATGAATAATTTACATGACTAAAACTTGACGCTGTTTTACACTGTACACTTTTAGGTCTTACTAGAAAATCTCTGTTTTTTTCTTCCTCATTTGAAATTACTAATTTGTACTTTTTTTTTTTTTTGCTTGAATTTCCCTTAGTCAGACTATTTGCATTACTGTTGCAAGAATCAGTGCAGAGAGAAGTGAAATGCCAGAGAATGATTCACAATATTGATGCTTGAGGTATTTGTCATTGTGACAATTTTTAATTCCGACAAAACTCCAGAGCCAACTGAGCTCTTTTAGAATAAAAAATGTTGTTTCCACAACATAAAAATGGTGTGAGAAGACTAGGCTGTGATAGGAACAATTGCATCTTGACTCCCAGAAACTGTTTAATTTTCTTTAAGCCATCTTAGTCCTCAAAATACAAGTTTTATCATTTACAGTGGAAAACCCGTACATTGACATTCCCAGAATTCTTTGCATGACAGTCCACATTTAAATTGCATTATTTTAGTTCTGGCAACCACAGATGCCATTTTTTTTTAACCTTAAATACCATAACCCCCCTCCCCTCCCCCCTCTCTATACTTTGTGCCATCCTTACTGTTAAACTGCACTACTGAGATCAGTGTGAATGTATTGTGTATTTAAGACACCCGGGTTTCATTTCTCATTGCCTCGCTGTGTTTCAGATTTATTAGCTGCCACTGAATGGTCTTCCAGATTTTTCTTACTCCCTCTCCTCCCTGGCTCTCTCATTTCTTCATCCTCCTCTTTGAATTTTTGGATTATTCTTCTGGGGTCAGACCTGACGAAGGGGATTAAGGGGGAGTGTTCAGCTTGGGGCCTCTAGCGCTGCCTCTTGCTCTCTCTCTTTCTTTTTCTGAGCCGCAGGGGCTCGGTTCAGAGAACAGCAGATGTGGAATTCCAGTCCGTTCTGGCTCCCAGGCTTTTTTATAACACTAACACCCACTTTCTATGGGCCTCTGTGAGGGAGAGGATCCGTATGTGCCCAGCCCAGCTTTTTGCACAATTTTTGTTTTATTTCTTAACCCATTCTTGCTAAAGCTGCATTCTGGGTGCACAAAATGTATTGCTCAGTTTTTCCTTCACTTGGATTCCAAGTTGGAATGTTGAAATTTTTTTTTTTTGTGTGTGTGTGTGTGTGTGTGTGTGTGCGCGTGACTATGAACAGGCAATGAGATCTTTTATGGCTTTAACTTCTTCTGTTCTATGGAAATTAGAGTTCCTCTTTATCCACTACTGTGCTATTTTATTGCATGGAGAATGATGGGGCTGAGCTTGTAAAAATGTTGCATGAGTATTTGACCATTTTTAATAATGTAACATTGCAGTGATTACTACAAATTATTCATTGATGCACATCAAAAAAAAATATTTAAGAATTCATATGCCCTTGCAAATAAAAACTTTCCCCTCCCTCTTGCAATGACACATTTTCTCTGATAACATATGGTGTGAAGGTGGGACGAAAATGCAGAAATCGCAAACTGCAGCAATCAAATGATCATATCAATTCTCGAAGGACCAAATTACATCTACCCTAAACCTGATTGGATGTCCCATCAGAAGCGTTATTCAAGATGTTCTATGTCCATGGGTAATTAAAGTTGATGCGATCAAACTTTGTGTATGGTTACTGGTTAGTACATACAAGTCCATGCAAGGCCCACATTCCTGTGCTTCATGCGATATGGCAGCCTTTCAGCATGCGAGTTTGCAAAGGTGATGCTGTGATTTTTATCTCCTTATTTGTTCTTATAATTTTATCTTAGTCTTATTTAAAGGTCTCTTGTAGTTGTTGTGCAGCATTTATTTAAAGAATGGACATCACACACACACAAATACATACTGTGAGAAAGTACATGTGAAAACTGCCAGGGAGAGCTGTGGCAGTTAACTGAAAGTGTGAGCTAGTTGTGTCAAGGCATTGCTGGTGTTTGAGATAATGTGGTGCTCACCTTTTTGGGGCCTCTTCAGTTCTTGATTGAACATCTGCTGCATGGAGCAGCTCTTTGAAGGAGAATTGTTGCTGGGTTTTTTAAAGAACGTGCACTTTCCTCTAACCAAGCAGTAAACCAATACATATGGCAAGGTACCAAATAAAAAAAAAAAGTTTAATAATAATATTAAAATAATAAATGTAATAATGTATTTATTTAGATACTTTTAAATATATTTAGGTCCCTTTAAAACAATGACGGGTGGATGGATATATTCTTTATTGAATATATATATTACTATATTTTGCATAGTAATATAGTCATCAAAAGTATAAACTGATGTATTAAAAAAAAAAAAACAATTACAAATTTAAACCTCTTCAAAGTCAACAGCTTTGTCTAGAATAATGCACAGGACATTTTTTCAAACAACTTTGTGAGGTGCATCCTTCTATTTCAAGTTTCCCTGCCAAAGGCATCGTTCCTATGCAGAGTAATGGCACTCATAAGATCATGGTGGATGTAACCGGGGCAGGACTGGTTTGTGGCTGTGGGCGTAATGGTGCACGTTCCTGTGGCTTAGTTTGAACAGCTTGTGCCCGGTCGCCACATTTAGTATCATGACGAATCGGTACAATCGTCTGTAAGTGCTGGTGCAGTAGGCGGCGGAAAAGTGCTCTTGCAAAAAAGAAAACTTGTGCTGGTCCAGTTGACTGTGTTTGGCAGGGTATGGAATGACCATTACACATCCACTATGTTTTAAAACGACTTGTTCACCGATGCCAGATAAAGCAAGAAAAACTCTCTGTGGCTCTTTCTGTAGGATAAAGTGCTGCGTTACATAACAGCCACAAGAAAGAGATCATATCTGTTGGAGCCACTGGGTCAAAAGGGTATTGAAATTGTATAAGGTTCCCAGCAGTAAAATGCAAAACCTGGAAAAGAAGCTTGTCTGAAACTGAAAGGACTGGACTTGACTTCAGTAGAGGGTTGTTGTAATGGAGTTGGTACCGTGGTGAAAGCTGGTGTTTATTGGGATGTGCGTGAGAGTGTGTACATGTGGTCTTCATTAATGATCGCCTCCAGAGACACGGGGCTGCATTTGCAAATCTTCTTACTGAAGGACAAGCATGTCTGCTTGGCGGATTAGAAACACGTTGCAAGAGGTGGAGCAAGAGCAGAAGGAAAAAAAGCAGAACTGATATATGCACAAAGGGATAACTAGTTTTAGTGCTATCCCATCCCCCATTTATTGTTGGCGTGCATGTTGGTGATGTGAAGAGACGTGGAAGTGTTTGTATATAATGCAAACTAAACACCAATGGTGAGGGAGAACACCACAGATGTAGAGCCTTTTTCCAAACCCGTGTAGTAGAGTTGAAATCCAGCTTCAAGTTAATTTTTCTAATTCAGTTCCTTTAGATTGTTTGTTTAAAAAAGGAAGACTTTCCTAGAAATCGGTAACTTTTTTCCACGCAGGTTTTTAATGGCTGTTTTAATGCCCTTTTTGTTTCAGCAAAAAACAAGGTTACAATTTACAAGCATCTTTAAGGAAAAATGTAGATCTTATATCTTGTGACTTATATATTGTGATTTGTTTCAAAGTTCTCCCTTACAGTATTTATTTTTTTTCTAGGAAAAAAAAAGATTTATGAATTGGATATGATTTATGAATTTATAGACCTGTTATTTTATAGCATACGGCCTGATCTTAGATCTATAGTTGATCTTATTATTCCAACAGGAGTGTGTTGTGTTGACTGATAGTATGTTGATTTGCCATCAGTGAACGAGCACTGATTGGCTAAACCCTGCATGCAAACTAACCCACAAACACTTAAAGGCCCCGATATACTTCAAACAAAATCCAAAAACGAACTGTTATGACGTAATTTCAAACAAAATCAGGTCGATACTAAGTTTGTTTTAGCAGTTTGAAACACTTCACCAAAGCAAACTTTCTGGGTAAGTTAAAAAACTTCATTTGTTTTCAAAATTTCATTTGTACTGTCTGTTCAAAATAAATGAAAAGAAACAGATCATAGTAGATTTTTTTTGTTGTTGTTGTGCCGAAATCATATTGAACCGTGACCCCCACCCTTGAACCTAGGTACGTACAGAACCGTGACATCAGCGTGCCATTCCACCTTTATTTTTATGCATAACTCTGAATTAGTAGCCTTTGAGGTGTCTTGTGTGCTGTGATCATTTGATGTGTGTGCTATCAGAGGCGTTTTCACACACCGCCCTAAAAGAGACATTGTCCCTCTGCCTTTATATTGACTGTTTCATCAATGTAATATCTCACATTGCTATTACAGTAGATGTTTCTAAATGTCAGCACAAGTCTCAAGTCTTTGATTAGTGGGTTGTTTGAAAAACCCTTTCTTTTGTTGATTTGAGCTGTTATACTCTTAACAAATAGGGGAACACAAAATGTTCCTTATTTATATCATTGTAAATTTGTGCCTGTTTTGGTAGCTTATTTCAGTAACACGTTAATATAGGGACCAAATGTCACTATTAACTAGTTGCTTAATAGTATTTCTACTAACAACATATTGGCTGTTTATTAGTTCTAGTTTATAGGAGACAGTAAATGGGGAGAGTGGGCGAGATTTTGAAGAATCATCAAAGAGTCTTCTGCACAATCTAACCCATTGATGGAGTTTTGGTTCCTTGCCACTGTCACCTTTGGCTTACTTAGTTAGGTACACTTAATTTCTGGCAGTATTGTCGATAGGGCTGCAACTAACGATTATTTTGATAATCGATTAGTTGGGTGATTATTTTTTCGATTAATCGGATAAAACCAAACGCTTCTTTAATTTGATGTTTTGCTTATAACAATATAAAACCATATATATCTACAGTTCTGGAAAAAATAAGAGACCACTGCAGAAAAATCTGTTTCTTTTGGGTTTTATTCTTACACGTGCATTGTATTGTATTGGTGGTGTATTGGTGAGATTAACAGTTTTGTTTCATTTTTTGTGAACTGCCGTCTTTGAAATACTAAAGATGCTCACCAAATAAGTACCTCAATAAACAGAATGAAATATGTTTGTGTAGAAATTTAACAAAGACTGGCATGAAATGCTTGTCATACTCAGAGAGATACTGATTTAGGAGTCAATTGCAGTGGTCTCTTATTTTTTTCCAGAGCTGTATAGTGTTTAAAAAAATACAGTGGCATATTCAGTTGTTACATTATTTAAACAGCTAAAATAATGTAATTTTGTAAAATAAAATGATATATGCATAAGTAAAACCACAGTAAATTACATTTGAAAACAGATTTGCTAGTTAAGAAGTTAACTTTGTAGTGGACTATAAAAAATCTGTAGAAATGCAAAAACCTAATAGTCACAAATGTACTATTATTTGCATTCGCTGAAAACCACAACATATCACTAAATGTAATATTCTACTGTTATTCGCACCGTGTAATTTAAGCTAATCTAAAGTAGTGCCATTTAACTAATCACTATTGCTCATGAGGTGATTGGGCAATGTGATGCTAGCGAGTAGCAAGTGAACAGATCTAGCGCGACTGTCCCGAAGTTAGCAAACAGTTTAAACAAAA
>JAUCMR010000107.1:21238122-21267232 GCA_032357425.1 Enteromius argenteus
GGTTACCGTCTTCTTAGAGGCGTTTAATGTAAATTGCTCCCATACCTTGGAGGACTTGGGGCGCACGCTTTTTCCTGTAGACACTTCTGTAACCTCCATTGCGCGAGCGGCTGTGTATCTGTGTGTATTTGTGCATTTGTGCATCTTGTGGTCGCGCTCCTCAGTAACCTGAGCAGCCCAACAAATCGATAACGGCATTTGTTGACAACGAATTTCATTATCGATAATTATCGATTTTATCGATTAGTTGTTGCAGCCCTAATTGTCGACTTAAGTGCACAGATACTATTTGCACTGAACAATGACATCACTGAATTAATGAACTAATTTTATCTGAAATATTGAGTGTTTACTGTTGTCCTCTTGAATTATCAACACACTGTTTTCCTGTTTAATATTGTAAAGCTGCATTAACACAATCTGTATTGTTTATATATAAGCGCTATACAAATTAATGTGACTCGACTTAATGGAAATGCTGCTTTCTGCTACACTTGACTGCTGGGTTCCTCTAAAGTAGGTTAAGGCACTTAAACATCCCTTATTGATGCCTGGGGGAAATGTGATAATCATTTAGTTGTTTGCTAGAATGACATTTCGAAGAAGAAGTAGCTGAAACTTTAGGTCAGGGATAGGCAACTTCGGTCCTGGAGGGCCGGTGTCCTGCAGAGTTTAGCTCCAACCCTAATCAAACACACCTGAAAATGCTAATCAGTGTCTTCAAGATCACTAGGAAGTTACAGGAAGGTGTGTTTGATTAAGGTTGGAGCTAAACTCTGCAGGACACCGGCCCTCCAGGACCGAAGTTGCCTACCCCTGCTTTAGGTCTTTAGCACCATGTGTACTTTCTCTGATAGTAGTCTGTGGTTCAGAAGTGTTGAGTTTGTTCTACAAACCCAGGCAGCTGCTTTCCCTTCCTTAACCTGGGGTCCCTTTCCTACCATCCTGTGGCATAGAAACAACAGGACTGCCACACATTGAGACACTACGCATGTTCAGACTTGCACACTGACTCCCTCTTCCAAGAGTTGCTACGGCAACCAGAATCTGCAGCCCACGTTGATTGGTTGTCTGAATCTGAGCTGGGCTGCTTTCTGCCTGTTTTCTGTTTGTTTAATTTGCTTGCAGAGAACTAGAGGCATTTTAAGCTGTTTTTCACGCACAAATGTTGCTAATGTTTACCCTTTACCCGTAAAGTCTTACAGCACTTGGACTTCACCGTGAATGCATCTTTAATTGTTTCCATTACTCTGTTGATTGTGTGATCTCAACTGCACAGCTTGGATAAATTAAGCCTAGTACTTGAAAACAGAGGATGTTTCCATCTGGAGCTTTTTGGAGCATTGTTCACAGGAACACTCACTCACTAAGTTCCCACTATTGCTACTCTCAGTGGGTTGACGAGCTTGGCGTGAGTGTAATATTGCGTGAGTTCACAGCACAGTGCATCCAATCTTGCTGGACTGCCCAGTTTTTAGTGACGCTTGCTTATACTTGGCATGTAACACATCACGTAGCTTGTTTTGGAGAGTGGTCAGACTAAGTATTCAATGAACAATAAATAGCCCAAAAATTCCATTGAGTTACACTGAGGAACAGACCCAGACCCTTTGAGCTACCACCCATTCCAATGTGTTTTGCATGGTCAAAATCTAAGAACCAAAATCTATTTCCTCTTTAGTCACTCCAAGAAGGTGTCTCGGGGACATAGGCGAACATTGAACCAAAACATTTAGACTATTCTACTATCATCAATCCTGAATGTCATTCAATCTAGCCGTGTAGAAGGCCAGTGCTATCAAGTCACCCCCGAGTTACTTAGAAGCAACTAAATCCCCCCTCCCGTCTCAGTCTCGCGTCTCCGTGGAAATGCCCATCCAACACATGTAAATAAACACAAGACTCTTGGAATATACAGTTCTACCCTGCAGAGGGGTGTGCGTTATGACATTTGTTTATTTATTTTATTTTATTTTGTGATTCTAGAGCACCTTTAGAGTTATTCACTGAGCCAGATTCGATCTCACAGTATCATAGTGCTATTTTACCAAACATTTGTAGGAAATGTAGGGATCTGTTAAATTCAAGACCATATTTGTCACTTTGACCAGAACATTTTGAGCTAAGGTAAAATTAGCCCAGCACTTTGAATCTGGATTCTAAGAAGCAGTGGACTGGATAAGGTGTCCGTCTGGGCACAAGGTTACCACTCAGCACAGCGTACCAAAGTGACACTACACTCCAAATTTCTATATGAGGAATCTGTCATTCAGTCTCCCTGCCTCGAGTTCAGTAGTTCTCAGAAAATGAATAACTCTCCTTATGCTCGATGTTGCCTTGGCTGTAATGGACTCCAGATGGCTGTTGTCTTTCAAAGTAAAGTTCAAGAAAAGCGGTGTGATATCTACAACTTTCCTTGCTTATCTCCCAGGCTAGCAAAAAAAGTCCCAGAGCCTTGGGACAAAACAAGACTATTATTTCTAATGGCTTAAAACCCCATTTCCTCATGTGTGGTTGTTGTTTTTTTTCCATTTAAGCAGCCTCCAAACTTAATTTGAGCCATTCCTTCTAAGAAACTGCAAAGATACTCTTGATACCTCCAATAAAAGAGACTGTAAAGGGAATCCATTCATAATCTGCTGTGTTTGGATCTGCGGCCTCAGACGCTGCTAACAGTCAGGTCTTTTAGAAACTCAAGCCTTTTAAAATGCTGTGCAGTGAATCCAAATAAAGCTCAAGCCAGTCCCGCAGCCCTTTCATGCCCGCACCTGGACTTGTAGATCTCAGTAACCCTCCACCCTACATCAGCGGCTGCATATTGCGGTCTGTTTGCTTTAGCCTTCTCGTCCACCTTCACTGCACACTTAATCATATCCTACCGGTCAGCGCCGACCCTAAACCCCCCCCCCGGCAATGCTTAGATGTGCCGTCCAAATGTGCTTCTTGCTGCACCACATAAATATATGAGGACTATTATTGATCTAAGCTTGCCGTGACTCTGGAGTGGGTCATGGTGTAAAATTCTTGTTTTCCTTGGAGGCTTTGAAATGATGGCGTTTGGTGCTTAATGAAAAGCCAGAAGTTGTTCAAAGGTACCTGGCAGCTTTTTGATGTGAGCGTTTAACTTTCTCTCCTCTAGGCTTGAGCGCTCTGGTAGACCTGACGGAGCAGTTCGCACCTCCAGAGGTAGCACCGCCCATGCTGCTCAAGCTCCTTGAGGCCATCGAGAGGAAAGGTGAGTAGAATCCATCACGCATATTTTTTTGTCACATGTACGTGCACTCTGTAATTATTGAATTTTCTACATGTATTCACACACATATAAATTCGGTACAGGTCTAGACAACCCTACGCTCTACAGAAACTTCACTGCTGGAGGAGGGCTGGATGTCAGACAGTGCTTTGATAGTGGTGAGTGACGCATTGCATTAGGTGCTACTACTGTTAGCCGTCATAAACTAGTGCAATGTAACTAAAGCTTTCTGTCCACGCTGAACGTGAAACACAGCCTTAACCAGCACAGCTGGCTATTACTATTGCTCCTTTTCAAAAACTTCAGTCTGATGTAATAAAATTTACAACTCGTACAATTGTTGCTACAGACATGTGGTTTCTTTAGATAAGGTGTTCTGCCAGTCTAAGCAGTCAGATTTGCAACTTTCACCAGCAAATGTTTAAACGGCTAAAATTTCATAGACTTAAGATCATTGCACACTGAGTCCGAAATCTTCGCATGATAAAAATTAAACACAACCTCACGTTGTGTCAATCACGTTTACACAGTGTCTGTGAAACTTTCCTGGCATCAGAGTGCAAGGACCTTTACACTAAAGGTGCCCTGAATGTATCTGAAGACCAGATTGTCACAGACTTGCCAATGGATTTTGACATAGGACACTCTAGCAACAACATACAGCTACTACAAATACTTTTAGAAGCCACATCCACGTCCTTGCAAACATCCAGAAAAACCTAGCATTGTTACATTGAGCACCATTCATATTTTCAACATACTACAAATAGAAATCATAGCTAAAGCTGATTAAGGTGAAAAACAATAAATGGAAAAAATGCAATGCTTGTCTCTGTGCCTGGTGCTAGCTTCATTTGTTCCTGGCTCACTGATGTTTGTTTTCTTTGAATTAGACTCTGCCTCGGTGGATCTGGAGCAGATGGACCTTCAGATGTTGTGCGATGGTCTGAGGAGGTATCTTCAAGATCTACCTCAGCCTGTCATCCCCTCTGTGGTCTACAGTGATATGATACGCATCGCTCAAGGTGGGTTTCTATAGGATTACAGCAAATAAGCATTAGATTAACAGCCCTACAATTCTCAGAGGGTTTCTATGATATAATAATTATGATTTATCTATGTGAATTAGGGATGTCAATTTTCGATCATTTCCACAATCGATCGTCGTTTAAATTAACGGATCAGTTAATCGATCAATCGTTAACCTTAATACTGTAAAATGCATCTGGGCATCTATTGCAGGGGCATACAATCAATCAACGGCATGACTTCATGTGCAAATAGCTGTCCAAATGCCAGCTTTCTCACCCAAATGAAAGGGGTTTATAGTCTAAATAAGAGGCTAGAACCAGGATATTAAAATGAATAGATGTGATTATGATCATTATACTTTGTGCTGTTTCAAATCCCGCTGCGGACACCGCTAAACGCACCTCTTTAAAGGGTTTCATGGCACTCGTTGTTTTTAAAACACCATAGCAATGTTTGCAATTTACATTATCGGGATTTAAAATAAAAAGATTTCAAACTAAAGTATGGCGATTGGGGCTGTGATGCGCGGTCAGTGATCCGCTTCCAAAACCACCGGCGCTGCTACGGCAAAACACCTCTTGTTACCCATCTGAAACATTTTACTGTGAGTATTATGACACAGAGGTACAAAGCTTTGTTAATAAGAGAAATAATTGGTTGCAGGCAAATAATACATTGCGACCATGCTTTTGGATTCATGCCAATCTGAGCGCATGCATTTAAATCAAGCCATATGCAGCTTCTGTTTTGCTGGATGCTCAAGAATTTAATAATATAAGATTTTTTTCCCAAATCCTCGCTGTCTCAGCCTCTAGATTCGCAGGTTTATTTTATTGTTGTTCTTTTTAAATCATAGTTTTCACATAATGTGTTAAACGCGGGGGACTTAAAGATTAATAATTCGTTACCATCACTTAAATTGTTCCTGCATTTAAGTTAAGTCAAACTAATGTTTATATTTTCTGTAATGCTGTGGTTTAAGTTCTTTTAAAATCAGTTCATTCATTGGTCAGCAAGGTACCATTCTTATGCTATGTTCTAGTCATGAAAGTACAGTTTCTATGTAACCGGATTAGATTTTGGTAATGTATGAAGTCACCAATAAAATCTGATAGCAACAATATCTTAAAATTAGCTTCTTTAGCTAAAACCAGGCTAAAATATGTATTTTTAAAGAATTTTGATCAGGTTGATTATGCTAACGCACATTTTAGAATATGGGCTTTCAGTTATTTCATTTGAAATATAGAACTTCCTTTCAGCTGTCTGTTCAGAGTTCCCATATCTCCTGTTCGTTAGTGGTCTGGTTGATTATGTGGTCTCTCTCTGATGTGAACTACTGCGTTCCATCAAATTAAACTCAAAAGCCTTAAAAACAAAGAATGCATGGTATAATCAGAGGATATTTCATTGATCTCAATTCATTATTAGAACCACAGGGTGGTGCTATTGTTCTGATGTGTGTTAGCCAGATGGTAAGCCTCCTACAATGGTCATAAAGTAACACAAGGAGTCCTCATAAAAGAAAAAATTTTGCAGAAACTTCTGAAAGCAGTAGTGCCGACTCATCTAGAAAGATCATGTGGTTGTATCATCACATCGTGTGCATTTATGAGTACACATGTTCCAACACTTATCAGATTTTGTGTCTACAAACCCCAGACAATGCGACACTGAAAAGTATTCCAGGTGTTGTATTGGTGTTTGGCTTAAGGGTGTTAACTTTATCTGCCCTCGCTGTGTGACTGAACATTTTGTCCGTGTGCAGAACAAAATTTTAACTGTGTAAAATGGCATGTATCTAGTTTGAGAGAGAAAACTGTGTTGTGTTTTTTTGTATTTATTTTTATTTTTTCAGTTCTCTTTTGGGTAGTGTACGGTCACGTGGCTGGAAACAGGATATCTGTGGTTAATAGGCCTAAAGCAAACCTGAAAACTTATCTGCGACATCAGCGCTGTCAACCAATCATCTCTCAGTGTACCTTACTCTGTCATTGTCTCACTTACGATCTCGTGCGGTTAGTTGCACACTGCGTACTGAGCACAATTTTCCACATGACTGCATGTACACTTTTTTTCTTTGCATATGTCCTCGCTGGTTATTGTTTTGTTCACTATAAATACATAGCCCTTGTGAAAAAGGTCAAGGGATATGTTCTGATGACATGCTAAGTGCATTAAAGTGGGTGGGAGAACCCCTTTTTTTTTTCCTTTTTACACTCTTCTTTCTCTCTGTCTCTTCAGAAGTGCAGGGTACAGACGAATGCGCACATCACCTGCGACTGGTGGCCAGCTCCTCTGCACTTCCTCCACAGTACTGGCTGACCCTGCAGAGCTTGCTGCGCCACTTCTTCCGTGTATGCCAGGCCTCAGCTGCCAACCTGCTTAGTGCTCGTGCCCTCTCCGAGATCTTCAGCCCGGCACTCTTCAGACAACAGCCCACCAGGTACACCCTCACACACATATGCTGATGAATCACATTGTTGCCAGCTAGCAAAACACCCTGATGTTTCATTTTCCTTCCCAGCTGTGAGCCCAGCCCAGAGGCACACATCCGAATAATTGAAGTCCTGGTGACCAGCGAATGGAGTGACAGTCAGGCGGCTCCAGGTAAATATACCATTATTTTGCATTCAATCCACAAAGAAGTGGTTCTCAACCAATAAGTTATTTTAAATTAATTTATTGAAATTTTGCTATATTAACAAATTAAAAATAAATCTGTAAAACCTTAAGCACTAAACACTGGCATTGCATATAGTGCAGTCATTCAGCTTTTTGCTGAAATGGACGAAAAGAGAGCTGTAAAAAAGGAACATTTCCAATTCTGATTTGTTTTATGCTACAAAAAGACAACAGCATTGATGTTCTTCATTCTTAGATAACATAGCTATGCCTCTTCACTTCATCATTGTGTAGTCTTGGCTCCAGTTTAGCACTTTGATATGAATGTTTAATGGATGGGAGTGCTCTATCACAAAAATCTTTGTTCCACTCCCTTGCTTTTGTGGGTCAGGTTCGTTTAGAGATGGGACAGACCACAGAGACACTTTTGCTGTGTGTATGCTGCCCTGAACACAGACCAGTTGTCTAGTTGGGCTTTTATAGCAGCAGTAAAGTCTCTCTCCCTGTCTTTATCCGTCTATCTCTCTCAGGCTGCCAGGGGCCCCAAGTCTTGCTGTGTGACTGTTTAAATGTTTTATTACCTGTTAGGGCCTATTTATACCTTGCCCTGGCATGGAGCGAGCTCAGCTGTCAGTAATTTGCACCTGCAGGAGGCTGGGTTGGGCGAGCCCAGACTCAAAAGCGCATTTGCCTCCTTTCTGCTCGGGCAGCTCGATTTCTTCCTGTACCTTATGTGCAAGCTTTTACACAAACACGAATCACACAAGTGCCACCTTTTAACTGCTACTTGTTGCCTTACCAACCTGCCCATACACGAATCCTGCACATGTGGTGGTGGGTAGCTACGGATGTGTGTGTTAATTTGAGTGCAAGGGTGCGTGTGTGCCCATGTTCCTAGTTACTGGGTGGCTATTTAAAGCTGGTGGCAAAAGGCCCACTTGGATTGGGTTGGATTGAAGTGCGGTCTGCTCCACAGAGCTCTCTTGTTCCCTTGCAACGGCGGCTGTTCTGTCTTGCGTGCATTCTCACACACTTGCAAATGTTCACTTCCGAGGAGCTTACTCCACCCACTGGCCCCCTCCTGCCTGTGCCACATTCCCCTCCCAAAACATAAGGGTGCACAGCTCAGCAAATATTTGAACCTGAGCAAGTTAATCATGAGACTGAACCCTTGGAGCCAGACGAAGTGAATGAGCAGAGAGAGAGAGAGTTGGTTAGCAGCAGTGCAACCCCAGCAATCATTAACCTAGCCGTCTCAGAACAGGCATCATTCTCCACCCCTCTCAGACTTGCTTTAGTTCCTCGGGCTCTACGGTTTCAACCTGTCACGCTCAGCTTCTCTTTATCAACTTGGATTTTGTTGAATTTCTTCTAACTGCTACGGTGACTTTTAGACCCCTGTGCCTGTCAAGTGGGAATATTCTTTTTTCAAAAGGACTGTCTCTTGGATTTACCAAGAATCACAAGAAATGCTTACCAGATGGACTTGCTGAACAAAAGGCTGCTTGACTTCTGCTGAACATGCACAACTTGCAATGTAAGTGTGTGGTTTTTGGTGTCTCAGGAAGTTTGGTGTAATGATAGGTTACTTTTAGAAGTGCATCAAATCAAAGCAGCATTTCATTGCTTTGGGAAGTTACCTGGTTTTTCGGAGAGCATGACAGTGGCTCTTCTCAGATGTCCTATTTTGTGTCCTGTTTTAGCTCTTTCACAGACTTGAATATCCATGCTTCTCCACTGTGCGATTGGCTAATGCTCGTATTTCAAGACTAGCACAACTGCAACCTGCTATGAAAAGTGGGTTAACCTGTTTGACTGACACTGGCATGTCGGAACATGTGAGGTGAACGTGTTGTATTATTCATCGCCTCCAAAAAATAAAAGTTAGGATATAAATTGTCTTTAAAATGCAAAGTGTCAAATTGCATTTAAAAATTGAAGTTTTCTTGGGGGTTTTACATGCTGCTGTATCCAAAGGCAGTCAGTTACACTTGACCTACTGCATTGCTGTTAAGCGCCCCAACTGAAGTGCCTCTCTGACCTGTCATTAAAGTGCTGAGCATGACAATAGCCCACGTTCCTGGAGCCATTTTTAACCCTATCTGGAACTGCGACTATTTCAGGTACCTTCTCAAGCTCAAATAGCTGATCTCTCCCCTCCTGCAGTCCTCCGTGAGTCGCATTTAGGGATTATAAGAAGTATTTGCAAGCCGTGCCTGCCTGCCTCCTCACCCGGCCTTGTCTTTGACGTAGGGACTGCCTACGTGCCGCTACAGCAGTCATCAGGGCTCTGCTTTTGTCTGCCTACCAAATCGCTTTTACTCAGAGGGAGGCGGAGCTTAGCAAAGCTGCATCATAGATACAGGAAGGGAGGGGGTGACAGAGAAGGGCAGTGTGAGGCTTCAGTTCCTTTCCTCATTCGAAAGATGCTGTGCTGCAGTGCACCTTGTTGGTGATTTACCTCCCTGCGTTTGGCAGCATTAAAACGGCATAGACAACGCGCATGTTCCACACGGATAAAGGACATTGCTGGATCACGTACTTTGGAGCACATACATCTTTCTTTGCTACGTGTTTCATTGCCCACTTTTAAACGGACAAAGCACTGTTGCAATGACATCACTGCACTCAGGACTTGGAAGAAATAGAGGCAGGTGATGAGGCAGGAGTGGCCAGCAACAGTCCCGCTGCACCATTGGCTGGGGTAAGTGATGTAATGGTTTTCACTGACCCCACTCTCCAAGGCTTTTCGAAAATTGGTCTCGAAGCGATGAGCAAGAAGAACCTGGATTTTAAAGTATCTATTCAGAGGAGGTTTGCCAAGAAAACTTAATGCGAATCCTTCCAGATATGCAACACATCATTAAGCATGGCAGATCTAGAGAGCCTGAGACTTGACTCCGGATCAGGAGCTGGATCAGACCTGCTGTTTTACATAGAAATAGACGCGCCAGGTAACTGTTGAAGTTGGTGCATTACAAACGTGTCATTCCTGAGGCTTAATTTCATCGTTGACAGCTCTGTCTGTGGTCTTGGATGCATTTGTTGGTCTCAAAACAGTTTTAACATTTTCTATTGACTTGTTTTTATGGTGACACATACATTAGTCATTGCATAGATTTTTGTGCGAGTTTCTCTATATGGAGAATGCATCGGCTTTAGCTACTGGAGACCAATGGGTGATTTGTCAGATAGATTTTTGTAGTTGTATCTGGTTTAATATCTTTGCGTGATTGAGCTAGGCAGAAAATGCTTAGCGACGATATAGTGACTGAAGTGAACAAAGGAGAGAGACAGTGAGTGTGCATGGGTTGGGGGGGGGGGAGATAAAAATAGCCCACCGCTTCAGCTCTGCCTCATGCTCCACGGAGACTGCACAGCCCCCGCTGCTTCCCGTCACAGCAGCCAATCAAATGCAACCTCTACCCCTATCCAGCAAAGCAACATGTTCTCAATGGTTAAGGATTCTTGCATGAATGTGCATATTGCAATGCTTTAAAAAGCCTATCAGCGGGTCTCTGCATGCTGTCAGATGTCACTGCTTCTAGAAAAGTGCTAATTTTGCTCTGAAACACTTGTTGTAAAGGTCAAACGATGCTTCAAAAGACCCTACACAAGATAAACACAAGATATTATCAAATCAAAATGAAAGCTTCTTATCCTCATCTTTTATCTCCACGATTGTGATTGTGCATCTCAGGAACAGCTTATGTAGTATAATACTGGCCAGATCCAGAAATGGTGATAAAAAGATTTTTTGGAGGGGTCAATGAAATGCATTCTCACTCAGTAAAGAATCCGACTCCCTGCTGAGTGCTCGAGAGGCATGTGCTCAGCTGCATTTAATGAAATGGAAAACGCTGGAAAGGGAGGAGGCAAAAATTCGAGAAAACTGCAGTAACCTTTGCATGCCTTTAAAACATGACTGTCATAGTTGGAAGGAAACATTCATTGCTAACTTTTTAATTAAAAAACGCAAAAGGATGTTTTATTGGTTTTCTTTTCTCTTTGTCAGATTAAAGCATCCTTTAGTGATACTGTTATTTCATATTGACACATCGGTTTGAGCATGCCTGCACATGTTGCCTGTCTAAATGACCTTGAGTGCTACTGGTTCATCAACAGTTCTGGTCTCAACCAGTTTCTCTTTTTTTCTCTTTACAGCTCTACCTCCCAAGCCACCCAAACCAACGTCTGTCACTAACAACGGTATGAACAACAACATGGCTCTGCAAGACGCTGAATGGTACTGGGGGGACATCTCCAGGCAAGTACTCATTAAAACCAAACATGTATTTTTTAAATTATTTTTAATAATGTTTCTTCTTGCAAAAGTTTGACACTCTTTCTGTTGCAGGGAGGAGGTCAACGAAAAGCTTAGGGACACTGCTGATGGTACATTTTTGGTCCGAGATGCCTCCACTAAAATGCATGGGGATTACACACTGACATTAAGGTGCGTTCTCCTTTGTAAAACCCATGTGTTTTTTTTGAGGGTGCTTGCCTTGACTCGAAGGATTGATCTAAATACTACTTTTTATTGGCTATACAGAAAAGGAGGTAACAACAAGTTGATCAAAATCTTCCATCGTGATGGAAAATACGGCTTTTCAGACCCCCTGACCTTCAACTCTGTGGTTGAATTGATCAACCACTATCGGCACGAGTCTCTCGCCCAGTACAACCCCAAACTAGATGTGAAACTACTGTATCCTGTGTCCAAGCACCAACAGGTAATCATCCTCTCATTTCACTGGAATATAGAGAGTCTTAAAGAACTTCACTCTAGATCATCACGTTTCAACTGGAAACATTTTATTGGATGAATAATTTTTTTTGTATTTACAGGATCAGGTGGTAAAGGAGGATAATATTGAAGCTGTTGGGAAGAAGTTGCACGAATACCACCAGCAGTACCAAGAAAAGAACAGAGAGTACGACCGACTCTATGAGGAATACACTAGAACATCACAGGTGTGCTCTTAAATTTGTTTATAGCAGATGACTGACTATGTATTTCAGTAAAATCTATGTACTTCACACAGAGCTCAAGAAAAGCTCTTTAGCAAAAGATCACATTCTTTTGTCTGCTCACTAGGAAATACAAATGAAAAGGACTGCTATTGAAGCTTTTAATGAGACCATAAAGATCTTTGAAGAGCAGTGTCAGACGCAAGAACGGTACAGCAAAGAATATATCGAGAAGTTCAGGAGAGAAGGCAATGAGAAGGAAATCCAAAGGTGAGTCCTAAAGCTGAGAACTTCCAATGTAGTCTTTTGGTCAGCATTTCAGAAGTGTAATGCAACATCTCTGCAATTTTTCAATGCAGGATAATGGTTAACTATGAGAAATTGAAATCGCGCATAAGTGAAATTGTGGACAGCAAACGGCGTCTTGAAGAAGATCTGAAGAAGCAAGCGGCAGACTACAGAGAGATCGACAAGCGGATGAACAGCATTAAGCCTGACCTCATCCAGCTCAGAAAGACCAGGGATCAGTACCTCATGTAAGTAGCTCGTATTCCATAGGTTCTGTGCTTCGAATTGAACACACAGGATGCAATCCTGCATTCAGAAATGGCTGGATGGAGAACAATGTAATGTAATAAACAATTCTTTTTTTTTTTTTTGCTGCACAGGTGGTTGACACAGAAAGGTGTCAGACAGAAGAAACTCAACGAATGGTTGGGAATCAAAAACGACAACCAGGACGAGTGAGTATTCTGCTTGTCTTATTATAGCCACTTGACATTTTAAAAGTTTTTTTTTTCTGGTTGCTAAATCAAACTCTTAACTTCTACACTAGTCAATACTCAATGGTGGAGGACGATGAGGATTTGCCACACCATGATGAACGCTCCTGGAAGCTGGGTAACATTAACCGCAACCAGGCAGAGGCCCTGCTGCGGGGCAAGAGAGACGGAACATTCCTGGTCAGGGACAGCAGCAAACCCGGATGTTATGCCTGTAGTGTTGTGTACGTACCACTTTTTTTGTGCTTGTAGGGCAGCATCAGTTCATATGTTGGTTGTTTTTACGTAGACATATCTTGACATTCTGTGCAATTCATTGACTACTAGACCAGTTGCATGTTGAAATGGGAAATTGCAAAAGGCACCGATGACTAAAACCATCTCTCTTTCGTCTCGCAGTGTGGATGGTGAGGTCAAACACTGCGTCATCAACAAGACACCCACAGGATATGGCTTTGCTGAGCCCTACAACCTTTACAGCTCTCTGAAAGAACTGGTCTTGCACTACCAGCATACATCCCTGGTTCAGCACAATGACTCTTTGAATGTCACATTAGCATACCCAGTCTACGGACACCAAAGGCGGTGAGGACTCATGAACACACCCTTGGGACTCGTTACAAACACGGGAGTTGAGAAAGGGCCTCCCCTCGAATGGAGACGCCTCCAGAAAGGCTGCTACCGAGGGCTGCTTTTTGCCTTGAAACGACCATGTCGGAAAGGCAAGAAAGCAAAACCCAAAACGAACATTTCAGCCACTGAGACTTTTGCCAGTCTGAATGTAGTTTTCTTTATCGAGCGGAAACTGCTTAAAATGTAACTCTCTCTCCCAAAATGGAGGACTTTGGAGGCCTTTTCCAAATGGTGCTTGTTCATTTCAAAGCTTTACCCGCTGCTGGAATGTGGAACATTGATTAAACCTCTAGAGAGCATCTTTTTTACCTCCTCTACCCCCCCAACCTGCTAGGTGCAGGTCCCCATTTGTGTGTGTGTGTGTGTGTACGAGAGAATGTGACCAAAACTCACAGTATCAGAAAGCTATCAGGATGTTCGACATGTTTAATTTTCACGAACAGACCATGGAATCAGCCGATCAAATGTAGCAAGATGGCACTTTCGAAACAGTATCTACTTGTTTTCCTGTAAGAGACTCCTACACAAACATTGATATGACACGTCTCGCCTAAAAGGAGCAGCGTGACGAGAAGCAAACGAAATGCTTGGCATTTCTTTTGTGAGCATTATAGTGACAGACTCTAAATCCATTTCTGCTTTATGGACTGGCAAGAAAGGAACCGAAACGGACTTCAAGCTGTACATACAGATAGCATCAAAAGCTATGTGACAAACCATATTGTACCAAAAACGCAGTTCCTTCTCAGTTGTATTCTAATCTGCTATGCAAATTCTGTATTTTCCATCTTCTCTGCAGAGTTGTGATTTTATTTTACATGTTGCTACCCATAATATAAACTTGTTTTTATTGCTTAAAGTCTTTTTTTATGTATCTAAGAGGATATTTTAAGTGTCAAAGCACCAAGAAGGGTGGCTTCAGTTTTACAGAAGAAGTGTGGAAAAAGTACTTTATTACATATTTCTTTATCAGCCGCTGGTAAAAATTAAAGAGAGAGTATTTTATTAGTCTTTTTCACTTGGAGCTGATTTTCTCTTGGGCAGAGCCTGGAGAATATTAGTGCTGCTTCTGTCTACAGTAATGGTGAAATATATATATATATCTGAACATTTTCACTAGAGCAAACATAAACAAATAAACCATGACTTTTGAAATAACTGCGATTGAATGATTAATGTCACGACAACATAATACTGCAGGTTTCTAATCCAATATAGAGGTTTATTTTGTGATATCTTGCCCATAATCGAGAGTTTATTGATTTGATCCTCTGGAATGATGGAAAACAAAACAAAATTCATTTTGGTGACATAATTACCTCTCGTTCCTTGTCAACATAGTATTTTATAGTGTTTACATAGATGGATCAACTCAGTTCGACTAGTACCCAACGTTCTAGTTTGTGCCACATTCTCTAAAACACACAAAAAAAAGTTTATTACTTGGATGCAACAAAGTTAGGGGAACCTACCAGCTTGACATTCAAAGCTCACTTCAGTATTTCTGATTTTATCATCACTGACATCAGTATTGCTTTTGCCTTCCACTCATCTGCATTGCAGTTACACTTGACAAATGCAAATTTGCATTTGATGTTCCACATAAATAAACATCAATGTGACACCATTAATTCATGTTATTTTTCATGTCACTTTTGTTGGTCAACTCTGTTCCTATATTTTTAATTTGTTTGACTCCTTGTTTTAACTAGGCCTGATTGCCTTAAAATGAGTCAGTTATGTATTTTTTTAATCAGAGAGTACTGCTGAATTTCACCATTGTGAGATTTGTAATATTTGAAGGTCTTTAATGTAAGATTTTCAAGAAGAATGGTAATTCATGCATTTTTCTGCATTGTCTATACGCACAATTGTCCTACAGTTATGATTTGGCCACCGAGTTAGCATAAAGTTCTCTAATGATAAGACGGGCTCTCTCTGAGTCCCCTTTTACTAGCATGTGGTTTGAAGTAAATATTTGAACTTCACAGGCCAATTCGTTTCAAACGTTTACTGCTTGTGATTCTGAAAGTCTGAGAATAAGGACGTTGACGTTCTAATTCTTAGATTTGTTTTTAAATTGAATCTCTGCAAATTTCACTCTAAACCTATACTTAATTAAAATGAAAGAAACCAAACTTTCATGGTAATTTATCTGGGGCTTTTTTCTTTCTTTCTTTTGTCTCCCCTTCTTCGTTGTAACTTTTTTCACCTCTCACCACAAACTTCCGTGTTTCACATTATCATGGTAGTCTTCTTTATGCAGCCCCTGTTCTCAGAATTTCTTGTATTTTGTGAATCCAGTTTTTTTTCTTCCCTCTTTTTTTGAAATTGTATAGCATTGGTTTACAGCTATTGTTACAAGAATATTGACATTGAGATTAACCAGTGTGTTCCAGTTCTAAAAATGCTTCAGATCTGTATTGGCTTTTCTTTTTTTTCTTTTTTTTTTTAAATAAAATTGTTTTAGAAACTAAAAGTCTTTGGGTTTTATGATTATTTCTGGTCTTTTCTATAGATGTCTTTAATTTGACAGTTGACTGTTGAACTCCATGTACCGTTTCAGAGACTTTTGAGGTTATGCAAATGTTGTGGTGTGATATGATGGCACGGCATTGATGTCATCAGTCACTAAACGGGCTGAAGGTTACAGAACTTAATGTTCTCGCATTGACAAATGCAAAAGGTTTCCTTGGTTAGTTGGTTGCTTGGTTGCTTTTACTTTTTTTTTTCTTTCCTGGCTAACATATTGTAAAGACATTTTATTAAAAAAGGGCCTAACTAGTTTTACCTTAGAACCCAACATTTCAATGGTGTCAATCCAACACAATACTAATGTACCAATAACAAAGTCTGATTTTCAAAACTTTAAAAAGTATTGACATTACCATGTATTCCATAAGTCCAATAATATGCAAAATTATTGTGAATTGTTATTGTGACAATTTGAATAGGAAAATTAACTAGCTTCAAATATATGAACCTGCACCAACATATCTAAGAGTTTGATCTGAGACGTCAGTAATAAAAGATAAAACAAAAAAAACTTTTGTTTCTTCTGCTAATTTAATATTTTACTCTTCTAATTATACACTATTAAATGGCTTGTGGCAAATCATACAGAACACATGATACTTGACCGAAAACTGAGTGTTTATCATTGTCCTTTTACATTATTAACACACTATTTTCTTCTTTAATACTGTGACTTGACTTGACAGACCTAAAATGGGTCCCTGCTTTCATGTACAATAGTGCAACTACATGTTAGTTTAAAAGTAAAAACATTTTGAGATATGTACATACAGTAGTAACTGACTTTCATGGATACACTAATATTTAAAATCTGATAAAAACCTTGTAATTATTTTCATGCCTGATATGGCTGATATTAACATATTTAATGAATTTTAAAAAATATATATTGATTGATTGATCACTGAATTGATCACCGGATTTTAATGCAAATTTGAAAAATGTAAGAATGCTGGTAACCAGACAGTCGCCGGTAGCCACTGATATCAAGTCAATGTCAATGGCTTCCACACTCTCAGAAAAAACAAAGGTACAAAAGCTGTTACACACATTAGACATATTTTCTCCTGGCTAAAAAAAAAAAAAAATCACCCAACTGTATGCCTCATGTGTATAAGGGCAGAAACGGCCTTGCATAACTTCCTGTATAACTGAAGTATTTAGAAGTCAGTAGTCATATTGATGAATTGCTGAACGAGAGATTATTTTGAGAAAGACACTTTATATACAGTACCACACACTGCATTTGTGTCCCCTCTAACGTGTATCTGAATATCAAATGTGACTAACATCAAAACAGCATCGAAAATGCAAGACTTAAGCGGCGGGCGGCTCTTGAAGTTGTGACCTATTTTTTGTCGTAGTATAGGATTTGGTTGACCATGCAGTTCTGCACCACGTCACTCTGTAGCAAGAGAAGACGGAAACAGTAAACCACAGTCATGAGCAGTGTCAATTGCACTGTTCTCAGGAAAAGGGAAGAGTGTAAAAACGTCTTCTCACATCATTAAAACAGGCCACAGCTACAAAGTCATCTGATATACATGCATACCGTGTATTTACCGCCATGTCATGTAGATAGGTTCAGAATGGCATGCAGAAAAAATCTAGAGTATGACTAACAGACTGAGATTTCTTAAGTTATGCGACTAGTACACAGAGGCCGTCTGAGTACAGGAGATGTTGCTCCTTTTCTTTTTCACTGTGATGCAACAGGGTGGTGTTTTTATATCATACCTCTGCATCAACATTCTTACCATATAGACTACACTATGCACAAAACCTCTGATAAATAAATTTGGGTAGAAGCCTTATTTCCATTGAAAAATAAATAAATAATCATAATAATAATGCTACAGTTAACTATGATACTCAAAAGAATTGTGTGCCTTTTTGGTTTGGCAGGACAACAGCCCTGTGCACAAAACTAGGCCCATATAAAAAGTCTGTTGAGAACCTAACTAGCCTGAACACTCACAGCCACATTTGCAAAAACTATAAATTTTCCACTGTCAGTGTAACGGTGTGTGATGTAGCAACAGCAAATGTGACTGCATCTTAAGCATGGAAGGCATTCATTTGATTAACAAATACATCAGAAATGTGTGGTGTTCAGGTGCCCACTTACTTTTGTGTATCATATATATACATAGTGCATTTTACACGTGATTACAGATGATAACAGCTTGCACATTAAGATTATTGTTTTGAACAGAGAAAATGATGTGTGACTGTAATAGGTATGACACCTATCTGATGATTAGTATTATATTGTAACTAGACTTCCTGCAACATCTGTAAGGCACTAAAAAAAGTGTAACCTGTGAAGTAAAAATATATTTGGCCAATACATCTTTGTATAATATTAAAATTAATAAAATTCAGTTTTATTATTATTATTATTATTATTATTGCCTTACACCCTGTATACCCAGTACTTTTCATGAACAAAGCCTAAGTAAAATTTCTGGCACTTTTTTGTACAGATGTTATTCAGATCATTCTCAAAAAATGCTGGAGAACATGATCATAAGGTTGTACACAAATTGTTTATTAAAGAATTGTACTGAATTAATCAAATAGAAAATAGAAAAGTTGGAGCATTTGGAGCTCATTCTACATCTTATTTATACGGTTGGTTTGCTAATGTATCTTATACTAAGCTGTTGATCTGTTAGTAAGGCTGAGAGGCTCAGATCTGCACGAGTGCGGTAAAATGTCGAGTGTCGAGCTGTAATCTCTCACTGTTAAATATTCATTAGAGACTTTGCACTTCCTGGTAACTCTCAACCTACTTTCAGAAGTCAGGCTCTTCACATATAGCTTGAAAGGACCCGATCAATCCAAAGCATATAAAAGTTTAAAATACTAATTTAATGTTTAATTTAGCAACAGACAATCTAGTGTCAGCAAACATAATTAAATCCATTTTTTTTTCAAAGTACCATTTTAATTTATTACAAAATATATTGTTTTGTTTGATCAAAATGTAGCTCCAACTCAGGAACAAATTTATCAGCTGATGTGAGGCCTCTTAAAGGGATAGTCCACCCAAAAAATAAAACAGTGAAGTAGACTTTAAGCTAAAACCATGATTATTAATGATTCATAAAATGCAAGCCAGTAAACTACTGTTTTTTTGGGTTTTTTTAGTTCTTTCCTGGCTAACAAATTGTGAAGACATCTTACTAAACAAGGGCCTAACTAGTTTTACCACAGAACCCAAAATTCAATCCAACACAATACTAATGTACTAATAACACAGTCTTATTTTCAAATTTAAAATGGCATTATTACCATGTCTTGCATAGGTCCAACAATATGCAAAATTATTATTGTTATGATAATTTGAATAGGAAAATTAACTAGCTTCAAATACATGAACTTGCACAAACAGAGTTTGATCTGACACAGTGTCAGTAACGTCAGTAATAAAAGATAAAACAAAAGAAAAACCTTTGTCCTTTCCCTAATAAGTTAATATTGTACTCTTCTAATTATACACTATTACGTAGTTTGTGGCACATGATACAGAACTGCCTTTAATTGAAAATTTTGTGTTTATTATTGTCCTTTTACATTATCGACACACTATTTTCTTGTTTAATACTGTAAAGATTCTTTGACACAATCTGTATTGTTAAAATCACTTTATAAATAAAGGTGACTTGACTTAATAGTCATTTTTTTCTTCAGTAAAACAGTAAAGTAGACTTTAAAAAGTCAGAAAGCTGAAACCATTAATGATTCATAAAATACAAGACGTAGTAACTACTGGTTTTTGAAAATTCCAAAAATGTAACAACACACAGACCTGTGGCTCCTGAAAATATATTGCAAGAAACTGAACATTTACAACATCATGTAGTCCAAAGCCTCAATCAACCGGTCCGTTGTCATGTCCGGTTTGGAAACAAATAATTAATTTAAATCTACAAATTACTCACTTTCATAAGTAGCTTACAGTCACTCCAAGAAAAAATACCAGCATATATGATTCTATAATGTTTTTTTCCTTAACTTTTATAACACTCCAGTTAGTCCGACAGTCACTGAACTGAGGATGCAGTACAGAGTTTACTAACATCATTGCATGATTACAGCTGGAGAAACAAATGTGAACCAGAAATGAATTGTCAAAAAGCACCAGTTTGCAGAAAAGAATTGGACTTTCCTGAGGATATGGGTTAAAAGCCTAATAATAATGTTTAGGTATCAATTTTGTGTTCCTTGTTATACTTTCATTTTTTGTTTCAAAAAACTAGTAGCCACTTACTTGCATTTTATGAATCCCCAACATTTTTTTCATTTTCATTTGTGAGTGAACTATCACTTTTAACCCCAACCTCTTTTTCTACTGGATTATCGTGTTTAGTTTAGAAATACTTTACATTAAGGAAGTAAAATCAGTTAGGAATCAGTTGAGAATCACCACTTGATACTTTAAAACTCTCACTTTATTGCTACTTGCACTGCACATTTATACTGTGAAGGTTTTTCTAATTAGCATATGGGTATCACTTTATGCTATTATCATTTATATTTTCACTATACTACACTGTATATTTTAGATTCTGTTACGTATATTGTATTGTCCATGTTATGTTTGTTCCCATTCTGCCATGTCATTCTCAAGATCAGTAAATAAAGAATTTCAGTACATATGACAAGCTGAATTTTGAATCTTGAGAATGGCATTTCTTGTCAACTTTCAATATAAAACATTTCACTATTGTAACTCTTGGATGGAATGACTTTATACGTACACTGGAGTGTAGTGATAAAAACAGAACAAGCATTTCCAATTCATTCACTATGGCAGCAGGCTTGCAAAGGGTACTGTGGAAATTACAGCAGAGAGAGCGTCAAAAAGAATTAATTCTAGCACAGACTTTCACAGTACAACATTCACGGTTACTAATGTGTGATGTGCTTTGAACATACACAGTTGCAATTGATGACATGTCAAGTGTGAGTTGTTTTAGATGTTACTATGAAATGTATTTCAGTGCAGCTAAAATGTTTTACTGACAATCAGCACCAAGGAATGGAACTATGCATTGTATATTTTATGTCTTTGTTACTTTCTACCGTCATGTTCAACATGAGAGAAACCACAAAGCATGGGTTTGTGAGTACTAGCAATTAAATTGCAGTACATATTCAGTACAACACAATATGTACACATATTCTTGAAACAACATGTACATGTCCATTTTTTACCAACATTAAGTTAAAATCTATATAAATATTAAATTAACAGTGTTTATTTTAGGTGATATGACTGCAAATTTAATTACATTTGTCACTATTTTTACTCTCCTTTCAGCTTTTAGCAATAGTGGTCTCACAAATAATTACAAAAAGGTACAATATAAATTTTGCAGACTTTAATGTGATGTCATAAAAACTGCTTGTACAATACTGAAATTTGAAATTTCTCTGAACAGAACTAGGACTTGCAGTTCGGAGAATGCATAGATGAATATAAATAAACTAATAAATATGCAATGACTATACACGTGCTTATACTGTCATACTTATGTGAAATAAACAATGACACAGTGAAATTCTGAACGTGCTGCAATTCTGTGTGTGTTCACTTTACTTATAGAAGTGGTGACAGATCCAAATCATCACCACTGCATAGTTGTATTTTTTCAGTTGCTAAATATATTAATGTAGTTAATGTGAGACACAAACATAATCCCTGCATAATCTAATGTGTAAAGTCTTATTAACTTACTGTCATGTTTTGTGTGCAACACATTTCTTCTTCCTCTTTATGTTTTGTCCATTTTCTTAACTGCTAAAGAAACTCTTAAGCCTCTTAAGAGTCTTCACCCATACTCCTAACAGTTTAGGACCTTAAAACGCTTTCTGAATTACTTTTTTTCTTTACTAGGATAATTTCTTTAAATCTAAGAGGAAACACCCACATTTCTAAGACTTTCTTAGAATTGTATTACTAGGGGCAACAATTTGCACTAAGATTTTTCTTTTTTTTTGTTGCACAGAATATTCTTCAGAAAACATGTTGAGTCTTTGACAACAGAAGGGCTGTTTCTTCCATTCAAACATGCTTGAAACACAGAAAGCATCACAATTATCTGTAATCATTTATGTGACCTAGTTCGAACATTTTCACAAACTTAAGCAATTTAAATGAAAATTACTTTTTTGTTTGACTGTTTACTGTTGCTGTAATTACTGTCAGTTCAGTTAACTTATTTGTCAGTTATTTGTCATAATATTTACTTGGCAATAACCACACTAAAGAGATTACATTTACATCTCCCTATGGGGCCCTCAGACACTTTGTGGCCCCAGGCAGCTATGCTGTAGGTCAAACCAGCCCTGGCTGTTCCACCTGTTGGCCTAGATACGTTCTAATCTTCTACATAGCAATAACCCTGCTATGGGTTCACAAATAATATGCTTTAGATTTTGTTAAAATACAAATCTAGAATGCTGAGAACAGCATTTATAATTATATTTATATTCCAAAAAGCAATTCAGATTCATGCTTGCCTCAAATAAAGGAAGCCAACTGCTTGTCAGTTACTTCAAACAAAATTTAGCAACTAATGTCAAATCAGCAATAGTTTTGTTTCATCTGCCAAGATGCATTAGTTTATATATTTTTTATCCTTTCGCCCCTGTATTTTATAATATTGACTCTTACTGGCATTGAATGGATTGGGTGCTTTTGACTCGACTGAGGGTCCTGAGGTTCCTATGTGTGTTATGAAGATAAGATAAAGGTTTAAAGTGCACACCTAAAAGAGCTCAGACCATTAGTTTACTCTTATGCAATAAGCTGTTAATGGTTTGCCAGGCACATCTATGATATTGAAAAGTTTCTCCTTCAATGTATCTCTCAGAAGAATTATCTAAAAAGCACTTGATGAAGCACTAAATTTGTGGGTTTTATGTGTATTTAGGGCTTAATGAGCAAAAATAACCTTAAAGGAATAGTTAAATAACATTGTCACTCAAAGAAGAAATTCAATATTTAATCCTTGCTGGTCTTTTCCACTTAAACGTATGAAATAAAAGGTGACAAAAAAAGTTCATATTTAGTAGTGTATTCCAAGCTTTCAGAAGGCAAATTGTTATTTAAAAAAATAGTGCAATCACCATTTAAATCTGTGGAGTTTATTTGTTATTTTGGATCTCACTTTTATTCTATGTAAAAGGGCATTCATCAGCATTTCTCCCAGTAGGTGTTAAAAAAAACAAAAACATTCTCTGTGAACTAACCCAACACAATATTAATTATTAAATGGCATACTATTTGAACCTATACATTAAACACTTATGGTCTTTCAGTAAATGAAAACTTGACACATCAGGTATATTTTTTTATTTTGATTCTAACAGATTGACAGTTCTGTTTAGGTTATGCAGGTTATTAGCTGATGTCAAGTATTTCCAACAGCTCATATAATAAGCCGTGATTATCATTCCATTGCCTGCTCTATGTGTGTCATTACACCAGCGCAACCGGTGAAGTTAGCTTCTAGGAAAAGGATTTAGCTTGCCGCTGTTTTCTGCTTGAGCAAGACACTAATCTTGCTTAGCCTGCGAGGTTATGCAATTCCAAATATAATACAGGTGCAAAAACTTCAGTGCTAGTACCAAGAACCATGAACAGAAAAAGAAAGTGCTCGCAAAGGATTCTCTTTCCTTTTTCTATTAATCATGCCCTTTAGTAACCCTACTGCTATCTGTCATGGTAATTCCATTCAAGATTAATGATTCATCTTATCTTTGGCAATGTGCCTTGTCTGTATGTGATATGATAGCATAAGAAGACACAACCTTCATTTAAAACAATGCTGTTATAAATACAAAATACATTAATTAACCGTTTTTAATGCATAATTATGATGACACAGTTTTGATATATTATGCTAAATGATTTTAGACTGGAGTTTTATTAAATGTCTGAGGCTGAACAATAAATAAGAAAACTTAAGTATATATATTACCAGGATGAACAGTGTTAACCACAGACCCTTTTTTCAGGCTTTAAACAAAAAATTCTCAACAAAACCCTTTAAAAATGAAACCAGCAGTGCTAAAATGCTAAATCATTTCTGGGTTTTGTCCTAAGTGTCAAATGCATGTAATCCCTACAGCTCTCTATATTAAATGCTATGTTACTTGCCAACTGTAAGCCATCTGTAAGCACTTTCTCTGATTTATACTATCAGTAAATCATAATTGATTAACTATTTATTGAACTATTTATACATTATAATTTATATCATCTTTTTTTTCAGAGATATTGGAATTTCATTATGGCTCCAGACTCCAGAACAAATAATGTTGAAAATAGAACTGTATTTTGTTTCCTTCTGTGAAAACAACTGTATTGAACATACTTGATCATACTCTTCTAATATTATTTTTCCAAAATTAGCATGCCAATCTCTCCAAGAGCTGTCATGGTAATGTACATGGCAATGTTAATGTGGCAATATGGTCATTAAGTTAAATCAAGTCAATTATTTCAATGCTCAATCTGTTTGGTACATGGGCATGCAGACTCAGAAAATGTACATCAAGTTTTATTGATTGTGAGATTACTATCCCTGGAGATGAGGTTGTAGGGCTCCTAATTCACTTAAACAGAAGAAATTACTCAGAGCACTAGGCTATTGTGCCCAATTAAAAAGCCTATCAGAGATCACTATAAGCTATGAATAATTGAGTGTATGTCGTCACAAGGACATCTGTACCATCTGAATACAGAGCCTGAGTCCTTTATTTTCTGAATGTTTGCCTAGTTTTTGAAACTTTTGCCTATTTGCGTTTTCATATTTTTGTGAATAAATATAACATTTCATAATATTATAAATAGTAAAGAGCACAAAAAAAAAAAAAAAAAAAACGAAAGAGGGAAAGTCATCTGAAAAGCTTGCAGGTCAAACTTGTGCCCTCTGCATAAGCTTCGCAGCTTAACATTTGAGCACACACTTAAAGTACCCTAAAACATTTTCTAATTGTAACTTGAGCTGTTCACATAATTGTTGCACCAAACTTTTAAGCACAGAGAAGGCTCTTCAGTCAATCACTATGGAAATTACCATCTTCAAGGTCACCTGGTCCCCTTTGTTACTGCAATTCATGCATAAATAGTGTATTTAAATTCACTTTGCTGGGAACATTGTGTATGTAATCAAAATTCTGTGTATTCAAGTTAATGAGGTGTAATTTGAAGATCAACTTTTACAGTCATCGCCTATCAGCTTATTTTTAGTAACCTCCTTCTCCCCATCTCCCAAACATCTAAAGCGCTTCAACAGGCAGAACACTCTGTTCTTAAAGATTTCCACACGGGATGCCAGTATAGTTGTCGAGTACACCTAAAACAGCAAATCTTCTCATCAGATAGAATGTCAAATCTATGTATAGCAGAAGACTATCACTCCCAGATGGAGATCTGAGAATATGAGATGTCACAGCAGCGGGCTTTTTAGAACTTTAGCACTAAGAGTTCTCAGGGATTTATTGAACTCTAATCCTTTTTTTATCCATTAGTAGTCCCAAAATAAACTTGCTATGCAATGAGTTTTAATCCAAGTGCCCCACTACCCAGATTGGCCCATTGGATGATGTCACGGCACTTATGTCAGATTAGAAAAAAGATGAAATTCACAGCTTTTGGATTACCATATGGCAGTGTTTACTGTGACATAAGGTTTTTATACATTTCGATTTAACATTTTCTGAAGAGAAAAGTCACTGATGCTCACCAAGGTATTGCCAGGCTGTTGTTGGGGTCTTCTAGTAGATTTTGTAATACTAGGATGTTGCTAGAAGAGCCCAACCCCCGAATCTCTCGACTTTGATTTTCTGGGTTCCTCCTTCAATATAAATACCACTACCACTGCATCCAAAACGGAATACTTCCAACTAAGCATTGCTGCAGCAGACTATGTTCACCCTTTCATGGAAATGGTAATCATTGGTGGCTGTGGCCTTTTTCAGCAGGCTAATGCACCCTGCCACAAAGCAAAAATGGTTTAGTAATGGTTTGAGGAGCACAATAAGTTTGACTTGGCCTCCAATTTACCCGGATCTCAATCTCAATCAAGCATCTGTAGGATGTCCTCAACAAACAAGTCCGATCCATGAAGGCCCTAACTCACAACTTAAAGGCACTTTAAGGATCTGTTGCTAACGTCTTAGTGTGATAATTTAGAAAAGTAATAGCACACTAATAAAGTAATAGCAAACACTATGCATTATCGGTCACACTTCATTTTAAGGTTCAGTTCTCGCTATTAACAAAACTATTAATGACAACTTTTGCCCCATTGAGCTCATAATTTCATGCTTATGTAGTTAGTAAGGTAGTTGTTAAATTTAGGTATTGGAATAGGGATGTACAAAATGGTCATGTGTGCTTTACAGCCCATATGTTAATAATAGGCATGCTAATAAGAAGCTAGTTAATAATGAAAACTGGTCCCCATTGTATTGAAACATGGATAAAAAAAAGACTAATTGCAAAAAAGGAAAATCACACTTTGTGTGTTGTAGCTGCCCTTGGATAACACAAATGACTTTAAATGTCACAAAGTTAAATTTATCTCTATCTGGATGTTTTTACTCTTGTAAACACACCTTTTAATAAATCCTTTTAATGTGTTGTGCAAATTGCTTCCCTCTTGGTGTGAGAAACAATAGAAGCGGAATCCATATATTTGATGAGAGCAATTAACTAAATAAGCAGTATACCATAACTCTGCAGTGACTCCATGAAAGCCATTAAGGTGTATAAATCAAAATGACTAAAGGTAATGACAACATAGAAAAAGCATGTGCAAGATTATTGATGTTATTCTGTGTCATGAAAAACGACTTTGCACATTTCATCTAATTAGCGCAGAAGCTTATACACTTCCATTAAGATTTTCGTGTTCCTATGATGTCATTTAATATCAACACTACTAATTGGAAGTGTTTTGAGTGTCATGCTCACCTGCTTTGTGAGCTCATTTTTACTAATTGCAGCTGGAAGTCTTAAATCTTAGCACATAGACATAGGTATATTTAGTATTTAATTAGGTAATGCATTAGCAAACACATGAATGTTACATTTGGACTACATTCTGAATTGAGGTGCCTAACCACTTTTAGAGCTTTTTAGAGCTCTGATGATATGATTTAGCTCTTCATTTGGATACAGATCTGGCCGCTGCTCATGCTGACACAATTAAAAAAAATATGAACCAAGAAATAAGAACTTCACCACTTTTGACGAATGTATAAAGTGTAATCTAAATTAGTATGGGCTAGAATGACTTTGGCATTTGTCCTAGATTCACTGGCTACTTTTTTCTTATCTCTTGGACCTAGGATCTAGATATCATCACACTGGACTGTGAGTCTGGTAGACCTTTGTCAAGCTGGGTTAGAGCTGATGTCAAAACTAGATAGGAATCAACCAGAAACCACATTCCAAAAAACCAGCTTGGCTACCTTTGATCAAGTCAGTATACAGTCTGGTATAATTTTTACATTTGATCCGCAGACACTGGTCAAGCACTTTATCTATCGCCTTTTTCCTTTATCACCTTCATCAGCTTTGTTACCTTCATCAGGGATGGCATTCCTTAAACTTTTTGCTCAAATGCGTCATCTACCGTATCTTTCCACAGAACTGAATTCTACAGCATGTTATTAATGGGAAGTTGGACTGTATAGGTGCAGGTTCCTCAACTTTTGATAAAAAGTTTTTTGTAGAATCAAACTTAAATTAGTACAAGTACAAATTAGTACAAATTAGTACAGAATCAAATGAGTACAAACTCAACAGCCTATTATAAAAAGAATTTCTTAAATAAAAGTTAGTTAACATAAGTCACTAACTCAAGGTATTAAGTGTCTTATCATGGCAACATCTTTGTGTGTATGGGCTTCTCTTGTATTAAATGTACACCAGTAACTACACATTATTTAGGAGTATTCTATTAGTTAGGGTATTGAAATAGGGTCTGTTGTTGTCAAGTTACTTTCATCTCTTATATATTGTCCCTCAACAACCCTATTAGTAAGCTTAACTGTTGCCAGTTTGACACAGAAAAAAAATAAAGACGTTTTGTCAAAATACTCTCTCACCTTGCTCACCTCCAAGTGGACGTTTCTCAAACTTAGACTAAGATCATTCCAACCCTTATGAACAAGAAGCATTAAAAAGTTAAATTAAAAGTTAAAAAGTAAGTTAAAAACTCCATATAGACGAACCATCACTTCTACCACAAAAAACTGCTTTGTAAGTAATCTTCGTGATTTATTTCAATTCCTTAGCATGTCCAATAGCGTAGACTTGATGATGCAACAGAAACCATACACTCTCTCTTTTCTAGCACTTTAGATGCAGTTGCTCCTTTGCGCTTAAGAAAGGTAAAGGAAAACAGTTTGACTCCGTGGTATAATGAGCACACTCTCACCCTGGAGTGGGGTGTAGTTGGAGGAAAACAAATCTAGAAGTGTTTCATTTAGCTTGGAGGGAAAATATGCTAACTTACAGAAAAGCATTAAAAAGGGCTAGATCTGATTACTTTTCGTCTCTATTAGAAGAAAACAAACATAACCCTCAGTATCTATTCAATACAGTGACTAAATTAATGAAAAATAAAGCATCAACAGGTACTGACTTTCCCCAAGATCACAGCAGTATACTTATATTTTACTTCCAAGATTAATACAATTAGAGATAAAATAGTGTCTGTGCAGCCGTCAGCTATAGTATCACATCAGATAGTGCACTGTAGATCTCCTGAGGAAAAATTACACTCATTCTCTATCATAGGAGAGGAAAAAAATTTAAATTTTTAAACTTGTTAAATCATCTAAACCAACAACATGTATGTTAGACCTTATTCCATCTAAACTATTAAAAGAGCTGCTTCCAAAAGTCATAGATCCTCTTTTATTTATTATTAATTCATCATTATCATTAGGATATGTCCCAAAAGCCTTCAAACTGGCTGTTATTAATCCTCTCTTTAAAAAAAACACAACTTGACCCCAAAGATCTAGCTAATTACAGACCGATCTCAAATCTCTCTTTTTTGTCAAAGATACTAGAAAAGGTAGTATCCTCACAATTATATTTCTTCTTAGAGAAAAATGGTGTCTGTGAGGATTTCCAGTCAGGATTTAGACCTTAGACCGTATCATATTACTGAGACTGCTCTAATTAGAGTTACAAATGACCTGCTTCTATCATCTGATCGTGGTTGTATCTCATTATTAGTGC
>JAUCMR010000107.1:21274191-21296023 GCA_032357425.1 Enteromius argenteus
GCATATTTTTGAACGGTAGTGTGTGTGTATATATATATATATATATATATATATATATATATATATATAATAATAAAAACATATTCAAATATATCTCCCTGAACGTTTTTAATATAAAAAACATATAGGCTAATGAGACACTGGGCAACATTTTAAGCAATGTTGCCAGGCAACGTTATGAAATGTTGGCACAAGCGGTCAACCAGGTGAGACACAGGGCCCAAGACTGATATAAACTATCCAAATTTGTTACCCGTTCTTAACTGAAAAGTGCCCAGGTGTCATTGCTCAAAAAAGGTTAGCCGCCAAAAATGCTCAAAAAGTTGCCCAGTGTATAATTAGTCAAAGGCCTACATGCACCAATATTATTCCATTAAGAAATCAGACTGTTCTGTGAAAGACTGTAAAATTAATCACGTTATCTCACTGTATTTCAACTAAGATCACACTGAGGAACTCCAAGGATCATCCTAATTCTTCTATAGTGTATGTAATTTCCATGTCTTTCAGTGCGTTTACATGCATTATACATCTTCAAATAATTTAAGATAAGAAGAAAATGGCAAATTCCTTCCTGTGCAGCAGACTCCTTAGCAAAACCTCAAGGCATATCTATATGGCCATTGCTCGTGGCTACAAAGTCAGGTGCCAATTGCAGACATTACAGGGACAGTCTGTTCACTTGACCTTTTCTTTGGAGAACATTATAGAAATATATGAGCAAATATATGAGCAGGACAACAGCGATGCGAAGGTCATGGCAATTTACGTACTCTCTTAACGTCATGACTTCCATCTGGAGCCTGTACTAAACTAATAACACATTCACCTTGTAGGAATAAAAATAAACTTTTTGCACTACATGATTTGGCAGTGAGAATGTGGACAGAAGGATTAGGTAGGCCTACCTTTTAAATGAATTAGACGTCAGCTAATGTCATTTATAAATAGATTTTTAAAAATAAATAAACAAATAACAAGGTTAATTCATAGCCTACTGAAATATTAGGCATAATATACTATATCTGACAAGGTAATCACAGCAGTGATGGGATTTAAGCCAACAGCTGGATTGTGAGTGTGATTTTATACAACAATTTGATAAACAAAAGAAGTTGTTAAGTAACTTACATTTACACACAACTTTGCCGGTTACTTTGTGTATTTTTCTCAGCCAAAGACAACGTCAAAGCATAAACAGCCACTGTGCTTCTCATTGCAACAGTACTATTAAAGCTACTGAAGCAGTTGAAAAAAGTATTCAATGACTCACTCAGTCACGTGTCATCACACTGTGCAGTGATCGTAGACTGTAAATGATACAGAAAAACACCAGGCCAGACGCGAACATAGACAAACCAATTGAAACCTTGAATTGTTTTGGAATTTTCATATTTAATTCTTTATAACAAGGTAAACAAGACAAACAAATTAAATAACTAATCAATTATATGAGCCACTTAATAGTACATATAAAAAATAAAAATATAATGAATTACATAATATTGGTAATATCAGCACAAAACGCTACTCATACTTAGATCGTGCGTATTTTAAGGGCATATACAATTATTTATTAAATTATATATTCACTTTACACAAAAAACATTTAAAATCATATATTATTTATAACATAAATAGTAATAGAATATATGAAATATAAATATTATTTTTGTGTCAGAGCGAGACTTTTATTCTGAAAAGCGTCACAGATGGAAGCCATGTATAGGGAAATGTTCACGTCACTTCAACTACCACCTCACTTTATGATGTAGCTGCTAGCTAGTGAAAACAGATTTTTATTAAATATGTTTTTCGAAAATCGCCGATTTTTATTTCAGGCTTCGGCGCGGTGGGTCAGCAGTACATGAGCGATTTTAACACCACCAAAGAGCCTTCAGTTGTGCGGTTGTTATTATCGGTTTCAGCTGTATAAACAGGCTAGCACAGAAAGACATACAACAGCTTTTGTTTCTCAGTGATGAGCTCCCAAATGGATAAACAGTGAAAGATTATAACACTCACAAAGACATAAACGCATACATAAGAAGTATGGAGGAAAAATACAGTAGTAATGTAATCTCAGGTGGGAAGCTGGGACGAGTTGAGGTTCCAAATGCCAGGTAAGACAAGAGTCTATGTAAACATCACCCTAAATACTCATAAATAGCGAGTACTGTGGCAGTACTATGTTACACTGATGTTATAAGGCGGGGATACCAATTTACTTTGATGTATACTGTAGCACTGTCCTGTATGGTAACTGTATTTATAAGCCATGGTATATACATGGTACCTAAAAATCACGTGATTTTACCATCAAAATATAGTATTGCCTGGATAACGTTTACAGTAACGTTTCTTACTTTTTGTATTGAGTCTATCCAAAGATCACTTTCAACAGTGTACTTTTGGTGGTAAGATGGAAATGCCTTAGAAATGAGGGATTATCAATTGCTTATGGAATTACTTTGTTTGGCAGGGTGCTTCAAAGACTACTTTACCATACTGCCATTTATTAAACATTACTAAACCTATAAATATGTAATATAATAAATATATGTAAGTGCTTATGTAGTGAACCATCTGATAGATGGCCTACTGAAAAGTAGGAAATTCTTGACATACCTTTATACATTGTATGATTTCAAAGTACCTTAATATTACTGTGATGCATCACAATGTACCCTGGTATAGCCACAGTACTTTATTGTAAGGCACTTGCTTTGCCTTGTTTTGTTTACCACATTTAGAGAATACTTTAAGAATGCCATCATGGTAGTATCCAAAGTCAATGGTGTGCAGTTGTTATTGTGCTATTTTTATTGTAATACGATTGTAGTTTTTGGTAAGAGCTGCACAATTTTGTTTGTCTGTTTTTACTTTTCTTCTTTAACTGAATGTTTTGTTTTCTTATTTCCAGACTGACCCGATACATAGTATTACTCTACTTTACCAAGCTGCTGAAGGCTTTTGGAGTATTTGAGTCATATGATCTCCTCAAAGTTGTGCACATTGTACAGTTTCTCTTTATTTTGAAAATGGGGTAAGGAATGTGATCACATACTGAATATATTAAAGACTATAAATGTCATGATTGTTTATTTCTGGTATTTGGTCATATAAATACCTCCCCTTTTCTGCTTAGGTGTGCGGTGATACTGGTTTTCTTTCAAAAGCCATTTTCATCTGGGAAAATGATCCCCAAGAGACAGGTAGAATATTCTTCTCATTCTAGGTTAACTGTTAAATTCCTCAGTTTAGGTTACTAAATTCCTTCAAGTTAAGGGTTAGTTCAGTCAAATGAAATATTCAGTCATCATTTGCTCACCCTCATAACTCTTTCGTTCATCTTTGAATTACAGATGAAAATATTTTTAATGTCCTTTCATGCTTTTAATCCATCCATTGAAAGTTCACAAAACTCAAACTTTCAAACACACTATAAAGTACAAAAAATATTGTAAGATTGATCCACATTAAGAAGTATAATCCAAGTTTTATGAACAAACATAATCACTTTACATTCAATTAGAGCTTTTATATTCATATACCTGGACCATGCTTAAATTGACGTACAAGAATAAACCTAACTGATTTTTGTGCGGTCTTAAAATGTGTTAAAAACATTAAGCAAGGATTCCATTTTCTATACTTACATGCTCCGTGTGATAAATCTTAAATAAGATCATGAATTTTGTGCCTATATTGAACATGGTATTTCATCAGTTTAACATCTGATTTCAGTGGATTAAAATCCTCAAGCATGCTGTCATGAGCTGTGTTATCTCCCTGTTGGGTTTCTTTGGGTTGACTCTCTGTGGACCACTCAGGTATGTCTTTGGGCTAGACCTTAAAAAAAACAATTATCTTCCTCCCTCTCTTCTGTTATTTAACAAATATTTGGACTAAATGGATGTGATTTCTTATAGGACCCTTTTGCTGTTTGAGCACAGTGATGTGGTGGTGATCTCTCTCCTCAGTGTTCTCTTCACCAGCTCTGGAGGGGGGCCTTCTAAGGTCAGAACCTTAGGAAAATCATTAGCATATATCAGAACAACCAAATGAAACCTCAGCTCCTATGTCAGCACCTAACCAAGTCCTGTTTAAAAAAAATAAATAAATAAATTTAACTATTGCTTAATCCCTCTCTGTTGTAGTTTACATTATTGTAAACTGAGTGAAACTACGTATTTATAGTGCTTTGGGTTTATTGTGTCTTTGTGCTGTATCGCTTGTAGTCACTTTGTATAAAAGCTTCTACTAAATGAATAAATGTAAATATAGAATAATTCATATATTCTAGCTGACCCATTTGCTTGTGCTTTTTTTTGACAGACAAGGGGTGCTGCTTTCTTCATAATTGCTGTGATCTGCCTTTTGCTCTTTGATAATGATGATCTCATGGCAAAGATGGCAGAGCATCGTATCTTTTAAGGACTAGAAATATGTTTACTGTTATTATATAAGGTGAAATGTGTGATTTTATGACATCATGCAGGCAAAATGTCAAAACTAATTGTTGTTTTCAGATGAAAATGAAAGTTATTTCAGAGGTCAAACAAGTTATTACATTTTCATGAGCATGTTATTTTGGAATGGTGTTTACAGTTGAATTGTTCACAGTGCCATCGTGAGTGTGTATTTGGTAGGGGTATAACAGTCCTCTTAGTTCTAGTCTCAACTTGGTACACGATACTGATTTCACAATACATTTCTTTCACCATACTTTTCAAACAAAGCCAAAATAGAGTTAAAGTGGTTGTTTTTAAATTATTACTTCTAAAACTTGGGTGAATTTTACACAATATAGAGAGATTAAAAGTGTCACTCTTTGCAGTACATATCGTTGCATTTTTGTATTGCAATACATTGTTACACCCCTAGTATTTTGCGGTTTTGACTTATGTGGTGTTTTCTACAACTATATACTCCTTAATTCTATTTCTTACAGCCGAGGGACATCATGACAGTGCTCTTACCCATGCACTGTACACAGGAATTGCATTTTTAGGTGTGGCGGACCACAAGGTGTGTTTTTTATCATTATTTTTAAGCTTTAAATGCTGCTCTTGAGTGTTGTGTCATTGTTTACAGCAGTACAGACTCATTTACTCACTGATATTTGCTCAGATGAAGGATCAACAAGATGATATGGTGATGAACTTTCATTTTCTGAGCAGGGTGGAGTGGTTCTTCTGGTTCTAGCTCTGTGCCTGAAGGTGGCCTTCAACACAGCATCTAGAAAATTATCAGTGGAGATTGGGGGTGCAAAACGTCTATATGCATTATCTAACCTGGTGTCCGCTGTAGTTCTACTGCCATGGGTCATAGTGCTGTCTGCAACCACTGAGGTAAGGACCAGCAGAAGCTTTGTTTATAATGCAATGGTTCTCAGCCATGGCTTTTGCGTGATAGTAGGGCTGGGCAATATATCCCATGCTGTAGTTATGCGCATCTAGTCAGTAAAGCCGGTTCCTTGATTAGCGGTAAATCTCCATCACCTGTTTTTAAATGGATCGGCAGTTAATACACAGAGCTGTAGATCACTGGCAAGCTACGCAATATCGCGATCAGTATCGCAAATGAATTGCCTGCGAAATTGAAAATTATATTGCATAGCTTGTCAGTGATCTACTGCTGATTTACCGCTAATTAAGGAACCGGCTTTGCTGACTAGATGCGCATAACTACAGCATGGGATATATTGCCCAGCCCTACGTGGTGGGATAAATGTGATTTCTACACATCAAAATGACCAACATACTGTAATGAAAGTGTCAAATTAAAATGAGTCTTATCATTACTGTTCCGAGGAAGTTAGTATTTATCCTTAACTGCGCGCTACATCCTCATTTTACAAAGTTATTTATTAGACAAATTTGTTTATGCCATTGTGAGCATTTTTTGGTTCTGGTTCTCCCATGAGAAGGACTGCAGCTATTGAATGTGCTCGTTTTTTGTTTGTTTTGTTTTTTATTATTTATGTTTATTTCATTAACTTTTAGGAGTACAGTAGTATTACCTCAAAACTTACAGACATGGATTAAAAGCCACAAAACTTCAATTCTGATTTCAGTGGGAATCAGTGTAAAATTATTACAATCAAGCTAGTGTACCATATTCAATTATATTGATCTTATTTTGAACATTGTAAATGATACATCCAGTTATATAAATTGTTGATCTTTTTAAAAAATAAAATCCTCAGAGTAAGGTGGAATCCTGGTCTGGCCTCATCTTCCCGTTCGCAATGATCATCTTCTCTGTGATGATTCTGGACTTTTACGTGGAATCCATCTGCACAGCAAAGCTAGAGACCTCACGCTGCGCTCGATATGGCTCCATCTTCTTGTTCCTCAGTGGCTTGCTGCTGGCAAACTTCTGGACCCATCCATTCACAGACCAGTTTAGAGCCATTAGTAACCCAGCCCAGCAGAGTAGCACTGAGCATGTGCTGTCTGGTGGAGTACTGGTCAGCGCCTGCTTCTTTATCATGGGTAAGTCAATATCTCTGAAAGTAATCATCTTGAGTTTGTGCTGCAAAAATTTAAGTCAAAATTCTTTATAACAGTAAGTGTTAAACCATTTACATTTACTTTATTGACACAATACTTTTTTCTAACTGAATTAACCATTTGATGTTTTCAGCTGATAGCATTCTGTCAGCCCCGTCTTCAAAGGGTCAGAAGGGAACATTGGTGGGTTATTCCCCTGAAGGAACTCCTCTGTACAACTTCATGGGAGATGCGCTCCAGCACACATCCCAGTCTCTGCCTCGTTTCATCAAAGAATCGCTTAAACAGATCCTGGAGGAATATGATTCACGACAGATCTTCTACTTTCTATGTCTCAACCTGGTGCGTTATATTTTGGTGAATGGGTGTAGGAGACAATTTAAGTCCTTTAATGTTAATAGCTTACAATTTTTATTTCTTTAAACAAGTCATATTTACAGGCCATTATTGTATAATTCAAATGTTTTAGCCTTCAGAGCAATGTGGCACTGAAATGTATGAAACTGTCTATTAACTTTAACTTACATAGATTTAATTAATCACCTATTTTAACAGTATACTAACAGTCATGTTAATCTTGGTTCAGGCCTTCACATTTGTGGAGCTCTTCTATGGTGTGTGGACCAACAGTCTGGGGCTGATCTCTGATGGCTTCCACATGCTGTTTGACTGCTCGGCTTTGGTTCTGGGGTTGTTTGCTGCCCTCATGACCAGATGGAAAGCAACCAGGATATATTCCTATGGGTAAGGTTGTGCTTATGTGAAAACAAATTTCATAGTAGCACTTATTTGTTATACACTTGTAACCAATTAGACTGATTTTCTTGTGGGTGATAAAAATACCATAGACTCAAATGTGCAACCACATGTACTATTTCTCTATGAAGAACAGATAGAGAAAGTGCTCTTAACACCAGCCTCAGGCACTTTTCAAATAAGTACAGGGTGGAAAGGGAAAGGAATAAATTCATTTTAATGTTGTTAACATTACGGCTCATCTCATTTCAGGTACGGTCGTGTAGAGATCCTCTCTGGGTTTATCAATGGCCTGTTCCTCATGGTCATAGCTTTTTTTGTGTTTGTGGAGTCCGTCACCAGACTCATCGATCCACCAAACATCAACACAGACATGTTAACAGTATGTACAACTGACCTCTAAGAAGATATTGTTGCCAGGATTGACAAAGATGTTGCTGAGTTGCATAAATGGATTTTACTTTAATTTGAACAAATAAAAATAAGGCAAAGTAAAGTTTCTCATGTGAATTCTGTCACCTCATGCTTGTGCATGTCCTTAATCCATTTGTTCTTATTAAGCCGGTGTCGGTTGGTGGACTCATCGTTAATCTGGTGGGCATCTGTGCCTTCAGTCATGCTCACTCCCATGGGGCTTCCAAAGGTAGCTGCTCTGGACATGACCACGGCCACTCACACCATGGGCATGGGCACGGAAGTGCAGAACACAGCCATGGAGGACATGGACATAGTCATGGAGGACACGGCCACTCCCATGGCCATGGGCATTCCCATGGGTCTTCCGGAGGGGGAATGAATGCAAATATGCGAGGTGGGTCTGTTTCGAGGGTGTGTATACACGTTTATTACATACATGATAAGGTTAGTTCATACAGATGTGAGAAGTCTATAATTGTTTAATAATCCTGATGATTTTCTAGATTTTGAGAATGACACTTCCCATTTCCTGTTTGCAGGAGTGTTTCTGCATGTGCTTGCTGACACGCTGGGCAGTGTCGGTGTGATCATATCCACTATTCTCATCAGACAGTTTGGATGGCTGATTGCAGATCCCATTTGTTCGCTCTTTATTGCCACACTGATTTTTCTCAGTGTCATTCCTTTAATGAAGGATGCCTGTGAGGTTCTTCTCCTGAGAACGCCACCTCAGCAGGAAAAGGAGCTTAACTTTGCACTTGAAAAGGTATAAATAAAAAACCAAAATAAACTATCAGTCAGAAATCTGGAATTATTAAGTGTAAAATAATATTGCAATCTAAAACTAGATGGAAAATTTGTCGAGACAGACTTTAAGTTGGCTTGAGAAAGCCAGACTAGAAAGTTTAAAAAGTTTAATAAGTTTATTAAGTTAAATAAGTTTTAAGTTTAAAGGTTTTAAGATTAAAAATGTTAAGTTCAGAGGCTGATTGCACATAAATACAATCAGAATATAGATAGATAGTCAGATTAGATAGATGGATAGATGTCAAGGACCTCAATTCTAGGTGGTTGCTTGGGTGTTGATATGTGGTAGCAAAGGTACTCTGGATAGTTGCTAGAGTGTTGCTATACGGTTGCTAGGGTACTTGATGTGGTTGCTATGTGGTTTTTTGGAAACCTTATTTTTGCCTTACATTACATATTATTGAATGCTTGCTTGTTTGTCACAGATTCAGAAAATAGAAGGAGTTTTATCCTACCGTGATCCACACTTCTGGAGACATTCCGCCAGTGTCATTGCTGGAACTATTCATCTCCAACTCATGTCTGATGTAGTAGAACAGCGAGTTATTCAACAGGTATGAATCCTGAATCTTAAACATTGCCTGTTCACAAATTTATGGCAATTTGTTTGGGCTTTCCAAAGCTGTATTATTATTTTGCCAAAGGGTTAGACATTTATTTAGATGTCATTTTCCTTTCCTTTTTTAATTTATATTTTTTTTATATTACTTAGAATTAATGACTTTTTGTTTTATTATTTTGGACAAAAATAACTGACCAATTCCTATTGTTTCCACTGAAATTCTTCTCAGGTGTCTGCCGTGTTAAAAGATGCCGGTGTAAATAATCTGACTATTCAGTTGGAAAAAGAAGCCTACTTCCAGCACATGTCAGGCCTAAGCACTGGATTCCAAGAAGTTCTAACCATGACGCAACAGATGGAGTCCATGAAATATTATAAAGATGGCACATGTATCATGTAAACTACTTTTTTAACACAAAAATATTCAGAAATAAAGGGATTGAAGGTGTAATTTTACTCTCTTCCTCTTTTTTTTTTCTAAATGAACTTGTTTTATAATGTCTATGACAGTGTTGTTCTTAACTGTTACAAACACATTAAAATATCCTGTTATATTATGAACACAAATTTGCTTTTGCTTTTTGTATGATAAAATATTTTATTCAAATGTTTTATATTGCATTCTTGTCACTTTCCAATCATTTCTATTGACAATCACTTGTTTTGTTTTGTTTTACATCACACATAAATCTAATGATACACTAGAACAGTGACAAGTTACATATCAGATAAATGTAGAAACAAAATGCTTTTGTAAGAGTAGTGTTTAAATGCAAGGTCTTTGTAACAAAGGCATTAGTCCTTGGGTTGCCTGAGAATATGAAATCACTTATTATCACAATATTCTAATAGCATAAAGGAAACTCACACTGAATACATGTCGCAAACCACAACAATATACTATTATGGTATAAATATAAATTGTTTTGACAGACACATTTTGAAGTTTACAGGGCCTTGAGTATCAAAATAAAACTGGTCAGAAAGCTAACTGTTTTGTTATTAGTCTAAAGTGCAACAACATCAACAGAAGCACTTTTAGTCAATAACGTGTTTCATTATAAACTAATTAGAATTAGAGTGGTATGTGCAGGTATTTAAGTGCATGCAAATTGTATTATTAAATTATATTAGTAATATAAGCAGTAAATAGTATAATCACAACATATTTATTAGCAAAATAATTATATTCTTAATAGAATTATTAAGAATAAATGGTAAGTAGAACAAACATAAGAGGAGTATAAATTGGGTTCTCAGTGTACTCAGTTTGAGCAATACTGAAGTATAAATTATTTAGGAAAATATTTTGTGGAGTGATGAACGTGTAACATTATTTAGGTAGCGAAGGTGCAGTCACGCTCTCCACATCAAAAGGTGGCAGTGGAAAGCACACAAGCTATAGTACACTACAAGAAGAACGTGTTCGACTGGTATCCCCGCCCCTGGTCATCACATGGTCATTAGTTGTCCTGGTAACGCATTGAAAGCAGCTGCGACTGAGCCAATCATATCTCAATGATTTTCGAACCCAGCGAATCACGTTCGAAAGAGCGACAATTTAAACCACAGTGTAGACTCAGTGTTACATTGAGCTCGCTTGAGTACAATCAACCAGTTTGTTCATCGAGTCGCAGCAACAAGTTTCCAAAGAAATTATGGCTCTCCGTGTTACAAGGGTAAGTTGTTTTTCGGGTAACGTATATTAGTGTATTTGTGTTTAGACGTAATGTGTTTATTGCATGAAGGAAAAAGTTCATCCTCTTTGTTTTGTTGGTGACTTTAACTGGTGTGGTCCCGGAAATGTGCAACATATCTTGCACGTTAATATGTTTGGTGTTTTAAATTGTTAATAGTTCAGTAACGTTACGTGAAATTTGAAAGCTATTTCTATGCCCACTTTGTGTAAACGAAATGATTAAGTTTCTGAATGGCTTGGGTTGTACTCAGTTTATAAGTATACTTTAAGTCCTCGTGTAAGCACTCCTTAGAATTCAAGCCTGGTCCTGTTGAATCTAAGTGTAATGCTCTTTTTTTTTTTCTTTTTTTTTTTTTTCTTTTTTTTTGGTGATTTCAGCAAAGCCAACTTGGTGTTTATGCAAGACTAATTTTTGATCCTTTTGCAGAACACTCGCCTGGCCAGCAGCGAGAACCAGAGCGCTCTGCCCGGAAAAGCAGCGGTAGCCAACAAGCCCGGACTCAGACCCCGGGCTGCGCTGGGGGAGATTGGCAACAATCCCCAGACACGACAGGCTTTGAGGAAGAAGGTAGCCGCAGTGTCTTCCAGGCAAACATATTTGAGTTTTTGGTGTTTGTCTAACACGTGTTGTGCTCCCTTTTTAAACAGGAGGTGAAGGTTGCACCCAAGGTGGAGGTTGTGGCTGAAAAAGCACCTGTGGTTCCACAGCCGAAGAAAGAGTCCCCTAAAATTAAACATGACGTACAGGTAAGCAGCAGATCCGTTAAAGCTTTGGTAATGCCTTCCAACCTCTGTGACCCTGGACCACAAAGCCAGGTTTTTTTTTTTTTGCTTTTGTTTTTTTTTCCCCAATATTGGTAGGCTTGTGTTATCTGAAAGTTGAATAAATGAGCTTTCCACTGTATGTTTTGTTAGGGTAGGACAGCATTTTGGCTGAGATGCAACTGCTTTAAAGGAGACTAATTTTGAAGTTTACACCTTTGGTTCCAAAATTTTAAAGTTGTCCAGTCTGTAGTTCTGGTGTAAACCAGCAGGGGTCAATGGCCACTTTTGTGGCTGTTTAGTGTGTAAGTGTTTACCTGTTCTACCTTGCGTGAAGATTCATCTTGAGTTTTGTTGCAGATTGTGTCTGAGCCCGCCTCTCCTGTTCCCATGGAGACCTCCGGCTGTGCTTCGGATGATCTGTGTCAGGCGTTCTCTGATGTTCTACTTAATATCAAGGATGTGGATGCAGATGACTACGATAATCCCATGCTATGCAGTGAATATGTCAAGGACATCTATTTGTATTTGCGTCAGCTCGAGGTTTGAAGAAGAAAAAAACATGCTGATGCTTCAAATTGTCTGTCTTATTTGGCAAGGTGTTGGATGTTTTTTACTTCTCTTGTAGACCGACCAAGCTGTTAAGCCAAAATATCTTGAAGGAAAGGAGGTTACAGGAAATATGCGTGCAATTCTTATTGATTGGCTTGTACAAGTCCAAATTAAGTTCAGGCTGCTTCAGGAGACCATGTACATGACCGTTGCAATCATTGATCGCTTCCTTCAGGTGGGTCCCCTTTCTGTTTTGGTTCACTGGGTAGTGTTTTGTTGAGCGCTTTTTCGATGGTCTCACTTGTTTCTCAATCAGGAACATTCAGTTCCAAAGAAGCAGCTCCAGCTTGTTGGTGTAACAGCCATGTTTATCGCATCGAAGTATGAAGAGATGTACCCACCAGAGATCGCAGACTTTGCCTTTGTGACTGACCGTGCCTATACTACTGGTCAGATCCGGGAGATGGAGATGAAAATCCTCCGACTCCTCAACTTCAGTTTTGGGAGACCTCTGCCTCTGCAGTTCCTTAGGAGAGCCTCCAAGATTGGCGACGTAAGCTAGTTTACATGTTGTCAAAGCAGTTCTGTTAAACTGCACGGTCTTGTAGCATTAATATCTCGTTTTGCAGGTTACCGCAGAGCATCACACACTGGCCAAGTACTTCCTGGAGCTCACCATGGTTGATTATGATATGGTCCACTTTCCTCCCTCCCAGGTGGCTAGCGCAGCTTATGCCCTTACTCTGAAGGTCTTCAACTGTGGTGACTGGGTGAGTTCTCGGATAGTGGTGGGATGTATGTTTTGGTGTGTGTGAGGTTGGTTTTTTTTTTATTTTTTTATTTCCTCTCCCCTGACTATTCTCTTCGACAATTGCAGACACCTACTCTTCAGCATTATATGGGCTACACTGAAGACACATTGGTTCCTGTGATGCAGCATATTGCCAAAAATGTTGTGAGAGTCAATGAGGGGCTTTCGAAGCATCTGGTAAGTGGTTTGGCCTGACCCAAAGCTGGCCTGCTTGGTTCAAGTAGCTGTTTCTTGAAGTCTTGTTAATGTGACCCACTGAAGTTTTCTTCTCCAGGCTGTGAAGAACAAGTACTCCAGTCAGAAGCAGATGAGAATTGCCTCAATTTCTCAACTGAAGTCATCCTTGATCAAGGACCTGGCCAAGCAGATCTCATAGTGTGGGATTGTTGAAGAGACTTAAGCACTATGTGCTGCCTTTTGTAAAAATTGTAACTTATGCATGCTTTTACTGTTGAGACTTTTATCGTTTGTTTTACAGATTTCATCTGCACTGCCATGTTCTGAGTAAAGGACCTTTTAATATTGATGAATGATTCAAAGTGTTTATGCAGCTTTGTACACTGATTTCAAATAAACATTTTAAAATTCGAGCAGTGTCTTCTGTAGCTTTTTAATCTGCAACACAATCCACTTATTGAACTTGTTTCACAGAGCCAGACTGTTTAAGTGTTCTCAATTTACTGCTTAATGACTGAATTAACAACGTTATAAAGCAAGTGATTCCTTTTGACTTGTCTATATAACATGCCGTTTCTGTCTCAGGTTCATCGAGAGAATTTCTTTCTTTTTTTTGTCTTTTTGGTCAAGGTTCTCAGCAAATGCTCCATGATTTCAACTTCTTATTAGCTGTTCGGTGGCGTAGTGCACCCACTGGCCTGTAGGTGGGGAACGTTCACTTCTAATGAGAGCTGGGTTTCGTAGACGTAAACAAGGGTCTCTTTACAATTTTACACGGTAACAGGTCTTATGCTGAAGATTTTTATATATGTACCGTTTACTTCGATTGTTTTAAAACTTAACCTACACGTGAGCCACTCCCGCTGTTGTAGGTGGAGTGCTAAATGAGCAACAACTGTACGTACATAGGCTACAATCAGCGTCAATTTGAATGGACCGACAGATCCCAAGGACATATCTTTTTATCCCATGATCAAGTAATTTATTGGAAGCCCTAAGAAGTTGTACTATGCTATGAAGCAATTTCATCCAAGACCTTTATAAACATCACACAAATTTGACAGGTTTAGGGCGGTTTTCTCTGGGTTGGCTGCATTTCCAACATTTTTCTACCTACTTTGACTCAGATCTCATATCAGATTTTTGTCACTTGAAACATCACATTTAGATCAGTGAACTTTTTATTCATACCAGAATAGAATTTCTTACACAGTAGCCTATGTGTTTTGACACAAAGGCGACAGCAGCAAGGAACCAAAACCCCATCCGTGAGAGAATGGAGATTATATAGCTAGTGTCTTGGATTTGTGGCTCAAAACCACATAGGTGCTTAGATACAATATTACTCATGGCAGACAGCATATGGCAGTTCATCAAAGTCTCCCCTATTCAGGCACTAGGATGTGCACACAGCTGCTACTTCCCATATTGACTATAATGCTTCATTCTTTAAGAGGGAAGGGCTTATCTCCTTTGCTCCACCCTCAGTGGTTGTGCTCCTCAGGGACCGGTGATAATGAGTCTCAGTTTCTCTGGCAGGCTGCGCTGGTAAATGCAGGTCTGGGCTGAGAACTCATACTTGCACGGTGAGGTCATGACTGGCCAGTGAGATCAGTTTACAAGACAGATTCCTTGTGAAAAGAAGAGCCATAGGGCTGCAGTTCAACAATTTAGCTCTGACACTAAAATGGATATTTTATTGTTCACCATTGTTTGTCTGCATTACACTATCACAATAACGTTCCCAAAGCAAAATGAACATACAAGGGAAATTCACACAAGCATGCTACTTTACAAATTGATTTGACCCTAAATTCTGTTCTTTATAATTGTTAATGCCCAATAAAGACTTAAATATCCAACTTATTTTTTAATGAAACAGTGAATAGTAATATTGTCAAATGCGATGCGTCTCTTTCTTGTTGGTCATGGATTAACATTTTTGACAAGAAACAAAGTCCTAATCAATTACTTTATGCCATATTAAAACAAGGATATAGCCTAGTTAATCCCTAAAACTGATGTTTTTTGTCACCTGCACACTCCAACACAATGTGTTTAGTTTTTTTCATTCTTCCACCAAGTAATGTAGTTCTGTTGGCAGAACGGCTTTCAACCAATCATAATCAGGAACTGGAATTATCTGTTATATGCTGTTTTATGTCATGTTTTACCATTAAAATGCTCATGTGTCCCAGGCTTCCTTTGCTAATTCTATGAAGTAATTCTAGAGGGAGTAATGGAGGCCTGCGCCTCTGGTATGCAGACTATGCAGTTACCGGAGAGAAATAAAAGGTAAACATTTTTATCATATTGTAAGTGACAGGTTTCGTGGTAATGATAATCACATTTTACTTCAAGAATAACAGCATAGAATGTTCTACAAAATTTTTTGTTGTTTTTATTTAAGCCCATGTAAGCTAGCACCTCTAACAATTTGGTATCTCAGTTAAAATGTCTAAATAATGAAATCCACATCTTTTTATAATTTTTTTTTTTAAATTGTGAAATGTTTCAAGCTTTTCTTTTCTTTCATGTAATTGTGACATTTGTTTAATGATTCTTAGAGAGTTTTTTTATTATTATTACAGAAAAACAATATAACAATTTGGATTAAGAAAGTGATTTCATTTCAGTGAACAGAAAACTGCAGCCTCCAGGTGAGATTGATTACTCTACCTGTGCCTTTTTTCTCTCAATCTATAAACAGACCTCAGGAACCCATTTGAATGAGGTGCTGACACAACCATGTGGAGTGGACGGAGAAACACTAATAAGAGCACAGCTGGCATCTGGGCCACAGTCTCTCAGAGCCTAGAACTCCATGCATAAATAAACACAGAGGCATTCATTTTCACAATTTATAGATTTTCAAGTAAAAGCCCAATGTTCTTCCTGAACTTTACAGACCTCTGCTGTTCTATGCCACATGAATGGAATAAAGTGTTCTTTTGTGTCCAAGCCTCAGTTTTTGGTTCCATTCGTGTAAACGGACATTTAGACTGCGGTGTTCAAAAGCATCATGACTATGCAAAAGGTACATTTTGAACATTAATATTAACTTTAATATTTATTTATGTGTTATGTATATAAATCTACTCCACTGTTTGCTTGTATGCTTATCTGTTGTTTGAGGTATTTGTCTAATTATCTGTAGTTATCTGTATTATCTGTATTGTTAAAAGCACTATATAAATAAAAGTGATTAATTGATTGTAGTAACTGACAGAGTCTATTTCAGAGATTAATTTTAATTTAACACTACTTAGCAGGTATTTGTTTGATCTGAATACTCAGTGTCAGTAACTTGTCATGCACTGTTAAAGATAGTGCAGACTATTGAGGTGTGCATTTACTTTATCAGACCTTTTCACATGCCAGATGATAAAAGAGAGTGAAAGGTGGACTCTTGATTTGAACCAGTATGTAATCACCTAGCAACCATCCAGAAGCAGCTGCATAGCAACACGTATAACCACCATATCAACTGCATGCAGCAGCATCCTAGCGTCATGCACAAGAGAATAGCACTCCAATGTACATGATTAAGTATGGTTTATCAGTGTGTTTTCGTAAAGGTATAGTTGAAATTTGAGCAGAATGTTCATTTGGGGGAAGGACAGCATTATAGATCCAAATGGGTTGCATTGTATGGACTTCTTTTACTCTGCAGTGACCCCATGAAGAGTTGTGCAATCACGGATGTATTGTTGAATCATGGCTTGAATCATTTAGCTGCAATCCTAATATATAAACACAGATGTCTGGCACTTCTTCCTCAATGTAAGTTGAGACGTGGTAAATGATATTCTAGATCAAAATGTACATTTTATCATATTTTATGAGTATTTAGTGGTAATGACTACGAAAGCAAAAACAGAAAAGCAAAGTTCTCACAAATTCTTCCTGATATATTCATGATTGTTGAAAAGCAAAGTAGAGTTGTTGTTGTTTAAAACATATTTTATTACTTTCATCAATCTTCAGAAATAAGCTTTTTTTGTTTGTGCTGACATAAATTATATTACTACTCAGGGTTACTTGGTAATCCTTGCTGCCATCTGGGTCATGTTCGTCTTCCAACGCAATCTCATGGCAATTTTTACATATTTTACAAGGTGGCTTGTAGAGTCATAAAATCAGGGAACTCGATTTAGCAAAAATCATTTGTAAGATTTCCTGCTAAATCGTATGTTTGTTTTATGAGTTCCCAAATTTGATGAATTCATACAAATGACCTACCCCTAACCCCACCCCAAAAAGTGAGGTCGTACAAATTCATACAAATTAGTCATGAGATGCCATTGGCTGTTTCAGACATGATTCTCAGCGTCAAAAAAATTATTACCTTTTATAAACAAAAAATCTATTCATTATTTATCAATGGATATTCTGTCTAAATCTGCCAGCATGAATGCTTCCATTAAATTATCTTCTAAAAGACACAACTTCTCAAGATTTAATGACCCACAAGAAAATCTCTCTCGTTTGTAAAACACTCAAAATAGACACCATAATAAAATAATCAAATTTCCTCTCGACTATAGTTTGTTTCTGTCCACCCCCATTGTCTTATTTTAGACATATTTGCCTTGTAACCTGATGCGGGAGCTTCTGTCTCTCACACCAATGTGATTTCATTAAAGCAGCTCGAATAATACACCAAACTCAAATGACCATGTCAATCATTTGAGGGATGGGTGCTAATTCAATTCGGTTATACCCCAGCCTTGACTTCATTTCCCAAAATGTCTTGTTTTCCCCTCATGCACACAGCAGCAGCAGCACTTATTGATTGGATTCAGTCAATAAAGGCTAGTTTCCTCTATTCTGATCCTAATGCACTTAGGGAGAAGGTCCCTGCCTTCATGAATGCTGCCAGGTTATAACAGAGCTGAATGCAGAGCACATAAATTATTCAGGAGCCGTGCTTCTGCCCAGGCCTCCATTAATGATGTCACCCAACCCCGTGGAGCCAGACACTGTCCCGTGGGATGTTATGCTTGACACAGTGTCAAGCATAACAGGACCCCAGGACCCCAAGCCTGCTATAGTTTTGCTACATGAATCAAGATAAAGAAAATACATTTCTAATAAACAATATTGCAATCATAAACAATGTATCTTGTTAGGCTGTTTTTTTAAACATTTTCCTACAAAAAAATTGTTTTACAGATTTTTGTTTTCAGACATTTTTTATAAAATCTCTTCGTTAATTGTTGTGATTTGTCCTGGCTCTACTAAATTTGATTCGTCATAATTATACCTTGATCGTTTGTATCACTCTAGCATTCTATACTTTTCACACAAAATATTATTTAAGAAACAAAGAGCACTGTCATTCAACAGATCGTGCAAGCTAGTCAGACTGTCAGATGGTAGCATAAACAGTTAACAGAAGCAGAGCTGAATGAATTGTATCTGTCAGTCTGCTTAGAGTTCTGGGAAGTCAGCTGAAAGTATTCTTCTTGGACACGGAAAATCAACATAGAAAAGACTAATATTTTGCCAGGAACTTTTGCCACTGAATCAGAGGGCCCCTGGATCGCCAGGCAGATATTAAGAGCTCAGAACCTCCAAATTATTGGCTTGAGCAGTGATCCATGTTCTTGTTCTTTATAATCACCGGGAAATGTAATCATTTCTGTTGATTGATAAGTATCATTGTCTTTCATACAGTTTAAATGAGCAAAGCTGTAACCTGCAGAGCAAATCCCAGACATGCCTGTTGAAACTAAAGCAGCCATGGCGTACACAATGTAGTGCTGATTTCATTTATACAAACACATGATTTTCTGTAGTGGTTGGCCTATTTTTAATAAACACAGCTATAAGAAGGAATGTTAGTAAAATAAGAGTTATTCAAAAATTATTAGAAGAGAATCTAGATATTCAGTTGAAGGCTGTTGCTCAATACTGTGGCGCCATATGCCAAATGAAGCTGCATAGATGGTAATGTTATTCTTTAATGGGTTTTGAATGGTGTTAGTACAATTACATTACAAATCAAGATCATTTTAAACCGAAAAAAGCATATTTTAGAGCATTTATTTTTTAATTTAGACAGAATACTAAAGTATTTGTCATTATAAATGAATATGTTTATAATATCATTATAGTAGTGCCAGCATATCAGAGAGTTTCCATGAGTCCTCTGCTGAGCACAGCTCTAAGCTGTTGAATACCTAAGTTATTGGTATGGCACACAGCCATCCAAATTAGAATCATTTGTACTTAGTATTCACTTAACATTAGCCGGATTTTAACAATTGTTTATTATTGCTTTCCTAGAAAGTTCTACATTTTCCTTCAAGGAGACAGACGAATAACAGAAGAATAAAATGTTTCCAGATGTCAGATTTTTTTTTTTAACCTGCAAAAAGGGTATAATTACTTGAAAAAATGTGGGGTCTTTTCCTAAGTCATTTTCAGTCATTTTATCTCCATACACAAACCCCTTGCTGTTATAGCATTTTTGCAAATCATTAATCTACTTTTAAACTCACAATTTATTTATTCTAGGGTTTTTTTTCTTCAACAAGTGAAATCATTAGAGATTTCCTTCAGAGATCTGAGAATTTAATTTTGAACACATACTGAACATAAATCACGAGTTGTCAATTTCATGCGCAATAGCAGCATTTTGCAGCAAGTGTGAATTTAGTATTATGCAAATGAACAGTAATTAAGTTTACTGCTTGTTGCAATTACTTTGAATTGTATGTAGTTTGACAAAGTACAGTTTCAAACTGGCTTATATTGTATATTGACTGCAATTAGGTTACTATATTAAACACTAATATACATAAAATGATCTACTACACAGTTATGTTGGTGTCCATAGCTGAATGTACTCATAACTCATACTGTTAATTTGTGGAAAATAGAATACATGGTGGACATATTTTTTAAAATCTATGGGCTTATGGTTGCTTACATATTTACATTTCTTTTGAACAAAGTTTTGTATTAAACTTATGTTGTTAATATGTTAATATGTTTTTTGACCAGTTGATTAACATGTAAAAATTTATATTATATTATGAGATATAGTATGCAAATTATGCTGATCTAGATTTAAACGGTGTCTGATCTACAAACATTATTTGGAAGGATATTCCAGTTTAGGAATCTAGGAGCCAAATGTTGAAATGCTCCTTCTTCTTATAGTCGTCTTCTTTATTTGCAATCTTAAAGAGCATGATGGATTGTAGTGTGATAAAGGATCTTTTAAGCATACAGAAGCTAAGCCATTTAGGCCTTATAAGTAAGCAGCAATATCTTTCACAGGTACATTGAATTTCTAAGTGAACAATACATTCAGCAGAAGAAAAAACTGTTCATTAGCATACTCAATGTAACAATTTTTATTATCATCCACCACTCATTATTTTGGATCTATTTTTATTGCACAAAATATGTATGACAGAAATGTTGTGTTTTCTCAGCATACGGAACCTCCACTTAAGGTTGCCTGTCGTCTCTTTTACCGTCTGCATTTGACAGGATTTAGCACAACATGTAGATAAGCGTCACTCTCATCTGATCATGGCAGACATTTTAATTAGAAAGATACAGAAGGTTAATTCCCCTCTCAGTATACCCCCTCAGATTGAAGGTCATGCACAATTAAAATGTTCTGTCTGTTTTATATGGTTACATTTAAAAATCCAGCATGGTTGGGCTGAGTTTTGATTTTGGACAATAATTTAGAAAAAAAAAAATCTAAAAATGTAAATAAAAGAATCACCAGACATGAGCAGAGAAAAATTAAATTTTTTACCTCACTGATCATAAATTGTCTGAGTCTGAAGAGAATATTTTAAACAAAGGGTTATCATTTATCCCTACTACACACACCCTCCATTGTCAAGTGTGGGATGTTGATAATCTGAAAAGTGAAACCACATTTTATTGGCTGAGAGCTACAACAACAACAACAAAAATAACTTATACCGGTTGTTGTTGATCTTAATGTGCCTTTCTTGTTATCTTATAAATAACACTTCCCCCATGATATGCCCTGTGTGTTATTAATCAGGTGAAAAATTATGTTCTTCACCTCTACTGTTGTGTTTGACCACTAACCAATGACAGGAGACAGGAAGCACAGATTAAACAGGTCACAAATCAACTAAAGAGTTGTGAGGGCTGGAGGTAAAGTAATTGGATGGACAGAAGTGTGGCACTAATCAAAGCCATAAGGTTTAAGCGGTTAGCCAAGAATGTGTGAAGGCAGGACCATACACAGACATTTTGAAGGGCAGTGGCCCAAACCAAAAAAGGGGGCACTGAGGGTGTGGGTGCTTGTTAATACAACTTATCCAGTTGTTACAAATATACACTAACAGTTAAAAGTTTTTGAACAGTAAGATTTTTAATGTTTTTAAAATATATTTAAAATATTTATCAGTATTTTAAAGTTGAGTAGATTTTTTTTCAGGATTCTTTGGTGAATAAAAATATCCAGAGATTAGCATTTATACACTATAACCATTCAAATATGTAGGAAATGCATTTTAGAAATTAACACTTTTATTTAGCAAAGATGCTTTAAATTGATAAGAAGTGGATCAAATAATCTTTTGATCAAATAAATGCAGGCTTGGTGAGCGGAAGAAACTTCTTTAAGACTTTTTTTTTTACTGTTCAAAAACTTTTTACTGGTAGTGTACAATTAAAAGAGAAGACACCACACTAGGGATGTAACGGTATTGTAAATACCGTCGTACCGCAATATCAAATTTTTTCGATAATACCGTGGTCGCGTG
>JAUCMR010000107.1:21314928-21335002 GCA_032357425.1 Enteromius argenteus
TGATCACCCCCTGTTCCAGTTACTCTTATACATACTGCTGTTACAAAATGTAGCTATGTAATTCCTGTTACATGACTTGAAAAAAGTGTTGTTACCAATGCCCTGTTATACATTTGTACTTACACACACCATTCTGAGGGTTGTTACTTGTGTGCAGTTACAAAAATATTACAGCTGTAGATACTATGTGGCAATGTGTACTTACATAGTAACTAGATGTGTTATGTGTATCTAGTATGTAACCACAATGTAAGTACACAGGTATTAGGGACACTTAATATAAAGTGGGACCTAAATTTATAACGTTGTATGTATCATAATTACACAATTAACACACACACACCATTTATTTAGGTTTTAATAAATAAATAAATAAAGTGTAGCCTATAGGAAAAAAGTAATAAAATACATGCATCGTTTGAAAATATTATTTTTCCAAGACTGTGTAAAGTGATCTTAATATTACAGAAACAAAGAAAGAAAGAAAAAAAAGGACTGAAAGGTTTTTTTTTTCAATTGTCCAACGGAAATCGACTTTGTTTACGTTACCATGGTGAGAGACACAAGCTGCGCTCTCAGACTCTGTGGAGAGAGTTGAGAGGTCTAAACAAAACCACATCGACAAGTGCAATTAATTATTTTTATTATTTAAGTATCATATAAGGCTGTTGTTTATCAAAAAGCGACGTAGCGCAAAATAGCGTAAGTGCAATGAGTTCAGAGATTGATGAGGAAAATAAACCGGGTGGAAGGTGTTTACAGGGAAACTGGGTTGAGGAGGTATGTTTCACAGAGCATGTTTAAATAATCCTGCAGGCTGAGGCTTAGCAAAGATTTGTTTGTGTTTATAGTTGCAGTATGAACGCTTTTATCTTAACACACTTCACCTTTACAATGACATATTACACTTTTCACTTTTCTGCTTTCACTCGTTTTAGAGGGCTACTGCATTGCTAGACAGGACAGGGCCTAGATCACGTGTTCATAAGTACGGACACACAGGGATTCTTACCATGGACGTGGCTGCTAAAGTGCAGGGGATCAGTACATTCAAAGCTACTTTCAACTCTCCTAAAAGCCTTGGTGTGCGACAAAAAGGTAGGGTGAAATTATACAGGTAATACTCAATAATATTTTATGAATTCATAAATAAACATTTGCAATTAGCAGAACATTTGAAATGTTTTAAAGACATGTAACATGCATAATCAATCAATCAATCAATCAATAAATACATTGACTAAAAAATATATATTTTCTAAAAAATCAATCAATCACTTTTATTTATATAGCGCTTTTAACAATACAGATTGCAGCAAAGCACTAAACATTATCAAATAGGAATCCACAAATGTAAAACATAGTAAAAATACAGTAAAGGACCTAGGGATTAAAAGTGACTTTTGCATTATTAAATTCATTTGACTTAATAATAATTAAAATTCCACAGTTCTCCACAGAGGTTTTTTCAAATAAAAGCCCTCTGTACATTCTGCTGCATACGTCTTATTAATAAACTTCACTGTTGTTTTCATTTTAGGAAGCCGGGCTGAACTTTTGGAAAATGACCTCATCAAAAGAATAAGGTAGCTAAATAAACAAACATTTACTTTATAAAAGTTTAATGTTTAAGGACCACATTGTGTGTTAAACACAAATGACATTTTACAATCCTCCCACATTTCTTGTTTCATGTGTAAGAAGAGGAAACAGTGGGAGAGGAGTGATGTAAAAATGTTTGTGTCATGGTTAGATTCATAGTTTAATTAAATAATTGTATTTTTTTTTTATCATGCAACATTCTAATTCATGTTTGAACATAACCTTGACAACAAGTCTCAGACCCCAGACAAGCGGTTGCAATATTGTTTTTAAATTTAACGAGAGAAAGAGAGAGAGCAGAAAAAAGTGAGACAGTACCTCATACCCATAGAGAAAAAACAGTCAATGGATCTAAACATGAATACTACTTTATTTATGCAGTTCTAAAATAAAATACAAATATTTAATCTCATTTTAGCATCATAATTATTTTCTTGTTTTTATATAATTGTAATACATTAAGCCTGAGTTGGCTCTTCCTCTGTCAGATTGCTGTCACTGTGAGTAAATGTTAGACAGACGTGCATACATATATTCCAATCTGTTTTGTTTCCACCATCTGTTGATTTCTGCTTCACTTAGTCATGAGTCATTACTTCATCATCTCCAGACATCACTGTGACTGTGTATTTTGCAATACTTAAGAGCATTTTCAAGCAGATGAGCTTTATCAAACATATAAAATCAATAACAGGATATCAACATTTTCTTTGAAACTTTCTGGCCCTGATGCAAAGATTGCAGCAGTTTGATTACTTCTAGGCTTCATGTGTCAGCCTGCCACTGAGATGAACAGATCTCAAGTATATTAGAATTCCTTGACTGAATCACAAATACAAACCAACCATGCAGTGTTTTAAAATAACATTGTATTCTATTTTACAGAGATCAGATACATGCAGAGATGAATGCAGAGCCTCCAGCCCCTGAGTTGTGCTCTGTGACCAAAGCAGACTACAAGGCGGAGGGCTTTAAGTCTGTGCGTGCACCACTGACCACGGTCTGTTTCTCGAAATATTATATTTTTGCTGTGACTGTACTTTTGCCTATGTGTGCACTGGTGTGTGAGGATTTGTGTGCTTTTGGCGTTAATTAGCTTGTCTCTTTCAGGATCATGATTACACAGCTGAGCAAGCCATCACATTTTGGAGTGATAACTATCAGAAGATTCAGGTCAGCAACAACTGTGAAGATTCAGTCAATATGTTTATTTCTTGCAGCACTGAAATGGGTTTATGAGTAATGTTTTCTTTTTACAGGGCGTGACAGCAGTTAAAACTAAGGATCATCCATTTAAAAGAAATGCCACTTTTAGTACACCAATCGGTGAACAACTAGATCAGCTTGACGATACAGTGCTATTCCCATCAGAAAATGATGCTTTGTGACGAATGTGAAAAAGTCAAAATCAGATCATTTCTTCTAACTTCTTTCATGTTTTTGATAGTTTATAACCAACAATAAAGTTGTGTAATGTTTTACATGTCAAGTATGACTTCGTGACTTCACAGATGTTTTAAAGAAGAGCAAGTGACTAGTTAATTCTTCTCTAATAAAATACATGTACTTGTCTTTGCAGCCAAAGGAGAAAATGGTTATTTGAGTGCAGATTGCAGCCTTTTTCACTAAGAAAGAGGAAAGTTTTAACCATTTGCCGATGCTCTGTTTCTTTGGATCAGGATGGCTTACTTTAACACGGCTGTGCTGTCAATCAGAGCTACTCTGTCGCTGCATTCCTCTTTCATGCTTTCAGCAGGGATTAACGTTGGGTAACTATGGCAACAAGTAATTTTAGACTTCATTAATTCAGTGTTTCCCTTTGTTTTCACAAAATTTATTTTCGCTGAGGAACTTGACAGAAAGTCTTTGAACTGGCTTGATTTCTAATCAATTTAATGTTGTTGCCTCAAGGTCAAATGCTCATTTGGATCTATTCTGTCATGTTTTTCATGTCATGTCACCAAAGTTCAGTCCCTGAACAGTATCGTTTTGATATCATCTTCCTAATAAATTACAGCTACTTTGCAACCATCAGATTTTGACTTTTAGTTAAGTATCTAACAATTGGCCAAAGCATATTTGTTACTGAGTATATCAGTGCAAAGCTTTGGAGGATGACCTCTTGGCAACAGGACTGACTGTGACAGAGCTGCTAGTGGGCGGTAATTAAGAATCATGGGGGCGAAAAGCGGCTGTGAACATGAGTGCGTACACACACACACACAGATGCAGTCCACAGAAGGCACAGATGCCAAATGGATTCTTAATGATCAGACTACGACGTCATCCCTATTTACCACCAAACTGTTGAGTGAGCAGTAATGATCAGGGAGTTCTTTAACGAGCAGACAGTGTATGGTTTCAAAGAGAAAGTAATACTTAATGCTTTATAATATGGAAATACTGAAAATTTTGTCCATCAGTTGGCAGCTCTTTCTTTCAGTAATTAGATTAAGCCATTGCTATAAATAAATAAACATATATCTCTCTCTCGCTCTCTCTATATATATATATTGTTAAGAGGTTTTTTTCTTTTAGGTTGTGATCAATAAAATGATTAAATCCTATTTAAAGTGTGGATAATTTACAAGCTGATCTGTATGAAATAAAATACAATGATGAAAAAGAAATGAGTATTTAGCTTGAGTGTAGCAGTTAATGGAGCTCTAAGAAAAGGTGAGATATTCAAGTGTGCAATTTTCTTTTTCTATTGTGCTAATAAGCTGTAAAGCCCATTGAGAAGGTGTGTTGGGTGAAAAAGAGCCCTTCATTAATATTCACAATTCTTTAGAATGAGAATATATTTACAAGTGATTTTGCAAATAATGACTACACAAGAACCTTCTTTTATTTCAGTTTATTGAACAAAATATTTTACAATGTCTTGATATACATATATACAAATATTACATTCTGATATAACTTCAATCTGTTCTCAGTCTTGATAACCATCATTCAATGCACTTAAACGTGTTAAGAAAATTTCAAATACACATCACCAGTCTTCAAAAATCTGAATATAGAAAGCACAAAAAATAAGAATTTCACCTGAAAAGATGTACATAACCATCAGCACAAGAAAACATAACTGTAAAATAAAAAATAAAAAAACACTACTATACAGTTTTTGCAGTTTTAAAGCAGGTATGAAATATACCTGAATGGACCTCCCTCAAAAGGTTTTATAATGGGTTGTTCCATGCCAGACACAGAACAAATATATGAAACAGTGGCTCTGATCCTGGTGACTTCCTGTCATCGACAGTGCTCTCAGATAACATAGACATCTGTCTTCTCTCCCAGAAGCCAATACGTTCTCATTTTGCCTTTACCCTAAAAAGAGAGGAACAGCACCGATCAATAACATGCATCAATGAGCACTCAGACAGACCACTGGAGGAACTAATCAACAATGAGCTATATGCTCTTTGTTAATGAAAAATCTAAAGAATATAAAGAATCCTGTGAAAAAGAACAGTAGACCGTTCTCTATGGGGATCTAAGCATAATAAGATTCAGATTGGTATAAAAGGCCATCATCAACACAATAAGGTTCAGATTTTACAGGATTTATGTTGTTTTGCAAAAAACTGCCTATTCAAAAAATCCTAAAGGATATACAGAATTTCTGTTGAAAACACAATGTAGAGCCAATCCTTAAGGATTCAAAATGAATCTATAAAAAATCTTATAAAGAAAGATTTTAAAGAAATTTGCTCATGCAAAATAGCAAATATAAAAATAAAAATAATTCTAAATAAAAAATAATTTAAATATTTGCTTATGTTTTAAATATTAGCAAGCATAACAAACTTCATACCTTCATTTCCACATCTCCTCGCAGCTGGAGATCGAAATAGCCAAACTCATCCAGCACCTCTTTGGTAGCTGAAGATAGATGTATCCTCAGAGCTGTGGAGGAAATGATAATCATAAATAGGAAGATGAAAATGGTCATCATTTACTCAACCTCACGTTTTTTCTGTTCAACATAAAAGGACATATTTTGAAAAATGTAAAAACCGCTCATTTCCATGCAACAAAAATATCAGCCACTCTTTGCAGTTGTTTTACAGGGAAATCTTCCTGTTCACTAGAAAATGAAATGAGGGAAGGTAAATGAATACCAAGCCAAGACCAGCTAATTAATATAAATGCACAGCTGTGAGTGAGATGACATCTTTACAAAAGATGATTCAACCAATTATAAGAACATAATTATAATTACAATAATTAAATACAACATATAAATACAAAAAAAGAAAATTATAATTACAGACAGACTACACATATGGAGCAATGATCAAACTGTCCAGTCTACAGAAGGAAAGACATACTGCTCTTAATCTGGAATAGGCTCCATAATATGTAGGCTCCTTATTGCTAAGTGTACATTAAGTTCCAACATGCGGTAAACATATTATTACATGTTATAAATCAAACTAGAAATCGGATACTGGCTCATTGACGCTAATTATTAATTATTAATAAAGCCCACCTCAGGAAGTGGACTGAAAGGCAATACTTGTAGTAAGTCTCATGCACAGCTGTTACGCAAATATGTGAAATGCATATTAAAGTACAAGTATACAACACTATTGAGCAGCATTGTTCCAAACCCTAGTGAGCTGCCTCGCTGTCTACTGTCCACATAGAAACCTACCTTCTATAGCATCATACTAACCAACATGTGACACAGAACACTATAGAATGGTACTGTATAACTGCTGTTTCTTTTTAACTGCATTCCATAAATACAATTAATCTCTGTTGACAGACAAGTCATCATCTACATGCCAATGATGTCTTAAAATGTTATCTAGTTAGGCAGCTCACTAGTTTTTTTTTTTTTTTTTAACAATTCTTGCACCACATATAATGGCAGGTGCATGTGCTTTTATAAAAGTTGCAATTTATGTTTATGTACACCACCTTCCAAACGTTTGTAGCAAGATTTTGTATTGTGTTTGAAAGATGTCTCTTAAGCTCACCAAAGCTACATTTATGTGAACAGTAATATTGTAAATAATTATTTTAAATAAATCTTCTTATAATCAGTGTTGCTTGAGATTTGTCATCATTCTTTGATGAATATCAGACATTCACACACACTCTCTCTCACACACACACACACACACACACAGTAAGTCCTTTACACAATCTGACATAGCTGCATTTAAAATTGCAGTGGAAATGAAGGTTTGTCTGGTCAGAGGAGAACTGGCCCCCTGACTAAGCCTGGTTTCCCCCAAGGTTTTCTTTCCTTCATTCTGTCACAGAAGGAGTTTTGGTTCCTTGCCGCTGTTGCCTCTGGCTTGCTTAGTAGGGGACACTTAATTTTCAGTGATTATCTCGATTTGATTACAAAGATCCTGTTTAAACTGAGCTGATCTAGACATTAAATAATGAAATGCCTTTAGCTGAAAAATGAGTGTTTAATCTTAAAGGTGATTGATTGGTTGATGAACAGAAATTCAACAGTACTTATTTTATTTTTTGTAAAAATGTAAAAGTCTTCACTGTCACTTTTGATCTATTTAATGCATCCTTGTTGAACAAAATTATTAATTTCCTTCACACACAAAAAAACAACAACAAAAAACTAATATATCAAAACCACAAAACAAGGATAAGTTTGGTGTTGCATTGTCATAATAGTGTGGGGAAAAAAATCTGCATTCTGAACAAAGATCAAAAACATATTTCTGACACAAACCTTCCCCTGTAGACTCCATGCGGGATGCTGTGTTGACAGTATCTCCAAATAAACAGTACCGGGGCATCTTAAGACCCACTACACCCGCACATACAGGGCCTGATCACACACACATGCAGAGAAAGAGATTAATACACTGTAGGAATCCAGAAACTGCTTATGCACAATGTTAATGCTTCCTGACAGGTTAAAAAAAATCAACTGAACAAATGCAACAGGCTGCAATGAGATCACATTTACTGTTTATGACAAAGCACCTTGTATCTCAACTTTATATCTACTTATAGTAGATGCATAGACATACTGCAGTAAAATCAGAAACAGAAAATATTAATGCTGCAAACAGCCTTACATACAAATCCTGTTTTTTTATGGCAACTTAGAAACAAAGCTGACAGCCACCTCTGAACATTTTCTTATTGGTTACTGTATATTCATATGCATTTGTTATACACAGTAATTACTTGGCATTAACTTGCCATGAATTTCTCAACACTAATAAATAAACACTTTAAAGACTTAAAATGAATGAATATTATTAACGCAATCTATGAAACTGTAAGAATACCTGTGTGGATTCCTATTCGCAGCCGTAGCTGATCGTTGGGCCTATGTCTGATTTTGAAGGTTTTAACCTGTTCCAGTAAAGCCAATGACATGCTGGCTATCTCACGTGCATGTAACTTCCCGTTCCTCACAGGCAGACCTGAGACTACCATGTATGCATCACCGATTGTCTCCACCTGCAAAAAATTAAAGAAGTTTTTGCACAACTCTAAGCCTTTAAAAAACTGATGAATGTTAGAGGAAAGTAATAATAACTAACTATAACACCGTTATTGGTAACACTTTACAATAAGGTGTCATTTGTTAACATTAGTTAATGTAATAATTAACAGGAATAAGCAATAAACACTACATCTATTACACTCTTTATTAATCTCTGTTAATGTTAGTTAATAAAAATACAGTCGTTCATTGCTTGTTCATGTTAGCCCACAGTGTATTAACTAATGTTAACAAACAAACTTGTGATTTTAATTCAGCATTAGTAAATGCTGAAATTAACATTAACTAAGATTATTAAATCCTGTAAAAGTATTGTTCATTCTTAGATCACTAAAGTTAACTAAACCTTATTATTTCCAATTATTTCATTTTTAATTAAAGACACTCACCTTATATACATCAAAATTATCAATGATGGCATCGAAGCATGTGTACAGATCATTCAACAGTGTCACCACCTGAATAGAGTAACAGGAAAGTATTTTACTACAATTTAACAAAAATTGTATAACAAAAACATCAAGAATATACAGTTGTGCACATAAATTTACATGCCCCATGTAGAATATGCAAATGTTAAATATTTAACAAAATGATGTTTTGTTAACAAATTTCGGGAGGAGCACGCGCAGGTAATTATCAGCCTGCTCCCTTTTCCTCAGTATCTCGATCTAAGCATCCCTCCTCTTCCCCTACTCCACCAACCTCTCACTCCTTCTCCGGGGGGCACGCAGGGTTCGGACTGGGCAGCAAGCTTCTCACTTCCCCGAGTCCAGTAGGGTTCATAACCCTAGGGCTCAGGAGCCCGCCGAACCCTGAGAGTCCTCTCCAAGGACAGCAAGCCAAACCCGCTTTGCCTTTTGATTAATTACCAGTAAGTTCGAACTCGTGAAATAAAAGGGATCATCAAAATTGCAACGCAATACATTAAGGGGGGATATACATAAACTTTTTGAATTGGATGATTAAGGTAAAATATTATTTTGTCTTTTAGACAAAACACTTTTGAAGTATTTATGTAGCTTTTTAAGTACCGAATTAAAAAATATAATCTTTAAACTAAATAAGAAAAATTTACACATCATCCTGTTCAAAGGTTTACACCCTCTGGCTCTTAATGTATTGTGTTGCTTTCTTGAGCAACAGTAAATGTTTCCACCATTTGTAATAGCTGTGTACGAGTCCATCAATTGACCTCAGTGGGAAAAGATGGATCTCAAAATCATACAGTAACTGTTGAAAAGGGTTTACATAACGCAAAAGATGCTGGAAGACCAAAGAACGTGCAGGAGATAGAGGCTTTTCTGAAGGACAATACGCAGTTGAACTGCTCAGGACCAACAAGGGACTCATGAACAACTATCACAACATAGAAAACAGTCATGGATAATCCAGGTAACAACACAGGTTATTAAGATTTAAGAGTATGTAAACTTTTGAACGAGATAATTTTATTTATTAATTCAGTTTTATTATTTTATCTTGCGGAGTATATAGACATCTATTATTTGAAATAGCTAATTCAGGTGAGTACTAAATAAAAATAACATGCAATTTTCATGATTCCTCTTATTCAGTTTTTTAACATATTTGCATATTCTACAAGGGTTATGTTATCTTATGAGCACAACTGTAGATATATGCATCTGTATTTCCATCATTTGCTTTTATTACAGCTGTCAGCTTCTAAGAATAGTTTCACAGAACTTATGAATAGTACAGGAGAATGATGTGCCATCTGCCAATTGCTTCAAAGGTTTTCTTATGTATTTGTGTTTAAACCAATAAACTATAGAAAAGAAAGCTCAGAAAAGTTGCAGGCTCCTTTAAATGATATTCAAGGCAATACACTTGACAATAACCCTACTAACCCACTATCTATAATTAAGATCCAAGTACTATGAAAATGGATTTGAGGAATAGAGGATTTCTTTGAAATCAGCTAAGATACAAAATATATTGCTCTGTTCTTCAAAATTCATTAGTTTGACTATTCAGATAAGGCTTCCTCTTATTCCAGAAGCGCTATTTCTTACATTTTTTTAGGTATGATGAGAACCTGAAAGAAATAGTTCTATATCTGTGCCCACCACCCTTGAATTTGTTCAAACTGAATGTATAATAAAATCTATTGTGTCTGCAGCTCTGCCATGTTTCATGGAGGTTAAGTTAGAAATGACTGCTGTGATGTGTTTCTGCTTGAACTCCCAATGGTTCCCTCAAATTAAAATACTTTCTACCCCCAACCCATCCCTGGATGTACGCCCAGAAAGAGGCCTTACAGAGACATATCTGCATACATAGATCAGAAAATATCATAAATTAACCATGGAGGCATTATGAAAGTTCATTATGAAGTTAGCATGCTATAAGCCTAATCACTGAACAATTGCTGGATTTTATATTTATATATTTGAACAGCTGTTGAGCTGCTTTGTGCTCTAAACACCATGATGGTTCAGTTTAGTTGTGTGCATTTGGTTTAATTTCAGAGTAACTTTCCAAACTCAGTTGGTCTGTGAGTTCAGATGAGAAGTCTAAACAAATCTGCAATAATAGCCTCAAATGTCTCATAATTTAAAGGAGAACAACATTTTTGATTGTAAATTTTGTTAATTGTAAAAAGAGAATGTTTCAGGCCTTAATCTAATTGCTCACACAGAATCCATGTCTTAGGCAATTTTTCATATGGGAAATTAAAGTAATTTCCCATAATTCCCTGCCATTAACGAGATATATTGTCAATTAAGAGACAATGTTTCGCCAAAGACAAGTTTTTATGGCAAAAGGTGTATTACAGTAAGGAATTCCCTTGCGCATGTCTTGAATGAGACAATATAGATCATTTATGTGGATCATACATGTAGATCATGTTTTGACCATTTTCAATCTGATCGGGACAAAGGGAGATGCCTTTACAGACACAGAATCATCTCTAGTTATGTCATGGATAGACTGATAACCCATTGAATATGAATATATTAATTCATACAGTACTTTGATAAAAATGCACTACTTTGATAAAAATGCATTTTTCCCAATTTTTTGTCCAGAATGTTGTATTTCTGATAAAACCTATCTGCACTACTATTGGCTCAGTTCTTTATTTTGATATATAATATGTTCATATATGTATGGCAGAAAATATTCTGAAGGCCGTCAAATGTAGGTAAAAATCATCAAAAATGCTGGCGGTAGCTGCCAACTTAAAAAAAAACTAAAAAACTGGCAAGAGTTTACAACTGCCGTTACATTTGCAAATTGAATTAAAATCTCCTCTTTGCAAAACATTATGGATGTCTTGCACAAAATGTATTATTACGTGATCATCAAGTAAGAAGATATGACCATCTTGGGGCAAAACTTCAAAAGGAGATCGTCATGTCAAAATACATGGGAATGAGAGGAAAGGATTGCCTTTTCTGTGGCTCAGACCAAACACAAACACTGCAGTCTGTAACTCTGACATTATGAAGTTTTAGATATGTTGCTTACAAAAAGAATTATGCATAGTGCTCATAAAATATTGTAGGATAGTTGCATACTAAATATGGTTATGGTTATGGTTATGTTCACTTCAACCACAGATAAAGAGATCAGACAAAATATGAAATATGTGCTCTGATCATTCATTTAGATGTTTTTGCTAAGTAAACATTCCCAGTGAAACATGCCAGATCAAGGTAATGTACTATATCTTCCACAATCTATTCATAACCATCTTAACTCAGTGAATTACCTCTAAGATTGTTTTTTCATTTTTACTTTTACTTTACTTTTACTATATGTATATATATATATGTGTGTGTGTGTGTGTGTGTGTGTCTGTGTGTGTATTAAGTGTAAATTAAATCTTAATACAACATAATTGAAAAGTATTTTATTTGTCTGGTTTAATTTTTTTCTCAATTGTGGTAAACATTGCTTTTAGTATATTATTTGAAATGGATATTTCTGTTCTTTTTTTACATTTAAATATGTTAATGTATTTCACATTGTAATTATTATGAAATAATATGCCATAATTTCCAGAATAAATTATAAGTATATAAATTATAATAAACTAGCAGCGACTTAAATTTCAAACCAGCTTGTATGATGCATTTAACATCAATCACGCAAAACTATTCATTTGTATATTTCCACACTGCAGTAGTTTCAGTTTCACAAATCTTTAGGCTTGCTGTTTATAATAAATGTTTTTATAATGAATGCCACTATAATATATGTTTGTTTTATACTATATTTCTCATTTTTGTTTAAGTAAAGGAAAATAAAATTACAAGGTTTAATATAAAATAATATAATATATAATTTTTAATTAGTTTAGCATTGAAGATAAATTGAAAATTAAGTATTTAAAATCGAATTTAAACCTAGAAGTAATCAGAAAGCTTTAGTATAAGTAAAATTTAATATGCAGACCTGTAAGGGTGTACTCTCTGCAGACATTGACGTGAAGCCCACAATGTCACTGAAATAGATGGTGACACTGTCAAAGGCTTCGGCCTGTACAGTCTCCCCACGCTTGAGCTGCTCCGCCACTGAACTGTGAGAAGAATTAGGTTATGATGTGAACCATGAAATTGTTTTCCATACACAAGTCCAAACACAATCGCAGACATGCAGCAGCAAACTATCAGCTTTTTTAGCAATTCATAGATGAAAACAGAAAATGATTTAATTTATTAAAAAAAAAAAAAAATCCTTATCTCAAAACTAAACAAAGGTATAAACAAATAAATTATTTACAGCATTTTGAAACATGGGAGCTTTGTACAGCAGCTTTTTCTTCATAAGACCCAAGATCATTTCGAGATCAGTTAGTTTGATAATTCATTTAATTAAAGAATGAATGAGCTTGGTTATTTCCTAGCTATTCCCTTAGAGAGTTTAGGACTCTATAATTAGTCAGCTTGTCTGCTTAGTATTAACCCAATCTTAACAGTTCTCACCACTTACATAATTGTCTGAAAAACAGACTTTACGCAGAGACAGTAATACAGTTTTAGATGAGACAAAAATAGAAGTTGTATCATATGCACGTTATCTAGTAATAAAAGAACTCTTGATCTACTCTTCCTCAATCTTCAATTAAAAGTTTGGAAACTGCATAGTTAATATTATGCAACACATTTCTTACTGTGGAAGGATTTGGTAAAGAAGATTTTCAGCTTTCCGCTTCTCCTCGAGGTAGGCTTGCGTTCGCTCCTCTACCAGATTCTCCAGGTTATTGGCATATTGTTCCATTCTGGACAGCAGGTTATTGAGGATACTGGTGCTGCCTTCTCTGTTGAGAAAATAAAAAAAATTGACTCCTGCTTCCACACATGATGTGTAATTACATCATGATTATGATTATGATTACAGCAGACAGATTAAAGAAGAAGATTGCATTTATGTGAAATCACTGGTAACCCATTAATAATTTAACAAGATGAACTGGAGAGATTGCAGCATATGACTGGTAATGAAAAAAGCATGAGAATATTTTGAAAACAGGAACGTAGTCAGTTCTGCATTTAAGAGCTATAGTATAGTTGCATCTGAGGCAGTAAAATGCAGCACTTACGATGAAGTGTGGTCGATTCTGGTTGAATCATGTGCTGGTGTGTGGTTTGCGGAATCATATTGTTCTATTTAGAGGTCAGTGCTCACTCCTACATGAAGAACACTCATACAGACCTGCAGAGCAGTATTCATCTAATGAGCCACACTTCTCAGTACTTAATTTTTGAAGTTTAACCTTAGGCAATTGAAAATGGGGAAGAAATTGATGTATTAATAATTAAATTAATATGAATTTAATATGTAAATACATTAAATTATATTAATACATTTAATCACAGTAATAATAACTGGCAATAATATATTGCTCATACTTAGGTGAAGGTTTCCACCTGCGCTGAATCAGAAATGCATTGGAAATGCCTTTGGTTTTTGACCACGCTCTGAAGCACATGTGAAAAAAATCCAATGGAATGGCAAGACATCATGGGCGGGGTGACAAAAAGAACAGGAAGCTGAAAAGCATATCCGGTGTAAACAGTAGGCCAGGGCATCTCTCTACATCAAGAAATAAGTTGGGCAGTGAGAGTCTTCTGAGGCAAAGAGGTCAATCTCTGCCCTCCTAAAGACAAACCAAATAATTTGAACCATCTGAGAATGTAGTGTCCATTTTCCCTGAAATACATTACCTCTGGATTGCATGTCCACTCCAACGAAAGAAAAGGCTAGAAAGGATATATGCCATGGACAAAGCCCATGAATATTTAGTGATTAGAGGCCATCAATGTGACTGTGACTGTGAGGCAGAAAAATGTGAGGAGATTCCAATAATGAGGGGTTGATTATTTGTATTTAATTACAACACAGTATAATCGAAATATACACAGTGAAGGTCAAAGACACTTTACTGAGCACTGTGATCTAAACACCTTTGTGCCATTGCTGACAACAGATCCTGTTCGTGCTGAAACAAGTGAATACCTGATATTTCCAAAGTATTTGTTGCTTCTTTCCATGGATTCAAGAAAAAAAAACAGCCCCATTATCAGTAGTCATGGAGCTTATTTTACCATATGTGTGTAGAATATCAGCCCAATGTAGATGAACAACTTCAAAGCTTCTGATGTTGATACAGCACTCTCAGAGAAAAACAGTGAAGTCTCCAAGGTATCTGATCACCAAAAAAACCAAACAAATATCTGCTAGCATGACATCAGGAGCAACTATATTATTACATTTGCAATCACTAAAAACAAAACAAAACACGCTTTTAAAGTCATAAACACAAACATATCTCATGTATTATATGAACAAAAATTATTGTTAAGCTTATTATAAACATCTACACATATTTGTGAACAGAGTATTTCACAGTAAACTTTGGTCATTCTCAGACTCTAAAATTCATAGTGATATAGTGTAAACACTTACTTTTACTTTTATACACACAATTACTTTTATATTGTATTGTTTTAGATTTTATAGAAAAACATTAAAAAAAGCATCCTTGTGTCATGAGCATTTATATGCAACGAAATGACATTATGTTTTTACTTGATTTTATGTAGACAGTAATTATAGTTTAGGAAAAGTCTAACTGTTCACAATTATTATAAAATACCTTACTCATCAGAAATTATTTTCTCCACTGGCTCAAGCCAATGTATAGCATCGCATATTTCTCTGTAAATTCTGTCTTATAGTATTCCTCACAGTGCATATTCTTCCAAAAATTAAAAGTATCCTGGATGAACTTGATGAATCTTTTTGCTTTGTTTACATAGGTGATGTGCGTGTTTACATTTTCGCTCATCTCACATGGATGATTATCGTAAGAATAGCTTATGCGCAAGGGCATGATCACATTACAGATAATGAGCTCAAATGGGGAAAACTTGCCTAGACTTGGTTTCACAGGAATTACTTTATCAGAGAATATTTGTTTTCGACTTGACTTACATTCATGCATTCATCTGCAAGTAAACATTTCAGGCTTTATATAAATATATTTATCATGTATGTGAGGCAAGTATTCACTAAGATTTAGGTTGTTTTATTCTGTCTGTGAAAAAAGTTGACAGGGAACGAGACAGCAGAGAGTGCACCCTGTTTTATTATGATTATGCACAAAGAAAAATAGACCCTTTACAGTTTCAAACGATGCCATTTATCTGTACTATCAAAAATGACACAGTTTTAGTTCATTTCGCGGTCATCAAGACAAAATGTGACAAATTGCACCATTTATTATAGCGCATAAAGTATAAACATTGGTGGCAGTTATGTCCTGTTTTATATGCTTTTAGATGAAGCTTCCCAGCCCTTCCTGGTGCCTTCTCAGAACCATTTGGTTCAGCTATGCCATTCAGTTTGGCAGACGTCTGCCGAAGTTCATGAATGCCACTGTTCAGAGTTGCAACCATTCTGGTGAAGGATGTGATAGAGCCATACACCCCCAATCCCCCCACTTCCACCCCTGTCCGAGAGGACAAAAGGGTTTTACTTCAGTGTATTTAAGAAGGGAGGGGGGCTCAGACCAATCTTGGTCCTGAGAGTGCTGAATCAGACCCTTCACAAGCTCCCGTTCAGAATGATGAACCTCACAAGCATAAGTGCAACTCCTAATGTCAAGTCTCAAGCGTAACCCCTAGTGTCAGCTTCGACACAACATCTCTGTTCCCTCCATCGGGGCACGAGGGTTTCCATACGTAGCCAAGATATTCTACAACCATCTATGCAGAAGCTTCTTTGTTTTAAAAGGGATAGATCACCCAAAAATAAAAACTATATCATGAATTACTCACCCCCACCTTGTTCCAAACTTGAAAGACCTTCATCTTTGGAACATAAATAAGGATATTTAAGAGTTTTCTGACCCTCCATAGATAACAATGATCAAGGTCCAAAGAAGTAGTAAGAACATCATTAAATTGGACCATGTGACATCAGTGGTTCAACTGTAATTTTATAAAGCTATGAGAATAATTTTTGTGAGTAACAAAAACTCATATAAATTATAATAAATTCATTCAACAATTCTTCTTCTCCACGAAACCATAGATTTCATAAATATCTTAATTTCTGTTACAAATATGTTCTTACAGGTTTAGAATGACATGAAGGTTAGTAATTAATTATATAATGTTTTTTTTATTTTTGGGTGAACTATCCCTTTAATAAAATTCTCATTTCCCTGTTCCACCGTGACATCATTGTAATAGTATTGAGTCGATGCCTGCACAAGTCTGTCTTCTTGCGATGCACTATAGTTATTTACAATTACTCCAAAGCACTTGATCTAAAATGATTTTTAGGTACTCCTCAAGTTACTATGCGTTTGCGAAGCAGCCTATAATTTTACGTTGTCCTGTACAATCAGTTCTGTGATCTACTTATGACTTACCATTCTTTTGGGAAACACTGTCCTGGTTTTTACTTAGATATCTGATATTTAAACTTTATACAATCATTAACAAGTCTAAAAATTTCAACAGGATGCATTTATATAATGAAAACTGGGCTTTAAGGTCCTTTTTTACATGAAACATACCAGGCATTTTAGTGGAACTTTGTCAATGTCTGTTAAGTGCCCCTTTGGGGAATTAACCATAAAGCACTCGTGTCAATAAAGGCTGTTTATCATTGAGCTGTCAGCTCTAGAACAGATGCTGCATTCTGTTCAAAGATACAGTGCTGCTTCTACTTCATGTAAATACTACAAATCTAAGTGATGTGTGGCAGTGTGCAGTGCTTACTTGTTAAATTTTGCAATGAAGACCTTGATGTGGCTGAAGTCAGGTCGTTCGGCAGGGTCTTCAGCCCAACAGCCTTCCATTAAGATGGTCAACTCCTCACAGTGCCGGCTGTTATCTGTCGTAGGCCTGAAGTACGGCTTTTGGCCATTCCGCACCTTCTGGATTATCTCTGTAACAAAACCAAACCAAACCCTTGTCAGTCGTGTGCAACAAATCAGTTTAAATGTATTTGATCTTTGGTGCTTTTACCTTTGGGACTGAGATCCATGCCTTCAACATAAAATGGGCCGTTCCTTAGTGCTATCTCCTGTAGTATTATTCCAAAACTGTACACATCTCCTTTCTGGGTTCCTTGGGGTGGATACCTATCATATATCAGCAACTCTGGAGCCGTCCATAGCTTTTCTGAAAAATCAGTTTTTCACATTAGTGATTTTATCAGCACTGGTCAACAATGCTTCATGCATAAAAACAGAGGACTTTAATAGTTTCTTACTTGCGTACAGTGCATGTGAGTCTTCATTTTCACAACACGAGCGGAAGCTTGCCAAGCCATAATCTGCGATTTTCAAAACGAAGCGGCTATCCACCACACAATTAGAAGATTTCAGATTGCCATGGGAGTCAATGTAACTGTTATGCAGATAATTCATTCCCTGGGAGCACATACATTAAAAAGAGCATTATGCCTTTACCCACAGTTTGGGGCAAAAAAAACAGAATACACATTAAACTTAAACCTTTAATTAAATTACTGGGTTGACAGAAGCCAGATAACTTATTTAATGATTACCTTTTGAAGATGCAATAGAGAAATAAAGATTATAGTTTAATGTCTTTCACATTAAACAACAACTGTATTAAATTTAATACATATGTACATACATATATATATATGTATATATATATATATATATATATGTGTGTGTGTGTATAATACTCAGGATCAGCAACTTAAGGAAAGCATTAATTCAGGTGGCTTTGGCCAACTAAATTCAGAGTCCTATTTTTAAACCAAACAATGCTTTTAAAGCATTTATCCATCTTAAAAGCCAAAATATGTGTTGTGCATTTAAGCGACAGTTTACTTTGTCTTAGTTGCAAGCCAATTTTCCAGCAAAAGCCAAATGCTTTTATGTGCCTGGCCTCTCAAGTACCTTTGACAGTGAACAGAAGATTGGTTTACTTTAATGGATGGAGAATTTAGAGAGAAATTATTTTCATATACCTTTCCAAAAACAATGTCAGGCTATCTTTTCTTTTATGGACTTCAGCCATTTTCTTTTACTAATGCGGCTCCTCTCAGAAAAGCAAATAATCAAAACAACACTGCTTTATGATTCTGTTTCCCTTCTGGCTTTTTCAATAATACATTAGACATTTTAAAAGGCACACAGTATTTTCTTACAAAAGTGTTGTTATTAATTTATGATGTTTTTAGTACCAGAACTCATTTGACTAAACTAAACAATGTATAAAAAATATGTGTGAATGAACAGGTTGATGTATGTTCTGTATGCATATTTATTTACACATTTAAAGGTTATTAGTGTTCTCACAAACCTTCACAATGTCATTAATCAATGAGTATCGAAACATCCAGTCCAGGTTGATGCTCTCATTTTCAAGGATGTCCTATAAAAGAACAAGCTGAAATTCACTTCAAAACATCTGAATATACAGAATTAATTTTTGAACAAGCAGATATTTATATACATAAAAATCTGATTGATGATTTATTATTTAAATATATATGTTCAAAATAATGCTCCAATAATGTTCCAAATTCGAATTATACACTTATACACATGTGTATAGACAGATATTTTTTCACATACAGTCATGGCCAAAATTGTTGGCTCCCTTGAAATTTTTCCAGAAAATCAAATATTTCCCACAGAAAAGTATTGCATTAACTATTCTTGTATTTGCTATACACATGTTTATTCCCTTTGTGTGTATTGGAACAAAACAAATACGGAGGAATTTGACATAATGTCACACAAAACTTCAAAAATGGGCTGGACAAAATTAATGGCACCCTTAACTTAATATTTGGTTGCACACCCTTTGGAAAAAATAACTGAAATCAGTCGCTTCCTATAACCATCAATAAGCTTCTTACACCTCTCACCTGGAATTTTGGACCACTCCTTCCTTTGCAAACTGCTCCAGGTCTCTCATATTGGAAGGGTGCCTTTTCCTAACAGCAATTTTAAGATCTCTCCACAGGTGTTTAATGGAATTAAGATCTGGACTCATTGCTGGCCACTTCAACTCTCCAGCGCTTTGTTGCCATCCATTTCTGGGTGCTTTTAGAAGTATGTTTGGGGTCATTGTCCTTCTGGAAGACCATAGATTTTAGACGCAAACCCAGCTTTCTGACACTGGGTCCTACACTGTGACCCAAAATCCTTCGGTAATCCTCAGATTTCATGATGCCTTGCACACAGTCAAGGAACCCAGTACCAGAGGCAGCAAAACAAATCCCAAAACATCTTTGAACCGCCACCATATTTGACTGTAGGTACTGTGTTCTTTTCTTTGGAGGCCTCATTCCGTTTTCGTTAAACAGTAGAATGATATGCTTTACCAAAAAGCTCTATCTCGGTCTCATCTGTCCACAGGACGTTTTCCCAGAAGGATTTTGGCTTACTCAAGTACATTTTGGCAAACTGTAGTCTTGCTTTTTTATGTCTCTGTG
>JAUCMR010000107.1:21335102-21357170 GCA_032357425.1 Enteromius argenteus
AGGGAATAAACATGTGTATAGCAAAACATGTGTTAATGCAATACTTTTCTGTGAGAAATACTTGATTTTCTGGAAAACTTTCAGGGGTGCCAACAATTTTGGCCATGACTGTAGAAGAAGCATTAAACATGGATGTGCATGTGGTTGCTATGCTGTATTAAATCCTTAAACAGGATAAAACCATATATTAAAACAATATGGGCAACGCCACTGTATACAGTACAATTGGATCACATGCCACTGAGCTGAGATGCATGGTGTTCAGATGCACTCTGATGGTTTAGCAAATCACAACACACTAAGCCAAACAATCTGAGCCCAAAAAGTATTTGTGATGGAGGGGCTTCATAAAAAAAGGGACTCAGCAGAGCGTTCAAATTAGAAAAGACAGAGTGGTGTAGAATAAAGGTAAGTTATGTGAAAAATAATGTGTCTTTTTTTTTTCTTTAACGAAGCATTAACACATGTCAGACTGCACTCCATAAACACAATCAAGTCTAGAAAAAAAAACACCACCCCTTTAACACAAATACAGTATGATCATAACAAACAAGGTCATTGATACGGAAATAAGGGAATTGCAATAACATTGTAATAGAGACAAATGTACAGTTGCCTACTTCTCAGAAATGGACAAAACAAAATGCACTGTAATATTAACAACGTAAAGGTTATAATTTTAATAAACAATTCACACTGCCTGTGACCACAGAGTAATACCAATAAATAATTAACAATAATGTTGTTGGTTGACAAAAAAAAAGTTATTTTAAGCATAAACTTCAGGGTATTTACCTGTAGACTTCCTCTGGGGCAATACTCTGTCACAATGCAGATGTTTGGTGGATCTATACAAGCGCCAATAAACCTCGTCAAATGGTTGAACTGCACATCTCTCATCTATTAGTAACAACAAAATTAGTTTTGAATTATAATCAGTAAGATTTTCACTCATTCTGAAAATCACAAAGACCATGGCTAACAATTAAAAAAAAAAGAAGAAGAAAAGAAAATATTTTTCAAGTTTTCTCAACAGTTTTTTTCTTCAGACCATGTCTATAACAACTTGGCAAAACATGTACATCATGGAGCTACAGTGAGTGGCAAAATCTGTATGAGGTCATGTAAACTTTTCTTAGCATAACCTTTGACCTCCATAACACTCAGGGCAAGTGTCAGTGGGAATGAAGAAGGAAGTTTCCACTGCCCCATCCTACCCCCAACCCCTATTTGTCTTTGCCTGACCACTTATTTCACTTCGTCCAGGCAGACGACCAGGGCCACAGTCTGCAGCGATGACACTTCAGGGTTGCCTGCTGCTTGACCACACAGCACCAAGCAATGCAGCCCCTCACATTTCCCATCAAAGTTGAGCAGGTTACAAATGGCCACAAGTCAGCCGGTGTTATCAACTTTCCCTTGGAATAAGGCCATCATAATAAACTTAGGCTTCAAATAAGCCTGTTATGGGAAGCATGGACTCACTGCATATTTTTGTTTTTTTAGGCTCAGACTCAATCACGGTGGTCTCAGATAGACAGAGAGAACAAATTTGGCCTATGACCATAATAGTATACTACAACATCTTTAGCTACAACAGCTTTCACAAACTGTGTATAGCGTGTTAATTTTCTGTATGTATTCACAGATTACCCTAGATGACCAAAAAGTCTACAACAGGGAACTATTACTGAGTAGTGAGAGTAAAGTAGTACTGTATTCCACAGTGTAATGTACTTAGATTCTTTCTGACCCAGAGTGACAAAAGAACTGTAACCAATTTCAACCATGCTTTGGTCCGCGATGGTTTGTGGTGGGCTGTGTGGTTTATCAGAAGTTATCAGTGTGAATGTGTATGAGTGTAGCTGTGATTAAGAGGATGAATTTAAAAAATAAATAAATAAAAAACAGTGGTGGGTTTAGATAAAAATAAATAAATAATAGTGGCTGTTGGGCTAATTGATGACTGTGACCAATACCTAGATACTATATATCATTCAGATTTAAATATAAATAAATAAAAAATATCCACCCTGACAATGTCTGAAGTCAGTATATCCTTTCCAAAACACCTTGTAGAAATCCAAATATTGCCTAACCCTTTCTATGGCTTCATATTGGCTTCCCAGCCCCCTCCTGCATGTGTGTGTATTTATGTGTGTAAAAAAGGGGGAGGGTGGGTATGTGTTTTAACCACCTTGAGCAGCAAGGCTGTCAAGTGGGGTTATAAACGATGGTCTAAACACATACATGACATGCATACCATGTCTTCTTTTCCAAGATACAGACACATATTGATGCAAACAGGAATTTTAAAAAAGACATACGCAGAACCTCTCTTGTGACTCATTGTGTTGTCTTACATGCTTTAGTTCAAACAGCACTTGTCTGGTGAGCTCAATCCTCTTCTTATTCACATGTTTGATAGCCACCAGGTTGCCCTATTGTGAAAGGAAACAAGTATTAAAGATAATCAGAATGGAAAGGTGACACTATTGCTCAGAGGTGCACTTTAATAACTCAGGAGACAAAATTAAGTTTTAAGCCATTTATGTAATTATGTAATTGATTTATTTTTGCCTTTTAGGGAGAACTTCAGAGGCAAAGTTACTTGAATGAAACGTCAATGAAACTGAGAACTCCATTAAGGCTCCTGAGCTATAAAATACCCTTGGAGCAATAAAAAAAATTCCACTGTGTATGTGAACAAAGTAAAATAATCTCTTTGACCATTTATACTGATACTGAAATAATGTCAGCAAAATAATGAATCTGATCATTTGCTTCGTCCTTGTCAATGGCTACAGTGACAGCAAAGACATTCAGCTGGCTCAGTGGACATTTGATGCCTCAGTGTCCTTTTTAGCTTACACTGTGGGACAAAGAGGTGACAGTGACTTCTTTGTTTATACAGTGCACATAAATATTTCACATTAACTCATAATAAAATCTTTCAGAGAATTCCTCTAATAGTTCACGGTTGGTGACCAACCAAATATATTTAATTTTGCTTTCAGACATGGGCTACGTTTCAAAACAAAATTTTTAAACATAACTCCAAACAACAGGTAACAAAAATATGCTGCAATATTACATTGTTCTCTGGAGTACTTAAAGGAATAGTTCATCCAAAACTGTAAATTCTATCATCATTTACGCACCCTCAAGTAGTTCCAAACCTGTATGAATTTCTTTGTTCTGCCAAACACAAAGGAAGAAATTTTTTAACAAATTTGTAACCAGGCTGTTTTGGGTTACCATTGACTTCTATAATATTTGTTTCCTTCTATGGAAGTCAATGGTGACCAAAACAGCCTTGTTACAAACTTTTTTCAAAATATCTTCCTTTGTGTTCAGAAGAACAAAGAAATTCATTCAGGTTTGGAACTACTTGAGGGTGAGTAAATCATGCGGTGAACTATTCCTTTAAGAGTGATTGGTCAGTAATGGCAGTCTGGAGTCTATATTCTTTGATAATGACACTGCACTGTATAAAAGACAAAATAACATAATATCACGCGCAACAAGGTACAGCCATTTATTACACAGCTTTTCGTCACATAAATAATAATGGGGACAAGAGATATTAATTGTCAGTCGCAATATTCTCTGTGTCATTTCCATAAAACAACTGTTATCATTAGCAATGCCAAATAACACTGTTCATCTGGGCATTTTAGGCTGCCACTTCTTTCACGTCTGTCATATTACACCACCATGCTGTCTCTCATTTCATTCAAACGTAACTGCTATAATCTTGTGCCTCAGTTAACATAGCATTTTATGTCCTTGTAATTAATTGCGAGGAGAAAAGCTGTGTAATTAGTGATACAGATGTGCATTACGCCTTAAATGTCTGTAAATTTTTGTCTACTCTCAAAGCTGTTAGGAATTTTTTTTCTTTGCGAAAGCCTTGCTTTTAAAGAGTTATTAAACTATTTCAACACAAATCAAATTTTGTGTCTAATTGTTTGCTTATGTAGTTACGTTATAAGAGGGAAAATGTACATTCAGCTGGTTCACAGCTATCACAGAATAAACCGATTTGCAGTCAGGGTGTATTCATAGCTTATACTATATTACTATATTATTATATATTATATTATTAGAAGAACAAAGGTGTCATGAACCTTAACTACAAAATAATTCTATAATACACCTGTACACTGCAAAGTCTTTCTCCTCCAGCTTATGTTAATGTCATTTTATCATTTGTGATCTAATTATTGCAGCACAGCACACGTAGCAATGAGGATCGACTTTAATGCTGCAAAGCTGCATTAAAGTGTGATCTTAAAGCAACACATTGAGTTGTTAGTGCACCCACTCTTCATTTCTCCAGTGAATATACATGTGTGTGGGTGTGCAGCAGAGGGAGGATGTCAGAAGAACTCAGGCGCACCTTAAAATAGCCTGTTTTTGCAAATAGCTGATATTTTCCATGCGCTGTTATCAAAGACCCATAGCTGGAACCTCTCTGAAAAGGAAATATAGAGAGAATTTAATATGCATGTGCATTTAAGAAAAAGTCATTTCATTATGCACATCAGAACAGAAAACATGTATACAATGGGCTCCAAGAAATCTGTAATTTAGATTTGATACAATATTGTTTGCTGCAAATTATCAACACAGGATTTGGGAGTGAAAAGTTTAATTTTGTTTCATTTTAATTACCTCATCTTGTATACAGCTCAGATTATCAGTGTCACAGTTGGTCTCAAATTTTATTAATCTAAATGCATTTCAATTTAATAATAATATATTTATTGTTTTACAAAACTTCTTAAAAAAAATAATTTTTACTTCTGGGTTTAATGGGAAAAACATGGTACTTTTGGACTCTACTATAGTTATATATAGTTATAATATCTTTAATAGCTATAATATCTGAAGGTGCATTTTAATGCTTCTAAACACTCTGAAAATGGACATTAGCTTAAGTGAGCTAAAGTGGCACTCATTCATATACAGAATAAAAAAGAAAAAACATTGAACATTTAAGAATTAGATATTTTTGTAGGAGGAAAAGAAAAACATTAAAAGCTTAATTTAAATAACACCAGGGGAGTAGAATGAATCATACATTCAGACCAATGATGTGGAAAAAATTTGGAAAGGGATTCTCAAATGTGTAATACTGTATACGGTGGTCTGGAAAATGGATTGGCTTTCAAAACGCATGTTCCAAGTATGAGGCCAAAAGAACCTAATAAACCCACTGTATATGCATTTGTGTGTACATGTGTGTGTTTACTAGGAAAACAATAAGTCTGCTAATAATCCACAGCAGATCATGATACATGATGTGTTTTGAGTAGGAGACCAGGCAGTCAAACTGGAGCTTATTTGAACAAGTGTTTAATTAGAGTCTGCTACTATAAAACTGAAGAATGTGTAATGTGTCAAGAATGAGTAAACTACAACGTTTTTGATTTATGATCTGTGTCTAGTTTATTCCATTTTTCTTTTATAAATTTAATGAAATATTACAGGGTATTAAACCCATTTTTTACTGTTTTGGCATTTGAACAGACCTGATTGTAAATAGGAGCAAACCTGTGAGCTTGTCATGAATTTGTTTATTCTTTATTTTGAAGAGGAAGATAATTCATATTAACTAACTCAGGCTACCTTTTGCAACCAGCTAACTGACTAAGGCATCATTGTAATTCCGTTTTAGGAATGCCGTTTTAAATGGACATGGCAAAACAGTGCCAGGAATTATAGCCAAGTACAAAAAGGCATTTTTATGAGATAAATTAAAACCATATGGACATGGGCTGAAACAGGAGGAAACCTCTTTTATTCTACGTTGTTTATACAAAAACAGAAACTCAAAGACATTTTGTCTTTAAATATAGATTTGATCCCTGCTCTTTTAAAATGAATTTACATCTGTTTTAAAGGTGGCCAGCCGGAAAACAGATCAGTTTTATGTAGCTTTATACAAAATACGAGAATAACAGAGGGCACTTGTACCTGGGAAAGAGTGAGACGGCTGCCTGCGCGTTTGTGATATTTGTTGGGACTTTCAAACTGCAGTTCCTCCCACTGTATCCTCCAAAGCATCCCAGCTAACTCTTTCTCCAACTTTAGTTTCCTAGAAAAGAGCGGATCAGATTAAAGCAATGGACGACCAGTGCAAATAGAAAACCGTGTTTTGGCAACATTAGATGATAAACTAAATTTTTACATTTTCCAGTGTTGTTATGTAGGTTTTCTGAGTGGATTTTATGTTGTTATATGGTTGATAAAGTGTTCAGATTGTTGTGGTTGCTAAGGTGTTCTTGAGGGTTGCTTATGCTTAATGGTTTTTCCCATGCCAAAAGACTCTCAGGTTCTATGATATTATGGTCTCTAAATGTGGTTCAAATTGTTCCCTTAATATCCATGGGATTGTGTTAGTGTGTGTGTGTGTGTTACTTTACTCTCGTGGATTTGAGATTTTGGATCTTGTCTGTATATCACAAATGGAGCAGTACAGTCTGAGCGAGAGGCTGAAGTTTAATACTTTGGGTTGGGGTTTTGAAAAAGTATAGTAAGAGTGATATGTGCCTTTGTAAGAACTGTGAAAAAGTTTTGGAAATACCATTTCATTTTGCACAATTAGTTTAAATAACCCTTACACTGAAAGTCCATGTAAGATAAAACTAAGGTGGAAACAATTTTTGCAGCAGACTGAGTTGAAGTTTGATGGGGCGATAAAATGTGAGCCAATCTTAGGGTCACTGATGTCGTGCCCTTTCCAGCATATTATTTTTAAATGCAAGTAAACCAAGCAGTCCAGCCAGCCATGTGGATAAATACATGGGCAACTTCCAAGTGAATCAACACATCTGGAGGAGCTCTCTAAGGACCTGCTATTTCTCAACAGCGTCTATTCACAGCAAAGATTGCCTTTTTTATTACAAATCAATCTCTGAATGTTTCGTGGATGTGGTCTGAGAGTTGCGAAAGGAGGATATCAATGAAGAGAATCGTAATTAAGTTTCAGAGCACTCAAAACAAAGTACAAGAAAATAAAGCAACCCCCACACATTCCACTACAATCTAAAAGGTGTAAAACACTTCCAGATGGCAGAGTGTAAGTACTGCAGCGTCTGCATTTCAGCAGGGTTTTACATGATTTAAGAGCCACCCTGGTAAGCCCCAAAACAAGCACCTTTATTTGTTTTTGTGGACCAGATTTTGGAGGCAGAGAGGTGGAAAAAACCTCTGCAGGATCTTTATATTAAAGAGCCAGGTTCAAAAATTTATGCTCAGCTGTTTGTCAAAGGGAAAATCCTTGTTCTAAAATGCTGAAATTCTTTGAACTGTCGACTGAAGGGAATATTGTAGATTGGAAGCTGTTTGGATTGAATGGCCAAAAATAGTTGTTTAGCCTATCCCAATCAAACCATCTAATAATCTATAGGAAAGTGGATGTAAACAGCATGTTTTTATTTTGAAAGCTTGCTGGTGTTGCTTCATACTTGATGTGGTCAGAGTCTTATGAATGTAACATTTTTCTACCAATATTGCATACTGCATATCCACGTAACGTAGCTGTGGCCATTTTTTATCTGCATGACTTTCTTTCAGAATGTCTTTCAGACTTTCTTTCTTTCTTGTTTTTTTTTTTTTTTTTTACAAAAGTAGTATGCTACATTCTAACTGTAATCATATAATTTCATATAATCAATATCACTACTACAGACACTAATATCTAATGCAAACTATCATGCAATCAAGGTAATTGATTATTTCTCCTTTGACACTGTTTTCAAATCTCTTTAACATATTTCATATATAGGTTATATATATATATATATATATATATATATATATGTATGTATATATACATACATATATTACACTGAATAATGACTTAATTTTGCTCCGTGTCTTAAATAATTTTTTTTTTTCATTTTTATTTATTTATTTTATATATTTTTATTTTTAATATTAAATTTTTTTTTAAACAGAAACACATCCCACAATTCATATTCATTTAATTAATTTGTGGTACGTATTTGTCACATTTGGAGCTTGAGCCACCTGGGGTTCCCATCCAATTAAATTGTTTGGGAAAAAGCAGCATAAACATCCTTCCTAAAATATAAATTTTTTACATTTCATTTAATAACTTTTCCTTTAACATCTTGCTTTCTAGGCTCTTAGTCACGTTTAACCACACAATATATATTGACATTGTGAGATATAAAGGTTTTGCCAAATGTACAGTATAATAAATACAGACTTAAACAACATGTGGTTAATATTTACCTAAAATAATTAATTGTAGTAATTAATAGAACACATGTTAAATCAAAATATGTTTTCAGGCCAAGGAAATATGTCATATTAATTACAGGACTCCACACAAGTCCTATTTGGTCATGATTTCCATGTAAAAAAAACAAAAAAAAAAACATCAATGGTTCTTCTTATTTGCACCAGTATGGCGCCTTTCCTGCTAAATGCTACATTCTTAGTTATATCCATACCCTTGCCAACAGTTACTACTACTTCATTATGAATTGACAACACATTCTTGGTAGAACATGGTAAGAGTGCCATGAATTTGTAGAATCCCTCGACCGGCCCCCCCCCCCCCCCCCCCCACACACACACACACACACATACAAAAAATCCATTTAATGTATATGACTTCTGATAAAAAAAAATCTGCCAAATGTATTAACGTATGGTTAACATCTATGATGTTTCCTTTCAAACAAAAAGCTGAAAATTCAAGAGCAAGCAGCATAGCAATTTCTTTGCTTTTTACAAAGCATAACCATAGCAGTGATGTCAATCAGCTTATATTCTTACTTGATAAAAGCTATGTGTGAACTGCACGTGTTAGTGGGTGTCCTTAAATCTAATTTCCACTTTAGAGACATTTTTTAAACCAATTTCAGAAGAGAGAATGACAAGTCCAAGAATATGTCTACCTCTGCAGCAACTGCAATATTTATTCTAGTAGCCGTGAGGAGCTAACATCAATATTTGTCTCATAGTGTTGACTATACTGGACATGAGCCCATTTATATAACCCATGAGTCAGCTTCTACAATTCCCTTTTCCACAAGATGTCGTTCCAGACTATTCAGTAGTATCCTCTGACTTTACAGAAAAAAGTGGAATGCGCTAAAATTGTAGACTGTTTAAACAGACCTTAAAGAGTGAAGAAAATTGAAAAAATGGAAAAGTATATACAAGCTGAAGGCTTCACAAAAAAGTTTAGCTTGATATAAGTTTTGACTAGGGCTTTATTATAAAATTGTCATAAGACCTAATAATATCCATAATATGAAAGTAGACTACAAACAGGGTCCGTTTCAGTTAGTCACTACGATGTTACGTCATGGAGTCTTTCACTTGGGAACCCAATCACCTCTGAGCATAAGAAGAAAAGGCCAATGAAAATTGGCAAGTGGATTTTGCTTGCCAAGCCACTCCCCCATACACACAGGTATTAAGATGGCGGTTCGTTCGTGGATGACTCGTACCCACATTCTTAGCACATGTCCATGGCTATGCTAGGGCCACAGCTCTCATTGACCAGCTTCGCCTGCTACCCAGCCCAGTTCGTGAGGTCGTAAAGACACTGCAGTTGTGCAGGTTAGAGGCAATGAGGATCACTGTCAGGAACGATCCGCAGGACCAGGCCCCATGGAACTCTGACCCCTCCCAGTGTAGTCACGTAGTGCTCCCAAAAGGTGCTGCCATTTCATCCCGAAGAGGACCCAGTGTCTCTTTTGGGGCTCCCGATGAGGATAAGATAACTATCGCTGCATCAGAGGAGGGTTTATCATCTTCTTGCGGGGCAGTCGTGGCTTAATGGATAGGGAGTTGGACTTGTAACACAAAGGTTGTGTGTTCGAGTCCCAGGTCCGGCAGGGATTGTAGGTGGTGGGAGTGAATAACCAGTGCTCTCTCCACCTTTAATACCACGACTGAGGTGAGACCCTTAAGCAAGGCACCATTTCCCCCAGAAACAACTGCTCCCCGGGCCCCGCAGCAATGGCTGCCCACTGCTCTGGGTGTGCGTGCGTGGTTTTTCACTTCTCACTGCTGTGTGTGCACTTGGATGGATTAAAGGCAGAGCACAAATTCCTAGTATGGGAACCATACATGCCCACATGTCAAGTCCTTTCCTTTCCTTTCCTTTCCTTTCTTGAGCTGAGGATGACGCTAAGCAGCCCCCCACCATGGCGGCTTCTCAGTCAGAGTCTGAAGCTGAGTTGACTGCCATGCTCCTTTGGGCCAACTGGGAGAAGAGCAAGCCCTCCACTGTGGAGAGCATCTCTTTTCTCAATATGGAGTTGGATTCGGTCAATGTGACAGCATTCCTCACAAACGAATGTGCACAGTCAGTGCTGAACTGCTTTCATTCATTCAGAGGCAAAATGGCAGTCCCTCTAAAACTTTTTCAGAGGCTCCTGGGGCATACGGCAGCTGCAGCTGTGGCTCCCCTCCACACGAATGCACTGGCACACAGCTGGCCCTGGGGCTTACTCAAGTACGCTTTTACCCCCAGTGAGCCTCCTTGCACAGGCCCTGTGCAAGATCAGGAAGGATGGGGAGCAAGTTGTTGCACCGTATTGACCCACCCAGACCTGGTTTGACGACCTTCTTTCTCAGGGGATGGGCACAATTTGGCACCCGCACCCCAATCTGTGGAACCTGCATTTCTGGCTTCTGGAAGGGATGCAGTAGACCTCTCTGGCCTTCCCCAGGCCATGGTGGATATCATCACTCAGGATAGGGCCCCCTTTACGAGGCAGGTCTATGCTCTGAAGAAGGGTTTATTTGTTGAATAGGTGAGAAGACCTCAGAGATGCTTGGTCGGTATGGTGCTTGCCTTTCTGCAAGAAAAGCTGGAGATGATGCTGTCCCCCTCCAATTTGAAGGTGTACGTTGCTGCTATTGTGGCCCACCACGATGCAGAGGATGGTTCATCCTTGTGGAAGCATCACTTGACAGTCAGGTTCCTGAGAGGTGCGAGGAGACTAAAGCCTCCTAGGTCACACCTCATCCCTTCTTGGGATCTATCCATGGTTGGATCTGTGCACTTTTTCCCAGTTGTTTCCGCTTGGTAAACACTGGATCCTCCATTGTCTCGCAGTTCAGACTAATCAGAGTAGTCTGAGCTGCATCCGACAGTGGGCTACCATTTCCTTTTTCGGATTTAGCATTAATGTCTCAGTATTTCAATGGTGTATTTCCACCGTGTTCCCTTTTTTTCCTAGATTTCAAAAATTTCTAAAACAAACCTGAATGAGTGGTTGCACTCCGCCATCTTATATACCCGTATGTACGGGGGAGTAGCTTGGCATGCAAAATCCACTCGCCTATTTTATTGCCTTTTCTTCTTAAGCTCAGAGGTGATTGGATTCCCAAGTGAGACCCCATGACGTCAGTTAATGTAACATCTCCGATGTAACAAGGGTTACAGAAGTAACTGAAACTTTTTTTTTCTTTTCTTTGTATTTGTGTTTGTCTATTATACCCCCTTTGAGACTAAATACCATAAATCTAAAACAAATCAAAGAATATAAAGAACAATTAAATTATTCATTTTAAAAAATATATTTCTCGCTATAAAATTTCATTATGATTTCAGGTAATGAAAAACCAGGCCTCTCAGCACCAGTTAATACATTTTTAAAACCCATTCCACACAATTCCACAGATTTTCTCACAAAACCAGTTCAGAAAATGCAAAATCCATCTGGGTCTACTCATAATTAAGGCAATGAGGTCAATAGGACAGCCTAGTATTTATTGAAAATATTGGCTGACCAAAATGAAACAAGCACTGAAATATTTAGACTATCTGCATTTGCCTCAGAAAATGTTTTCACTCAAACAACTGCTGAGCGGTTGCTCTGGCAACAATCATGTAAATTCCACTCTGACACCTATAGAAGCCTTTTCCATAAATCCTCTGAAAAAAGAAACTGCTGCAGGTCTGAGCGAGTCTTATTCCTGTGAATGCTTAAATAACACCTCAACAATATTCAACATATTGTCATTAATATGAAAACAAAAATAATCACAATAAGCTTGTAGTACAAAAAGAGCTTACCTGTAGATGAGAAAACTAGAGATTCCAAAAATGATGAGTGCCAGTCCAGACCCAACCGCTACGATTCCAAGGACAGGAAGATGATCTGCAGAATATAAATAACAATTATTAAAAAAACATTTAATTCAGTAACTGACTTGTTGGGTATACTAAGGAGGAATTCACAAAGAAAATTTATATTTTAAAAATGTATCTTCATTTATTTGATGCTTGACTCACTTAAGAAATTAAGCAAATCATCTAAGGGTGAAAACACGCCCACAAAATATTTTAAATGCAGCTTGCACTGAGCAATTCCTTTTTTTTAGGGGCTGATTTAAGTGCCAGCTTGTGGAGGATGCAACAGACTGCTATGCATCATTCCACCACTGCGATCCAGGCACTTGAGTCGGCTCTTTAAAATGCTGAAAGTGAGCTCTAGGACATTGCGCATCTGGATATATGCCAAGTTATACCACTCTTCTCTACCATTTGATGAATCACTCCTAATACTATGAATAGAAAATGTATCCAAATCCATCTTTTTTCCAACAAAAAAAAATAGCGTTAGTTTTGTGTACGGTGATTAATGTAGAAAGGACTTTCTCTCCGGCTGAACGTTGAAAACTACATCATGTAGAAAGTCCACAGGAGTCAATCAAAAATAAAACCCAACTGAAGACAATTTTATTTTAGTTGAACCCATACAATTTAGTAAAGTGTCAGATATGAGAGTTTACATGAAAAAGGTCACTACCTTCCTTGCATGGTGAAAATCCACATGGTGGGAGGTCCAAGGGTGGGCAACCCTTTGGCCACTGAATTCTCTCTGTTGGGGACCACAAGATTTCTTTAATGGTCCCATTGTATTGACCAACAATCTGTGTAACAAAGAATACTCATAAGTATATTTATAGCATCATTTACAATAAGTGGAAAAACATGTCAGGGTAAGATTTCATGCTTTTAATAAAATAAATATGATTTCACACAAAAAGTTCACGCTTGCGGTGTGAAATAGGCACTTATTTTTCCATGTCCTTGTTACATGTTCCATATATTTACTATAGTAATAACAATAAATTATGTGTAATTACAAACAACTAACCTTAAACCAAACCATAATCCTAACCCTTTATAAAATGCATGTAGTTTAATATTACTCAGTACTAACATGTAAAATAATTACACTGCAATAAGGAAAACATTTCAGTTAAGAAAACAACATATTGTATTACAGCACATATCTAAAAGATTCCAAAATCGGTCAATCATACTTTTTTAGTCTATAGTTTGCCCTGGAAAATATTTAAACTACATGATTATGGTATATGATGTTTTTCTGCACACAATTCGTATATACAACACTGAACATAAGGGAGCATAAGGGGTAACTATAACAACAATGCACGAATAACTCAAACGCTTTGTTACCAGCTAGATCACTATTAGTTTCTTTTCATATTTTTATAGCAACAGACCTCTCTATCTTAAACAAGCCTCCCAGTACATTTATGAATGAACAAGTCAAACGAACAAAACACTTACAACCATATGAACACATGCTTTTGATTAGGACAGAATGGCAAGTAAAGGATTTCATTTTTAAGCAACACATTATTTGGTATGCCGAGCCATCCAGCCACATCTACAGTAATTATGGAAAATGTGGCAATTGGGTTAAATTAGACTGTTGTTGTACATATGCTCAAATCGTTAACCATTGTTATTTACTGTCACAATGCCTATCAAAAAGATTTTCATTACAGAATCATTCCACAGGAAAGCCAGAGTACATCATAACGTTGCTTCAGATGCTTGCAAAAGCAGACCTCACAAGTACTATTGCTGATACTCAGAGCTTGGTTGAAGAAAAAAAATAGTTTACAACATTTTGTACACTAGCAAATGTGTCTATGCCTCACGGCCAATTTCTTATACAAACAGCATTAAATGCATTTCCCAAAACAAAGCAGTTGGACATGATTTATGTTTAAAAAAAGAGTCATTTTTCCAGTACACATGAATTGACTGAATTTGTGGACATTGTACTTACTGCGTATTGTCCAGTTTTCAGGTTAGTCATTCCCCAAAGGCTAAAGTCTGTATTTCTGGCATTGTTCCGATCTGTGCTAACAAGGCCAGTCACCCCTATAACAAACAAACACAAACCCAGGGATCAAATAAACATTTCTTTTTGAGTGTTGCTTTTCAAAGCTATAAAGTAAACAGGTCACATTTTGTTTCATTTCAAAAATATTGCTGAGAGGACGCACTTTCACAGGAAATTTACTAGAGTTCTCATTTGTTCTATGTATGACCAGTTTTTCATATTTTTATAAATAAAATTAAAAAGAGACAATTGTTCATGCAATACAATTAGATAAAATTGATGTGGGTAGCATTGCTCAGAGTTTTTGTTGCTGGAAAAATGTTATAAGATTTTGTGGACACTGGAATCTCTCATTTAAATATCTAAAGGAGATGTGTGAAAGTTTAATATATTGTATATTATTATATAATATATTATTTATATATTATGTTATATTGCTCTTTAGAATATATCAATTATGATTTGTCTTTTAACCATATTTTTTTTAAAAAGTTAAGAACCCGAATTCTAAAAAAACCCCATCAAGACCTGTTAATTATTAACAGTATCTCTCTTAAATATATCTTGAATTAAGTTTTTTCTTATTGAAAACTGAAAAATACGGAGACTCATACACAGAGGGGAAAAAACTACATATTGTATCTGTGAAGGGAAATGTTTAAATGTACTGAAGTCAAGATCAATTTAGTTGAGAAGCAAAATCATGAGATATGTTTTCAGAATGTTTAAATATTTTATTGAAAAGATTGATTAAGAAAAATCCTTTTGCAGTTTTCAGTTTTCATTCAGTATTCTGCCTATTCCTGTATGTGTTTGGCACAGTGTGTGTTGTTTCCTCCAGGGAGAGGGCTCAGCAGATGGGTTGTGTATTAGAAACAGATTTTCCATCCACAAGCTAGCTGAGACATGCTTTAAATCAAGGACTCTGACCTCTACACTCCCTGCAAGAGAGGCTACGAGTTTACCAACATCAACCCCAGAAGAGCTCTTACAAGTCCTCTGCTCACTTTAAAAAGAATCTGAGCGGAGCTGCCAAAACACTCCAGCTTGACATTGCTGTTAAAACGTAACTTGTCATCACATCTTCAAACTGTGAAGGGCTTAAATGTTGTAATATGTGATCGCCTTATTGATATGAATGTCAAAGCATCATAGGGTCATATTTTGAATGCTTTTGTCAAACATATATCTTTGAATTGGTAAATCGAGAACACTCAACACACCCCAGATCCTGCGGTTTTGCATTCTCACGGTTATGTTGGTTCCGTCGTTCTGAGACACGCCGTCTGCTAACGCTTCACTGAGGGCTTTTGCATATAGCACAAAACCATCATGGAAACAGCCGGCAATAAAATCCATCTGAGGAATAGGAAAACAGAGATTTATTATAGGGAAACATAATGAAATCTAAAACTACATTTCATGCTGTACAGACATGGGGAGCTTATAGGTTAGGATATGCCAGTGAAGGAGAAATGAGGTGATCTAAAACTAACAGGGCAGTCCATTGATAAAAAGGTAATTATATTAATTATTCATTTGGACCTAATTTATCAAATTATATTATAAGAAAGCATTAAAAAAAAGAAACATGACTTGTACAAAGCATACACCTTGCCCAGCTATTAAGACATCCAAGCTGAATAATTGACCTTTTCCAAGTAAAAACATAACCGCAATTTTAAATAAATTATCTATTCATTTTCTATAATTACAAAAAACTGTCACATTATCAAAAATATTCACTCTGACACACCATGACCCCAAATAGTACAAGCCTAATAAAGTTTTAAGTTAGAAAGCAACAGATTCAAAATTTCTCTCTGACTGTGTTATCTTGAAGAGAACTAACTTCATACATCTACTAAAAAATCCTCTTAGGAGAGGCTGCTTAAAAGTCATGGCAAAAATATCTCAGTAAAATTACTAACTTAATTTTACTGAGATATTTTTGCCATTCTAGCTCTAGAATTTGTTTGTATATGCCAGTTTATGTGTCTAAATATATTTGAGAGAAACTGCAGACATCGAAACAATTCATGATAGACTGGATTGGTATTATATAATTGGTATAATTATTGCTAGCAGAAATTTGATTGTTTGACTTTCTCAAAAATTGCAGTACATTTTAGTATGTACTCAGAGGCTTTAAGGATTCATTTCCTGGATGTTTTCATTTGGCAGCTACATGTGGATCTAGGGTTTCAGGGAGTTGTTTCCGACTTTTGTCAAAGGGTACAGCTGATTCAGGAAAATGGGACTGACATGAGGAAGCCAAATTTATGATTCAAGTGCTTTTAAGTGTCATATCTGATCTTGCGGTAAAACGAAACACAGTTTAGCTCCCGAAAGCCTACAGAGCTGAAAAGAATGCTCAACATTTTCAAGGCAGTGATAGAAAGCCAAAAGAGAACTACGCTAGTCTGTACCAATGTTTTGATTAAATCTAATGTGACAGATGGCTGTGCATTTATGCCAAAACCTGATCTTGTTTATGAGCAACTCACCATTGAAGGTTCCAATTTTACATTAAAATCCTGCATTGCTCTCTCGTGGAGTTCTTTGCGAAAAGCTGTATACTCAGGGCTGTCTGGCTCCCGGTATGTTACAATGAACACAGACTAGAGAGATGGAGAGATCACAACATGATTACCCCAAGGCAAATATTCAATTCTTGACACAAGAAGTCAAATTTTGACACAAGAATAATTTCAACTGTTGTTTTTTTTTTTTCAACTTGTAAACGTAAACGTCAATTGTCATCATTTACGCACTTTCATGTTGTCATGTTTTTGTCCTGCAAATTATTCTTGACTTGTGCATAATTTAAATTTACTATGAAGAACAGACTACATTTTAAGTCATCATTCACATCATTACTTCCAGAAAGTCAGTGAACAAATTATTCAGACTGGTTTTGTGAACTTAATCAACTGATTCTGAAAGTTAAATTGTAGTCTGACTTCCACATTATATTGTATGTATACAGTACACTTATAGTATAGCTCATACTCACATAATTTTATGCCTTTATGTTATTTTATTGTTGTTTCTTGTTTCTTTTCACTGTAATTGTATTGAAAATACACAATTCAATCCAATTCATTTATATTTTTGTCTTTGTGCATATTTTATTTTATCATACTTTTAGCATATTGCTGTTATGATTCATAGTTTATCATGTGAAGGTGTTCCTTCTTGCAGAGTTATCTGTTATTAATATTTTTAACTTTCGGTTTGCATGCATTCAGTTCATAAACAGTCAAAGAAACAAGGAAACAAACAAATAGATGTAGGACATAAAAATACTCATGCTGTGATGTAAGAGTTTAGTCATACCATTCACCCCTATTGTGAAGTATAAACCTATTTTTCAATGCATTATGATATTGACACCTTAACATTACATATACATGGTCACTGTCTTTTCATACTCAACAACATTGTCAAAGTTGTTAGTGGCATACACTGGAGTCTTTGAAAATGTTAGATACTTTAAAGTGAGTCATTCTGGAGTATAAGGTTAAGGTAATGAATGCTCCATTAATGACAAACGGATGTACTGAAAGACATGTGGTGGCAAAACAGTTGGAATAGTTCACCCAAAATGATTTACTCACTTGTTTTGTTGCAAATGCATAAGACTTTTCTTTACAAAATACAAAAGATAATATAAATATTTTTGTTATTCTCTCATAATCGTTTAAAGATTAAAATGTTTACTGTAATATGAATTATTAATACTGTAATATTCATATTAATCGATTAATTGTGGAATGCAAGTTGGTCTTTACTGTTTAAAATGATGAAAACATTTATTGAAAGTCTGATCAATAAATGTCTAGCAAGAACATTCAAGCTAAAAAAATGATAACTTGTTCATCACATTAGGATGTTGGGTAATGCACATTAAACTGCCAAAGGAACAGCTCCAAATTAAGTTTAAAAGTACTCTCTGAATGGTCCCTAAGCTGTCTGACTCAATTATCTGTCAATAAACATTTTGTAAAGACTGAATTTAAAAAGCATGACAAGAAAGGATACATTTAATGTCACAAAATTATTTTGATGGCAACTTTCAAGATGGTTTAAGAAAAAGGCAAAAAAGTGTTTTAATAATAAAAATAAAATCAATAAAGGTGGTGCTGATGTTTACGTTTAGCCAACACCCAACAACACATACAAATATATATCCTCTGTTGTACTTGTGTCACGAAAGAGGACACGAGAGGCATGCGGGTTCATATGCAGATTGTTTAATGACAAAACGGAGTGAGACAGGCAGGGTCGATCAACAGCAGACAACTTGAGTGAAAGTATTGTTACGTATTTCATTGTGGGTGGCCCCAAAGATGTGTATCTGGGGGCCTCATTATTTGAAAAATAATTATTTGAAATAGTAACTTGGCTTCACTGTGTCCATTCACTATTAATTTTGACTGCAAAACACTAATTTAAGTAAATGGAACCCTAATGGATTATTCATAATCAAAGCAACCAAGAAAGCTTTTCAGCTGAGTATTAGTTAAATTAATAAAACCTGTCAAAACAACTTTGCAAAAACCTTCAAATTTAATTCTGCATTAAAGAAGTACATTTACATAAAAAGCTAAATTAATCACTTTGGATTATAATGTAAGGTACAAAACAATTTGAAGTGAAGAAGCTACTCACTCAAGCAATCTGCAGACTAAAGCCACTGGTGCTGTTATGCTAAAGCTTGTTAGTTATTATGAGAATTATTAATTATACCTGGAATAGCTTGACGGGATCATTCCACTGTATCTCTGAACCCTGCCAGGGCACTGGAACATCGCCACTTAAACTCTCTGCAAACACATCAATGTAGAAGATGGCGTAGTCCTCTGGGTTCTTCACCTCAACCTCAAAGAGCTTCATCATTTGGAAAAACGTCTGTAGAGGCCCACAGATATACACAACTGTGGTAGAAAACAAAACAAAAACTTTACTTTTTAACATAAATATCAGTGGTACTTAATAATATCCTAAATCATTTACATTTCTGGGCCCTCTCCTTCAGTGTAAGCATATTTGAGTTGCCAGTTTCATTACAGTTAAGGGAAAATTGTACTACTACTACTAAAACCTGTTTTGTACCTTTAACATACTGATATAATAACATTGGTAGAGAAAACCACATGGTAAATGGAAGTTCTTCACAAATAACTTTTTCCCAAGTTGAGTTATGTACTAATATATAAAAGGTGCAACATGTTATATACAGATAAATATGAAACGGCATTATGTTAACACAATAATGCAATAAATATGAATTAAACAACATCAGCTGTAACATAAACCCTAGGAAATTCTGTGAATGCTAGTGCTAGTTTGTTTTTCACTGTAAATTCTATTGTTCCATTTTAAAATTGTACTTGTTTTACTGGGAAATTACATTAAATGTTAAAAAATCCCAGTATGGGAACTTACCAATTAACAGGTTTTTACTCTAGAATTTTCCTTTTCCAGCTAAAATTACAAATCTTTTTTACATTGATGCTTGCCTTAGCAAGTACCACTAAAATTTGCTGGATGCACAGATGAAAATGATTTGGGGGTTGTTCCTAGCTCTTAAGAGGATGGATCGAAGCACAGAGGTGTGCTCCCTAGCACCATATTGATGCACACATGAAACCTTCTACATATGTGCATGCATGTTTTTCTTGGCGTCTACACTATTGGCATTATTTCCATTAGCAGTGTCTTTCAGAACTGCTTCTACCAGCTCAGGGGCCAGACTCCCAGTTAGCAGACATTTCCTTAAGTGTTAGACCAAAGCCGGCCCCAGTCTGCCTCTCAGCCCCCAAATCCTCAGCTCTTCCAGCATAGTGTAGACAAATGCATGCCAAGTAGTCCTGCTGTCTCCTGGAAGCGCTCCAAGACAAATGTACAAAAAGGCTAGGAAAATGTTCAGCGGTGTTATAGAATTTATAAGGATCTGCCTGGGCCTGGCTGATACAAAGCCCATGAAAACCGTTGGAGAACATTTTGTTTCAAAAGGTTTTTGCGATTTGTTGAATGTTTGCACTAGGTCATTTTGTTAGTTGTGCCAAAATCATTTGTTTGTTTTGTGCACTGCGCAAAAGCTTTGTTTATTCGAAATTGTCACAACTGGTGGCAAACAACACTGACGTCACTGTTTTGGACTCTTTGAAAACATGTTTAAATCAAACGAATAAAAATACAAGACGTGTTATTGATTCACTCAATCATCTCAGACATGTCTGAATTTGATATGCCGTGAGTTGGATTTTCAAAAAGGACCGTATAATTCCCTTAATTGCAGTCTTTTCAAAAGTGAAGCATGGTCTATTGTTTGTGCGTTAGGTGTGTGTTTGGAGCTTGTGTAGTGTCCCGCATCTGTTATAGATCGTTCAAACGTTTGAGCAACCTAAAGTTTGCTCTTTCATATTCACACACACAAACACTGTCTCTTATTCAGCTGTTGGACATTTGGTTTTAATCTGCTTTCATTCATTTAAGAGGCAAAAACTGAGACATGTAACCTTTAGAAATATTCTTGTTAAGGCTTTCAATGATTTCTGAATTGATTTCTAATTGTCAGAATTATTCTTTCGACATTATAAAAATATCATTTATATTATGATTCAGAAACAGATTAATCAGGAAGGTGTTATTATTATTCCTCATACTGAAGTAGGCATTTGAACAACTGAATTTAGGTTAGGCATGTATCTCCTACTGCGTTTGTGCTACAGATATGAATACACCAAATGCGGCTTGATTTTGAATGATTTTCGACTTGAGCCAGTAAATAAGCACCTAGCAACCACCCAGAACAACATAACATCACTGTAACATGCTAAAAATAACTCCATATTAAGGAATAGATCAAAATCCAAGTTGTTAGGCAAAAATCTTAGTTGACAAATGGTAACCACAACCACAAGATCCGGCACATGGGAAAAGGTGCAAGTGCTCTGACAAAATGAACTGTTGTGCTCATGTAGGCATCATCCTATTTCCCCATCACTTCCTGTCTCATTGCTGTGTCTCTCTAACAAAGAGTCAAAAAGACCACAAAAACAAAAAAAGGAAGAAGAACGGGGTTGTGATGACACTTCACAGCCTAAGGCAGATCATTATCTCATCAATGCATGGAATGTGAGTTCATAAACTGAACAAGCCCAAACAACAACAACCAAAAACATGAATTAACCTGACCTCAGGGTCATAGCAACTAACTCATTAAAGAATAATGGAAGAGAGACATTCTGATGTCTCTGGACATAATTCACTTTATTTTGAGATGCCTTTGCAATTTATTTCACAGGACTTTTGCAATATGCTTTAAGACTGTCAGCACTTCAAACAAGATTAGTGAAATGCTGTATTATTAAAATAATAAATTATCATCCTCACTGAAGGTTACACACATCTAAAATGGTTTGTGCATCAATACATATAAAATCTGTATAAGAACAATATATAAAAACAAACCAATCGATACTTTCACACAACGTGGTGTGCACTTTTTAAAGTGATCATGCTTTTATAAAGCGTGAGACACTTTTCAATTATGTTCAATAAACAGGCAGACATATTGATAATTATTAATAATCAGAATAATAATTTTTATTAGTTAAATAGCTTTCCTTTTAAAATAGCAGTAGGCTGTTCAAAGTTGGCCAATCAACAGAATGTGCAGGTTTGAAGGAAGTATTTGCTATACAACTACTTAATATCCAATTTTGTAAATGTCTGCTGTATTTTTTTGTTGGGGCTCTTATTATTAGTAATCATATGTGACCCTGGACCACAAAACCAGTCTTAAGTCACTGGGGTTTATTTGTAGCAATAGCCAAAAATACATTGCATGGGTCAAAATTATTGATTTTTTTTTTTATGCCAAAAA
>JAUCMR010000107.1:21362654-21377462 GCA_032357425.1 Enteromius argenteus
GTATAATGACGAGATTAAACTATTTATTTATTAAATGCAGAGACGGTCTCTGTAATCAAAACGACGATAATCACTAGGTGCCCCCAACTAAGCAAGCCAGAGGCGACAGCGAACCAAAACCCATTCTAAAATAAAACGAAAAATTTAATCCGGTCTGTTGCTATATTTTAGACGATTTTTATATTTAAATGACTCACGTCTCCTTATTGGACGTAGCTACTGTACCTTTAAAAAATAAGAAGAAAAATACGGATTACACAGTGAAAGAGTTTTTGCTTTCAATTTGAATTAGTTCGTTTTAAAGTAGCCTAGTAATTTAAAACTTTATATTTATCATATATGTGAGTTAATTCCCTGAGGTTCGGTTCATGTAAAAGTTCCGTTGCCTCGTAAGTCGAAATGCGCGCCGCTCCATGTTGACACGTTGTAAAACAACATCTTTATGGTAGGTAAACTATTACTATTACTGCTGTTTTAGCTTAGGCATAACAATGCAACGGCATTACCATAGAAACCAAGGCACATTATAAGAAAGGAGAGAGCTTATGGACACACAAATCGGATATGAACAGTTGCGATAAGCTGCGTGGATAGTCAGTTATTCAGATCAGATTCCATCCGGATATATGCACAAAATCGGAATCCGGCTGGCAGTCTGAACGAGACTTATGATTTTGACAGAAACCATATCCTCTGTTTTTATAAAGGCACAACGTTTTATTGATATTGTGAATGTACACAAATAAGAGTAGACCCTTTGAAGTCCCGTATTATGTAGGCTATTACGTTTACCTTTATGAGCAAAAATTACCGCGTATTTAAGAAAAAAATAAAAATACGCAAGTGATGATGCTGTCGCCTCCGTGTCTTGCTTCAGCTTCTGTTGAATATGCGTCTAACAGCGCACATTTATGTAGGTTAAACATTTAAACTAACATTGTAATATGCTTGAACTGTTTTATATATAGATTTTATTTAAGCAAGTCCTGATGATTTGAGAAGGGTAAATTATTCAAACATTGGCTACGATCAACTCGCTGCTGCTGGCCGCTAAATAAATAAATAATCAAACTGATAAGCTACCCTCGGAAGAAATCCTGAATTGTATAATCCAAAAAATTGATGGTTAGCCTATAGATTTCTGAGATTTTTAGAAGATAAATATATTTTATAAATATATAAAATTATAAAGTCTGACACAAATGTTGAAACAAACAAAATGTGCCAACAGTACAACACTACCCGCCTTCGCTATCATACTGTATTTAATTATATGTATATTGGGAGGTTTATACTCAGTACATACAGTACAGTACTATTTGTATGTTACACATTTTTGGGAGCATTACATTGTGCATATGTTAATGTGACTTTTTTTTTCTTTAACCGAACGGCGATGGTGAGGAAGTAACAATTGGCAACAAAAAGAGATCAAATCTCTCTTAAACAGTAAACTGCAGAATTGCCATTTCATAAGCTGCCAAGAGAGGTCAGACAAGTTCATTTTTAACTAGGGAGCACAATTACTGCCCACACACATACACAATCCAAAATCTCAAAAATAATAAAGTACACTAGTTAGATGACTAGTCCGAAGTCAACATTCACGGAGGGATAAGACACGTAACATCATTTTCATGTCTTAAAGAATTTAAACAGCTCCTCTGTGATCCAGAATCAACAAAAACTCCATTGAACTCCTAAGAGATGGAAACTGCAGCATGTTTGCCATGAATCCACTTTCATCCAAGGCCAATCCAGATGCATAACCTGGTGTCAAGAGCACAATGTTGGACATTAAGCAGTGGAAAAAGCAGTGTGGTCTGATGAGTCAGCTCTCATCCTATTTCATGAATTGGGAGAAAGTCAGAAGAGGCCTTCGGTTCACATGCCAATCATCCACTGCTGCCCCCAGAATCACCAGATTAAAATATCTGAACCTTTAGGGAGCACAAAATGCAGAAAGGTCTTCACCTTTTTTTTTCACAGAGAACTCCGGGTCCATTCAAAGCAGTGGTTCTCAAATGAATTCACACTGAACATCAAGTTGTGACCCAATGCAACACCAAACATTTATGCTGCTGTCATTATATTCAAATTAGAAATCTTTTCTAACAATACTTCTTTACTATAACTTTCTACACTTTTAACATCCTTGCTGAATAAAAATAGTAATTTCTTAAAAAGTTAAATAAAAACAAATAATAATAAATTATATATAAAAAATAAACTAAATGTAACATAAAACAAAGTAAACCTAAGCAAACACAAAATACAATTTTAAATGATAATATCAATTAATTAATTAATTAATTATTGAAGCGAAAGTTATCTAATGCCAGCTGGGCCTGTGTGAAAATATATTTTCCCCTGTAGTTACAAATTCCATTCCGTTCAGCTGGACTAGACACATTTAGGTCTGATTATTGACAACCTTGTTTATTTAAATCAGCACGAAGTTGGTTAAAATGTCTTAGTAACCTTGTAACACACTATGCCAAAGGTGAAAGAAACTTCAGAATCGATGAGGAAGAAGCTGACTGTAATACATTCTGGAAAGGTTTCTCAAGTGCAGCTGGATTATGCAGCAGGATAATAAACCAAAGCAGAGGAGAAAAGTGAATGGCTCTAAAAGGCAAAGTAAAGTTTTCGAGTAGCCTAGACAAAGTCATGACTTGAGCCCAACTGAAACACTGCGGTAGGACCTTAAACTCATGTTTGAAAACTCTCCAGCATTTCTGAACAATATCAAAAAAAAAAAAGTAAATTAAAAGCTGTGTTTAATCAAGCTGAAAATCTAAAACTATTTCTTATGAAACACACACAAAGAGAAAAAAATAATCTGGATTGTGGCAAAAACATTTTCACATCACTGTATTTTACATATCGAAAAGACAGCAAGATGTAATTACAAAATGTTTTGTCATTTTATTATTTTGTACAAGAAACAAACCAGGATCATTTTGTTATGAGTTATGAGATAGTTCATTATTGTTTTTCTGATCTCCACTGGGTGGTTTCTGACTACTGAGTGGTCTTGGGTAGCCTGTAGACACCAGTGGACACAATAAGCTGGTGGGCCCTGACTTTCTTCTGCAGGAACGCCTGCAGCTCATTCACATCCATCTCAGTGACCCCAGATCCGGCGGCCACAAACATTCGCAGCATGGAGTGAATCCTCTCTAAAGTCATGCTCTCCAGGTTAGTCAGCATGGCCTGAATGTAGGCCCAAAACAGCTGAGAAATAAGAGAAACAGTTTAGCATGTTTTAGGATTACATTGCAAAAAAAGTCATGAGCAGTGTTACACTATGAGTTGTAAGTGTATAAATCACCTGTAGTTTCTCTTCCCTTTGCTCAGACTGTGTTGCAGTGTTGGAGTCTCCCTCCTCATCACTGTCTATGAGCATGACACTTCTGTCAGATCTCTCTCTGCAAGAGCTTGTCTCCTGCACCGTATATCGACCTCCGGCTTCCTCCCGCAGCACGCCCTGCTGCTGCCACAGCGCCAACTTCCTGCGCACCATCTCCTGTGGCACGCCTAGAACACCACTCAGTTCTTCCAATGACCATGTCCCTAATAAAGGACAAAAAATAGTCACGATTGTGGCATTCATTCGCACACTAAGTAGTGCACATGCTCATAATGCATAAGAATGCTGCAGGTATATATATGCATTGTGTTTTTGCTTTTTCTGTTTTTCTTATAAAAGTGATGTACACCCAATCATTATAAATGATGGTAATTGAGTTTATTTGCAAAAACAGATAACCCATTTTTTAATTTTATTGTTTTACCATGTTCAAACATGATTTTATCTGTTTTCACAAATGAACACTTCAATTGTACAATAATATAATATTTTGCATATATAACTTTTACATGTAACATGTAGTTTTATTCTACATTACAAAAAATAATCTTTTTATTAACACGTTTTCTCACTGACAAGCCTCCAACTCATAAACTCTGGGCTTAAGAAAAATTTTTGAGTGTTTCCCTCTTATAATAATAATAACTTTGTGGTGGCGTTCATGTGTGTTCAACCAAAGTCTCAAAGACAAGTCATGTCACTCGGCGGCAATCTTTGAAACACCTCTCAGGCATCCAAGTGCATCTCCTATCTCTTTGTACTGAGAAACATCAAATTCAATCAAACTGTTTACGAAGCTTATAATTAAATTTAATATTTGAAATCACCAATATAATCTGACAACAACTGTGCAATAATTGTTGTTTCTTGTGCTCAAATATCATTATAAAAAGTTTATTTCTTTGGCAAGATCAGTCAGTGCGCATGCGCAGTCCTAGGTGCACATCTCAGAATGCTGACTGTTTCTATAGCAACCGAAACTTCTAACGGCAGATGCAGTGATGCGCTGACTTCACAGATCAGCGATTGGCTATTTTATTTAGAAGGCAGGGCTTCTTGTGATTGATCGACCATTTTAAGCATTGCACTCTTCCCCATTCAAAACTATACGATTGACACGTCTTGGGTATTCTATAGTCTTTGGTTCAGCTCATAAATACAATCTATCTGACACGACTTGAACACACCAGAAAAATAGTCTACTCAGTCTGCTTTCACACTCTTGTTTTGTTTCTAATCATGGTTTTGCAAAATATTGTACCTCCGACTATCAAGACCAACGTTTTTAAAACTTGGTCATAAGCTTAGATGGTGACACTGAAGCTGACTGTAGTTAGGCTTTAAAACTTAAGTTGTTCACTTGTGAAGATATTAACAATGAACAAAATGTTCAAGAATCATCATCAACTTTTGTTGGTCACAGAGCTAATTTTCTGCAATACAAAAGCCAAAGGAAAAACCAGATCAAATTTTCTGTTGAGGGAACAAAGGATTGGCCTATTTTGGTTTGAATCTGTTCTGTGTGTGATCCCACTCATTCCCATTGATCTCCATCAAATAGTTCAATGTTGCATAAAGTATTAAAAGCCTATCAAAATCTCATAAAGGCATCAAAAGTAAGAGTGTATTGACTGTATTGTGTTCACCCAAAATGGAAATTCTGTCAGATTTTCAAAAGATTTCAGTGAATAAAGACTTTCAGTCTGCTCTTCATACACTACTGTATGATACAAAGCTCTAAATATTCTGCACAGCCTTTATAGTATTTTTTTTGTTTTGTTTTGTTTTTGGTTTTTTTTGAGTTGACTTTTCATTCTATGTGAAAAATAGCAGGCATTTAGTTAAATTGTTTTTTTTTTGTGTATTTTGGTCTTCACACCTTTGTCCTGGAAGTGTAAAATGATGGCAGCATGGATGGGAGTCACTGTGAGGTTTGCAATGGTTCTGTCCTCCAGCTCCACATCCAGTGTAACAGAACCCAGGTGAGGCTTCCACCTTAGTGTCCTCATGGCCTGCAAATTACAAAACACTTTAGTATAGGGACCAATTCTCACTAGTTGCATATTATTAATATATTGACTGTTTATTAGTACTTATAAAGCACATATTCTGCATGAGCATATTCTACATCCCTATTCCCTTATTCTACCCAATACCTAAACTTAACAACTACCCTACTAAATATTAACAAGCAGCAAATTAGTTTATTGATCAAAAGTCGTAGTTAATGGTTTGGTAATCTCATAAAATAGTGTGACCCGCATTTTCAACAAAACATTGGAAACAAAGAAAAATCATCAATGGCATGTTTTGAATATCATGAAGAAGTGAAGAATCTAAATTAACTCTTGTCACGGCATTGGGTGAAGACTTGATGCTCAACATATTATCTGGGTCTTACCACAAAACCAGTTGACAACCAATGGACTGTTAATACCTTGAGTTTTTCAAAGCGGTGTGTGTAGTCCTCCATGGCTTTAGAGATGACCGCAGGCAGTTCCATCTTCTCCTCCTTCAGCTGGGGCCAGAACTCAGATGAGATGATCATGGAAGACAGCGGTAATGTTGACTGCTCCTCTACAGGAAGACGACTCTCTTCCTCACGAATATTAGCATTGATCCGCCGAGAGTCTGCTACATCCTGCAGAGAAAAAACACACACGTTCAATAATATAAATAGCTAACATAATGGAAGTAAATCCATTTGAAGTCACATATCATGATAACACGATGACGAATTAGATGTAAATATGTGGACTAGAGCTAAGAAAAGCGCAAAGCATACCTTTAACATCACCTCACAGTAATGCATGTGGGATTCACCAAACCTTAGTTTCAGCAGCTCAACGTTACGAATCTCTCTATAAAAACAAATAGAGGGAATTAAATTGCACAAGCATTGTACATACAGCACTTCTCATTTTCTTTTGCTTTAAAATGTCTTAGATCTTTTGTTAAAGGTCATTATAATATGAGATAATAAATTACATGTTTCTGCCTTACATGTTCAGCAACATTTAGGAGACAAAATACAAAAACTGACAACAAAAAAAACTTACACAAAAAAAGTAAACAAGATGATTCAAGAGCATTAAGTAAAAGATTATAAAGAGAAAAGTGTATATGTTCATGTGTGCAGGGTGGGTTACCTGGCTGTGTTGTAGTTGAGCTGATGCAGAAGTCGGTCTGCCAGTACAGTCTTGTACTCATTAATGAAGATCTCTTTACTTCCATAAATGCTGACCAGCAGACTGATGATGTCAGAAGAGCGCCGTTTAGAGCCAGTTTTATCTACAGAGAGAAAGACAAGTGAGAGAGAGAGCTGAAATGTTGATTACCTGTTAGGACCCAAAATTCTGAAACTCCATCGACTTGAATGTATTCTGTATTGACTGTATTCTACACACAGGCTGGTAAATTTGACCAAAATGTTCCACCAGAAAAATCTTACACTAGCGATGAAACTGCATATAGAATTATTTACTTTAGATATTAATATTAATTATATTTTATAAATACTTTAATTTAGCAAAGAATCCTGAATAAATTCATCACAAATTCCTCAAAAATAAATAAATAAGTTAATCTAGTTAACACTAACCTGTAAGAGCATCAGTGGGATCTGGGGTCCAGTCCTCTGGATCACTCCCCTCATCTTCACTATCCTGTGTCTCCAAGGTAACCGGGTCAGCTCGAGAGAGCTCATTGGCTAGATCAGTACAACCCTCTGCGTCACCCGTCAAACTGCCCACTATTTGACGCACAGTGTCCTCACGCGTTCTGTAATTTCCAACATTATAACAAAGAATGAACTACTTCAGTAATGGAACTGGTTTACAAACACGCACAACTATCTTGAGACACACAACCACAGCGACCTGAGATATTTGCGAATGGGTTGGCAGGCCACTTGCAAGATCACCATTGAGGGGTCGAGCTCTCTTAGAGCTTTGATGGCAGAGATGTAAACAGTGATAATGTCAGATGTGTGAACTCCTAAAGAGAAAAAAGAAAACACAATGAAATTCAAAACATGTTCACATGTGAGTATTTAGCAATGTCCTGAATCACTGACCTGGATGCAGCAGTCGTGTTTCAAAGGCTGATTTGAGGGAGGCAAGAAGCTGCTGTCTCTGATTGGTCCGTTCCAGACAGAACTTAAGATCCTCAATGGCAGGAATAGACTCTGGAAAATCTGCACCAATTAAGCAGAAACAAACAATTTCCCATGAAACAATCAAGATGAGATTACATGTAGTACGCTATATTAATGGAGTTTCCTTCTCACCTCTTATGATACTGAAGAGCTCCTCAATCCTCATGTTTACATAAATACGCCAGAAGAACTGGTGCATGTGACAGTGCCAGCGCTGGAGGAGAGCATTGGCTGGCTGACCCCTTGTGCCATCTATAGGTGTGCCATCATTGCCTACCTCTTCCACCTTACTGGCAAACACCCTGCTCAGCCATCCCAAAACCTGTCCCAACCACTGGAAACGCAGTGGTTTATTAGTGTTATTTTAGATGGGCATCCAACAGTAAGACTACACACAATTTCTTAATTAACATTATTTCAAATGGACACTTAAAGCTGAAGTGTAAAAAGTGTATACATCATTGAAGTCTGTAAGAAAGGAGCTCTCGTATTCTCCCCTGCAGCGCTGCTCCATCCTCTGCTCTATAAGCTGGTGTAGGATGCTGGTCACAGCCTCTGAGCTCACACGCTCCAACAGCTGTAGTGTGGAGCTGAAATTAACATTATAATAAGACATCTTCAGCAATCTACCTCTCCAATAAAGTATTTGATATTCTTCTAAATGGTGCTGTTATGCAATTATAGCTGTGCACGTCTATGAATGTTAGCACACATATTTATGTTTTATGCTATGGAGTATATAAGATTTGAGTTAAATTTTGAGTCCATTTCACTATATGATATTTTTAAATTTAAAATATAAATTTGTAAAAATCCACAGCGCTATTGTCTGTTTTGATAGTGAGTAAGATGTGAAACAAAAATGTTTTGCACTGAGCACATTGCCTCTACTGTTGTTGGACACGGAACACTTCTTTTAATGTGTAAAATATAACATACTATATAATGTATGCTATTACAATCTGTTTTGGAAAGCTTGTTCGTAATAAACAGTATATACTGTTTAATATGCTGCGTGCTAGTGTTGCGTTCCAAACATTGCCACAATTTAACTTGTGTACCACAGCAACATTATATAAGTAGTGACTAAATAACAAAGGAAAGGGCAGCACCTGTAGTGTTATCAGAATGGTACTTCTCTTCAACTCACAGTATGTGGCTGAGCTCTTGAAGCTGCTCTAGAGCTTCCTGACACCAACACAGGTGAGGGAGGACGGCACAGCCTGGGCACAAACCGCCTTCATCGTGTTCCGTTGTGCCCTCCTCAGCCTCCACAGCTTCCCCTGCCTGACTCATGTGCACGGAGAATGTGCGGCTGTAAAACTCCAACACATGCTCTTGCAGCACAGGTGGAGGGGAGAACAGAAGAATGGCACGAATGACAGAGAAAGCTCTCTCTGTCAGACCACGGGCCCCTGGGCCAGACAGACCCCCACGACTCTCGTCCTGCCATGAGCCCAGTCTCTTGAGGCCATCTTGAAAAATAAAATGGAGAGTAAGATTAACACAGTAGACTCAAGAAACACTGAACAGGATGAATCTCACAAAGAAACATCAGGTCACAATACCTCCCTAAAACCAAAAATAAAAATGATAAATAAACACATTAACACTATCAAACTTTTTAGATTTTACATTACGGAAATTAACACAACATGTCAGATGTCTTAAAAAAAACATATATATTTTTTTTTACGTAGATCTCCATTCTTTTTTAATTAATTTCACAAAAGCAAAAGCTTCAATAGACTTTCTCACAAATACTACAATATGGAATAACTTTTATTATACCCTCTGATCACAATGCAAAAGTTATATTCTTTAACAGTATTTTAGTCTTGTTTTTCAGTTCAAATGTTTAAAATATTATAAATCAAGATACATTTCAAGTCATGTTTTAGGGGGTTTTGCCTTTTGATCTGACAGCAAAGGTTAGACAGAAAATCATTGGGTGTAGAGAGTGGGCTGGATCAGCAAAGGACCTTGTGACAGGAATCCAACTCGGGTTGACACTAGCACATACTATATGTCGGAACTCTAACCACGAGACTATCAGTACTGACAATCAAGATACATTTACTTGTTTTCAATTAATAAAGTTTATGATTTGAAGTGTTCATACTCCACTAATAGATACTTATTTGTTCTAGTTTTAAGCATGAACTCACACTCATGTAATTGTATAAGGAAGCATTGATATATTTTCTGGAAAATCAGAGGAAATATTGAGGAACTTTTCTTTTTTTGTGGTGCATGTAACATTTCAAGCCACAAATTTATGAATTTAAGACTTTTGGCTGTAATTTAAAGACCCTTTAAATAAAGATGGGTACCGAAACTCAGTACTTAATCGGTACCGTGCTAAATTATAAAAGACCGAAGTATCGATAAGCTCTGACGTTAACGGTTCTGCAGAAAAAAAACTTTCCTATTTATTGCTAAACAATCGTTACCTATAATATTTAAGCTTTTCTAATTTGCGATAATATTAAAGACATTTGCCTGCACTTGTTATTTGGCAATCTCATGCGCGAAATGTCTGTCTGTTCCGCACATAGGTTCCGCAGTACACAGAGCTCGTGCACGCACAACACCAAAGCTCGCGCTTATTAGAGTGACGATGGCGGAGAGAACCGAACGATCTAAAGCAGTGGTTTTCAACTGGTTTGGCCTTGGGACCCACAGTGTCCCATGGTCATCAAGCCGCGACCCACTATATATTAGCTGCATTTTGCAACTCTTTTGGTTAAAGCTGCAGTTAACAACTGTTAGTCCTCTTGCAGCCTACCATGCCCCAACTGTAACATTCTTTTACAGGAAAATAGTTGTGTTTATTTATTTGTTTTACAATCATTTGTTTTGTTTGTGTAATATTTTCTCAAACATTGGTGTTTGTTAGGCTACAGATTATTATTTTACTTTTAAAAAAAAAAATTAAATGTTGTTAATTCTGTTCTCAATTAGTTTTTTTATTATTAATTTATTTTTTATATTAAAAACACAACAAAAAAATACAGATAAGAGTACCATTAAAGTACCGGATCAATAAGTGGTATCGATGAAAGTAGTAATACCGTTAAAACCTTAACGATACCCATCCCTACCTTTAAAGCTTTAATTTTTCTAAATGTGTATTAAAACAGCTTGAGAAAATTAGAGGGCCAACTAGAGGGCTCTGCAAACTTCTAAGAGGTCCACAGGATGACAAAGTTATTGTTATTAATATGCATTAATATATTAAAACAAGCAATCTTAATTTTCAAAAAACGACAGAATCTGGATACGTACTCTAAATGAAATCATATTTAACTGAATTGTGTCTAATTTACCTTTATTAACACTACCAGTTTACATCAATAATACCTATTACTAGAGAGAGAGAGAGATAGGTTAATTGTGTTGGGCAGATAGGGACAACTATGCTACATCTAGATTTTTGTGTTTCAACCAGCAATGCAATACCCTTTTATACAGTTTAGCATAATATTTTTTTTTATAGTTTTTCACATAAAATGAAGTCAGCTATGACACAACTGCAATAATAAGCAAACACTATCTGTTTTTCAAATACACACAAGCTGTTAATATATTAATAAATATTTTAATAAAACAGTTGCCATAGAGGACTGTGTGACATACCAAGGAAAGGTTGCAGCTTTTGGAGAAGGTTTCTGAAAGCTTCTAGTAAAGCCTTTGCCTTGCCCCTCTCCTTTGACTCCCCCTCTGGCTGCTTGAGCCCCGTCCAGAACTCTGGAGCAACAGAAGTAGTCAAACGCACCTGCAGAGTCTCCAGCAGCCAACCTTCCACATATTGACCCAATCCATGTACACACAGCAAGGCCAAGGCTTCAGAGAGAACATCATCAGTCGAAGCATTTGGTGGCACAGGAGACACCTAGAAAGTTGCAGTTGGGTTTCAGCTTTGGGCACGCAAAGGTACTTCATCAATGCTTTAACCATGTCCAAGTACATTACTTGTTTTTGTCAATGTAGCTACAATCAGAAGCTGGACTTAGCTTGAATTTGGATTAGAAGCGATTTCAGCAACCGTTTTACCGAACAATTACACTGTAGTATATGTAACACTCACCAGTGCAGATGTCACTGTGTCCCAGGCTGCTGAAAGTCCCTGCGGCATTGACTGCACCTCGTCCATTCCTCTCTCAGGCTGTAAACAATAGTCATATATCCTGGGATACAAGAATAATATTCTTTGCCGTTACCATACGTGGATTTTCACTTTACTCCGTGACTGTTTAGTCCAAAATAATATGATCAACGCTATTTAAAAGATCCTGTTTAGATATTACACCTACAAATTATAGCACTTTTCTTCCATCGCCTGTCGCGCGCTGATGACGACACGCTGACGTTCTTCTTGGTATTTTATTAGTGGATGACAAACAAAATTGTGTATTAACACCACCACTGGTATGGAGTGCGGATCAAAATGATTACCTCCCTTCCCCATTCTTTATTTTTATTTTTTTCCTAATATTTATTTATTTTATATTCTCGCCCACAAATTCGTTATTTTAAGAAACTGAAAAATAATATCATAACATTCATTTCTCGAGTTATTTCGTAAATATATCTCAATACAAACTGCATTTTTAGTTTCCCAAATTTTTCCATTAAAATTCTTCTTTCAGTCTCATATTTTTGACAGTACATTATAACATGTTCCACTGTTTCCTCCCACAGAACTCACACCTTCCCGTATCATGTTTACCTATTTTATAAAATGTACTATTTAATCTTGTGTGTCCAAATCTAATCTTTGATACTACTATTTCATCTCTTCTGTTTCTCCCTGCACTTCTCATCTCTCCCACTTTCCGCGAATTCTATAAAACCATCGACCTTTTTTCTCTTCATCCCATTCTTTTTGCCACCTCTCCTTCAGTCTTTTTCTCTTGATTTCATACTTACTTAAATTAACAATTAAATTGATGTCACTGTTTTTAACCGCTTTTTCATCTGACTCAATTTCATCTTCCTCAATTACCCCAGAAATCATCTTTAAACCAGTCACAAACCAGTTTATGTCAACCACCGTGAATTCCAAATACGACTGGATTTTACGTCAGTCGCGTGACGTCTGAGGCTGAGACTAGTCGCCTTCCTGCAGTTCGCAACTCTCGCCAGATCCGCCGTCCCACGCTGACGTTGTTCGTAATACAAATATTAAAAGTAGTCTTGTTGCAATAAATAAAGCATTAAAAATAAAAAGAGATCAAAGTAACAGTAGTAGTAGTATCGACAACAACAATAATAATAAATAACGATAATAATAATCATAGGTACAGGTAGTGCGCAGGTATTTGACACTATGAGAGATGAATATATAAATGTATCTGATTGTATTGTTTTGTTTAGCTTTTTAATAATGTAAACTATTTTCATACAACTTTATCCTAAATTCTAAAATAAAAGTCTAACGGAAACCGACGTGATGACGCTTCGTGAACGTTCCCATGGAAACAGGAGGGAGACTTAACTTAACCGCTTCTGGGCTTCTGGAATGTTTTCTCTTGAGTTACTCCTCTCGCGGATGTGTCCCGTTTAACGCCCGGTAAAGTTCGTGGCTTGTTCATTCAAGCAAGAATCTGACTCAGAAGGTACCACCAGCAAACAGACTTAAATGCTAAGCTGCATGAAACGTTGTTAGTGATTAAATTAGTGCAGGCGGGCCTTTTCTTTTAGTTAGCGAGCTAAGTTAGCCTGCTAATCAGAATGACCCAGCAAGGAGCTGCGCTGCAAACCTACAACAATGAGCTTGTCAAGTGTAAGTAGCCATCGATCAAGATGTATCAATTTGCTGTCGGGGTAACATAACGTTAGATTTTCTTTTTTTATATTATTATCTGCTAGTTGTATGCACTTGTCCTGTGTAGAAGAAACTTGAATGCAGCTCGTCTACGCTGACATTTGTAGTCATTGTACTAGCTTAGTAGTGATTAGAAGACTTGAGTGAAACTTGTCATCATATGCCTTCCTTCTTTTCCCGAAAGAACAGCTTTTATAACTAATTGAGGGCAAAAAAGACTTGTGTTTTGTGAGATACATAAATACGGCGTCCTTTAAAGCTTCATTGGCTTAAAATAATAATAATAATTTGGATACGTGTACGTCAGTACGTTGCATTAAATAAGTCAGTCTGATAAGAGGGCAGTTCTCTTTTCAAAGTTGACACAGGTTCCCAGCAAAGTAAACACAGTTCATCACAAAAACTAGGGCTACAAGTTGGGGAAATACGCTGAATAGCTGGCCAGTCCACATAGAGTGACCCGACTGTTTGAATTAGTGGTTGATAAAGTCCTGCACATTATTGCTTCAATTAGTAGGAGGAACTGCTGAGCAGGCCCTTTTTTGCAACTTACACGCACTCCCGTTCAGCTACCACAACATGAATGCAAAGAAACACAAGGAAAACATTTTCGGCATGTGCCTGAAGCTGCCATTTAATTTCTTTTTTAAAAAATGTCTTCTTTCATTCTACTTGTCTTTTTTCAGGCATAGAGGAACTGTGCACTAAAAGGGAAGAGCTAAACCGGCTGATTCAGCAGGAGGAAGCAGAGAAAAGTCGTCTGCAGCATGATATCCGTGTGCTGACAGAGAAGCTGAGTCGAGTGAACGAGAGCCTGGCACGCCGCCTCGCTGCCCGCGCTGACTTTGACCGCACCATCGCAGAGACAGAGGCTGCGTACATGAAGGTAAGGACACAGTCAGCCTGTTTTTAATATTTAATGTTCTCTTCAACAACAGCTAGCTTTATTACTGCTGCACAGGTGATAGCTAAACAGTGTACAACATTTATAATAATTTAGATATTTAAAATGAACACAATACAACAATTGGTAAAGCATGATTATTAGACACATACACACTGCAGCTAAATTTGTTTGTCGGTTCAGCTTTTTGTGCTTAATCCTGTTCTGTACACACAGTTCAGAAATGTACACAAGCATATTGCATACAGTGGGTATGGAAAGTATTTAGACCCCTTTAAATTTTTCACTCTTTGTTAAATGATTTTAGCAAATGACTGCAATAAAAGTTCTTTTTTTTTTTTCCTCATTAATGTACACACAGCTCCCCATATTGACAGAAAAACACAGAATTGGTTATATTTTTGCAGATTTATTGTGGACAGACATTTTAGGTCTCTCCAGAGATGCTCAATTGGGTTTAAGTCAGGACTCTGGCTGGGCCATTCAAGAACAGTCACGGAGTTGTTGTGAAGCCACTCCTTCGTTATTTTAGCTGTGTGCTTAGG
>JAUCMR010000107.1:21387796-21401262 GCA_032357425.1 Enteromius argenteus
CCCCCCCCCCCCCCCCCCCCCCCACGGTGGCAGCCTCTCATTGAAGTGTTGAGCAGACTGAGCAGATGCCTGATTAAAGCTAATCTGCTGCCAGGGTGTTTAATATTAGAAATCCCTCAGCACAGTACAGCTGGTAAGACCTACAAAACATAAGCACACACACACACACACACACATACAAGTATGGTTTTATAATTGTGTGATGTGTGCAATCCAGCGAGATAAATGTGTGTAAATGTGTGTATCATATGATATAGGAGATTAGAATATTTTATTCACGTCTCAAACATTTCATTTGTACTATATGCAAGAAATCCAATGCATACATACAGTCAGAAAACAGTTCCTTAATTTCATACTATATAATGATCATAACTCCCATCTTGCATATATATATATATATATATATATATATACACACACATACATACATACATGCATAGAAAAAGTAGGTAATGGGAAGGTGTGCATGAGAAAAATGTGACAGCACCAGTGACTAAGTGTATGTTTTCATTGATGGACTGCCTTTAAATTCATAATCAAATCAAACACCACCTCTCAAGAGCAACAGCACTGTAAAGGCATAATTTTAAAATTAGGTAACTATTTAAAAATAGTTGTGTCCACATTTTGCATACTACCTAGGTTATATTCTTGTTTCTATGTCCATATTCTATTGCACAAGGTTATGTGGGTACTATAAGCTGAAAAACAGCATTTATGCAACTTTGCCCAATATCAATAAATTAAAATTGGGACATGCTAACTGTAATTTAACATGAGACAGATATGCAAATAGCCAGTGTGTTGGCTTAAAAGATGAAAGATGAAAAAATTAAATGGAAGAGATTTTATCACTTTATCTTGTCATGCTTGGTTGAGAGACACAGCTTTTGGGTGTGCTTTAGAAATTTTAACACATTGTTTTGTTTGTGGATTAGGATAGTGTTTCTACATACTATTAGTCACAGTATACATGAATTTGATATGAGTAGGTCTGATGGAATGCACAATGTTTTAGATGTTTGTTTTATTAACAGTTTTGGGTTTTGTTATCATGTAATAATTTAGGATTGAAGGGACTCAAGGGGTGTATTACAGAAAGATCCTAACTTTAAAATCTTATCTCATCTGTTTGTTTACCAGGGTAATTTCAGTTAGGACCACATTTAGGACAAAAGCTTTTACAGAACAGCATTTCCTAAGTGAATTATCCAAGCTTAACTACAGATAGGAAAGTGGTTTTACAGAAACCTCCTAACTTCACAAAAAATCCTAAAAATTAGGCCAACCTCAGCTGTCCTAACTTCAAAATGATCTGAAAGCGAACAGATAAAAACACTTTCTGCACTGTCCATCAATGGTATTACATTTATTAAACTGAAAATTAAGAATGAATATGTTTAATGTTAGGAAGACTCTTGGAGGACCCTAAAGATGTGTTATATTTTGGTGATAAAACACTTATAAGTACACACTGCCGAACAACATACAGATAGCACAGGAACCGTAACCAGCATTACAGAGACCAACAAAAGTGGCACGGAGCATTACCGGTTATAGTGAAAGTAACTAAAGGCCTGTTCACACCAAGCATGATAACTATAAAGATAATGATAAAGATATTGTTCTAAACATTGTTCTCAATATTAAAGAATAGTCCACAGCTACAATAAAGGCACAGAGAAACTATATTGTTGGAATCATTTTCAGAATTTTTTTTTCCAGCTGATGAACAATACAAACATTAACAGCCAATCAGAATCCATCCTGCTTGAGAATTAAAAGCAGCACACACACATACACTTAGAATAAATAGACGATATTGTCTGCTGTTGTTACGGATATATAGTCATCTTACTTATCGTCTTTGGTGTAAAAGGACCTTATTGCCTTTTTTGTTGTTGTTGTTGTTTTTTTTTTGCAAAAAGCAATTTTCAAAGTATCCTCTATTATTTTGCTTTTGTTCCAAAATCATTGTATTAAGTAAAGATGTTCCATTAAGATTTTTTGTAAATTTCCTACTGTAAATATATTAAAACTTAATTATTGATTAGTAATATGCATTACTAAGAACTTAATTTGAATAGCTTTAAAGGTGATTTTTTTTTGCACCAAAAATGGTTGTTAATGGTTATTAAAATGTAATAATATTTCAAAATATTATTGTTTTAACTATATTTATAATAAATACAGCGTTCATGAGCATAAGAGACAGCATTACAAAACATAAAAAATCTTACTGATCCCAAACTTTTGAATGGTATTGTATATTTCCAGGTTATGATAAAATTTGAAATGTGACTCCACTGTGCACACTAAATGGAAATGTACCATTAGATTACAGATATAGGTGCAGAAGACAAAAACGTATTACACACAATCCCAAATATTTTCCCTCACAATCAGCATAGAAAATGTGAAAAATTGTGCAGAATGTGGGCCTAGATTTGAAGAGTGCTCTCATTTATGGAAAAGCTTCAAATATTAATTAGGACTAACATAAGCACTAACGAACAACATTGTTGTTATAGTGTGTAACACTGCCTGATATGGGTGGTTTGATCAATCATTGGCAAGTATAGGGTAGAGGGAGGGAAGGAAGTGTTTTGGAAACAAAAAGGCACAGATACCTAATTTGGGATTTCTAATGACAGGATAGAAAGGCTGCGGTCTCTGTTGCTCAGGAACCACGGCTATTTTTAAAGGAGAGAGCAGAGGAGGAACTATAGCAAGAGCAAAGAGCAAGAATACAAGTATGCTATATACTCTCAGTAGTAAACGGTGGGAGAGACACAGAAAGAAGATTCCTATCAACAGGCTTATCACAGAAAACCAGGACAGGAAAACACAGCTGCCTGTATCAAGACATAAATCCACTGTCATAACATTTTTTCTGTGATGACCTACTGTACAGTCGTCAGCTAGTATTTTTGTGCAGTTGAGCTTATGGTCAAGGTTTATTTGAATAAGATTTGCATTGACTATTTCAAGCCTGAATCTCAAACAACAAATTAGCATATGTGCATGCACCAATGCAAGTCAGCACAAGCAGAAATATTTCACACAAATGTCTGTCTTTCCATCTGTGTCATTGTCAAGAATATTCTAGGTTAAATTAAATTCAAGGAACAGGTCACCCATGAATGGGCATCAGGACTCCCATTATAATTAATTCTAAAGTGAATTTAGGTATCACAATATTATAATGCCTAAAAAAATATATGTTCGAGATTAAAAGATTTATTTACGATTTATGTGTTATTAAATGTATCATTTTTTCAGAAATAATTAATGTTTATAAAGTTTAACTTGTGAGTTAAGATGACAGAAAAGGCTATTTAAACGTTAGGTGAAATAAGCGTACACAACAAAAGTAAAAGTTATATAGATATATTCAATATCTAAAATATATAAACTAGCATTCAAAAGTTTGAGGTCAGAACAGTTTTTTTAAATGTAATTTTTTTTACTTTTTTATTTATTTTTATTTTGCATTTGTTTAATCAAAAATACAATAACATTGTGAAATAGTTTTAAAATTTAAAGTTATTATTCCAGTGATGGTAAAGCTGAATTTTCAGCAGTCATAACTTTCGGGCTGCAAAGTCATGAGCCTTCAGAAAATATTCTAATATGCTGATCAAGAAACATTTTTGATCATTTTCATTACTGTTGAATACAGTTATGCTGCTTTATATTTCTATGGACACCTGATTTCCCTTGATACGCTCAAAAGAACAGCAATTTTGTTTCAATGTAAAATGTTATAAAACATTTACTTATGCCTTTATGTATGCTCCATAATAAAGGGTTATTAAAAAGTATAATGCATTATGATTATTTATAATGTGTGCTGTAATACACAATATCTTGTCAGAAATAATTATAACTGAATTTAAAATGCATAGTGTAACAATGAATTGATAAGTGATATAAGTTCTAATTATTCATGATTGTACAATGCATTAAAAGGTGCATTACAGGGCATAATTATTGCATTAGAACTACTTTTATAATGCATTATACATAAGCCTATACAAAGATATAAGTAAAGTGTTACCAAAAAATCTTACTGATCACATTGATTGGCATTGCATTGTACATCCTTATATATCATAGCTTTTTTAGTCATTTTTGAAGCTTGAAAATTGTCGGTCCCCACTCACTGCTACTATATGGAAAAAAAACACACAATACATTATTCAAAACATGTTCCAGAGAAAAAACTAACAGCATATGGGTTTGTACTGTTTCTTTAAGGATACAATTAACTTAAAAAGCAACAATGACACTGCTGTAACACTTTCACATTCACACAGACTACAACTTTCTCTCTTTCTCTCTCTCTCTTAAGTTCTCTCTGCTCCTCTCTCTGTCTCTCACACACATGCTGGAGTGACTCTTGAATTAAACATGACAGTGACAGTGGCGCTTTGCAGTCTGAATTCTAATTACATTGACTCTATTGTAGACACTGCAGCCATGTGACAGGCACACACACACACACAGAAGTGGTCCATATGGGATTACACAATGGCGTTAAGACTGTAGGACACATCATTAAATTATCTGAACTTCAAAGTCCATGACACAATGGTGCATACTACGGGCAAAGTAAAAAAACACACAGCTGCTGAAGAGCCTGTGTCTTCCTGCAAGGAGAACTTCCTGGAGGACACCAGTAAGGTTAAGAGAGGGGAGGCGGGGGGAGGGGATGGGGGAGGGGGAGGGGGAGGAAAGGAGGAAGCGAGGATAAGAAGGGAGAGAGAACGAGAGAGAGAGACGTTTGTGCATGATGGAAACGGCATTCTGACTGGTCAATAATTAAACAGGGTGGACTTTCACATTCGCAGAAGGACATACACGGGAAGAGGAGGGTTTCCATCCACCTCCTTGTGTGTTTGTAAGACACACATCATAAAAAGTACACATTATACGGACCAAACTAAATCTTGCAAGCTAAAAGAATCTGCAATGAGAGGTGTAACCTCAAGCATATGTTGTCCAAACCAAACAAACAAATACTAATGCCTTATTTATTTAAAAGAAATACAAATACAAGGTCAAAAGTATTTTTTACAAGTATCATAAATTTTAACTGTAAAAATGTATTATTACATTTTTGGACAGTTGTGTCACCTGAGATTTAACAACCTGAACTAACCTTTCCTTAACACAAAAAGGTCAAATTATCTCACATTTTAATAAACATATGAAGAATTCAGATGCAAAAGCCTCTAAGTACGTCTGACGTTTTTCTTTATAATTCACATTTCTTTCTCGCTACTTTATACAGGTTTCTATGTATGTGCTGGTATGTTTTGGCTTGAGGCTGGCATTTAGTGCATTTAAAGTGAAAGTACTTAATGAACATATACTGTGGAGAGCATTCACTCCAAGATGGCTTTAAGAGGCTTTTGCATCTGAACTCTTTATATATTTTCCTTGACAAACAGGAGTCAGTAATCATTTCCTGTTTTTTTAAAATTACATTAGGCCAACCTGAATAATACAGTTTCTTTTCGAGAATTACTTCTTCATTGTAATATCTGGAGGTATGCTAACATTATGCCCCCAAAAACAAGTAATTTTGCTTGCAAGAACAAACCTCATGGATTAACTGCTCAGAATTAATAACTTTTGCAATGTCTTTTTAATCTTTCAGAAGCTTGAACATTTTGGTGAAATCCCGGACAGAGTAAATGATGGCATAATGAGTTTCATTTTTGGGGGAGCTATCCCATAAAGTTGAATTGTTCAGAAAAGTGAATCCACACCTCTCCTCAAACAGCCACACGATTTGTGCCATTCATGATCATTGGCCACAATTATTGTGGTAAGTGTACCTAAATAAGCAAAATTTTAAGCACCTTGTTAAGAAAGGCTGTGGCTACAAGTGCATAATACACTAATAAAACCACTCTCCACAGCCTTAAAGACAAACAGAAATGGGGAGTTATAATCTTAGAGTGTACTAATGGACAACCAACACTTGAACATCAGCATAACCAGCACCTGCATAAAGCCCTTGCACTTTTTCTAAAGCTGGGCCATGTCAAATTAAACCTTCAAGAGGTTCATTAATACACTCCTTCTTCAAGGGCTTCTAGAATAACCAAAGAGACATAAAAGCTAGCATTAAACTATGACGAAAATCCTCTGACATATTCTGCCTCCGGCTTTTACTAATATTAACTTTCTGTGAACACACTATAAAAATAAGCATTTTTATCTTTATCTTCAGATCAAAGAGCTAGTCATAAATGTTCTGTGTATGCTGACTGGATTCCTGTACTCTACTAACGCAATGTTTGATTAGCTCAGATAAGTACGTTTTATGCAGACATTCATTGTCAGACAAATTACAATTTATCATTTCCGGTCAACAATCTACACATTTTCAAGGCTATCATCTATTCTGTCCCATTCTTTCATTTCATTAATACAAAGTAAATGTGGCATCTGATTCTGGAAATATCATATAATCTTTCCCATGAAATCAGACCTTACTAAGCTACACACACATACATCTGCTGCAAAAGACATTTGAGCTTTTAGTCTGAAACTCAATCAGCTCATTTTAATTATATTTATTATTATACATTTACCATTGGTTCCACACAGACTTGAGTCCATAGACAGGTTCTTGAAGAAATTCACTATCATTGCTTAAAACAAGTTTAACCTCAAGGCACAAGCAAAATTAAAGGTCATAACATCATGACTATTCAATACTATATAACAGTGGGATCCAGTCAAGCCTGGAGCATAATAAACTGACCCTGGACAGACAATGGCCCAACCTCCTCAACCCCTCTCGTACAAGACCCCAAAAGAAAAGACAAGCTCATGGCAGACACCATTCAGGCTTCTCAGGCTGCTTTAGACCATGATGCTAATAGTGTACATTTACTGAGGCAAAAGTAATAATAAGCAAAATCTATAATAGTCAGAACTGCTCCCCAAGAGCTGAACTATTTTGAAAAAAACTTTACTCTTAACAAACACACTCTTTACAAAAAAAAACCTCAAACCATAACCTGAACAGTTTTTACGGCCCTAGCCTAAAGACTGTGAACCAACAGAGACCAAACAGAGAGAGAAAGAATCCGAGATGCACATGGACACAGTGAGTGAATTCCAAACAAATGACATGGCCTTGATGTTGCCATAATTGCTGCTGCCCCGTCGAAGCTCCAGACCAGGAAGGGCTTTAATGTAACCTCTAAAACCCAACAAAACAAAGGTGTGGCATGAGCCAATCCTCAAACACGTAACAATCACCTACATATACAACAGAGAGCGAGAACAAAAGCAGCATATAACCTATCCCAAACTGGGCCTGACTGTCTGGATGTTTCACAGAGGAGAGGCCCACGCCTTTTCTGCTAATTATCAATTTGGCATCATTTCATGATAGATTCCAATGTACACAAAAAGACTTAAGACTTTCAAGAGTGCAAGTCTTCAAGGCCCATTCACACCAACCACAATGGCTACAGAACTATATTAGCAGCGACACTAACTGATGATAACATTCTGTTTCTGCACACAGCAATTATGTAATCTGCAACAACAAATGCTCAAGCTCTTTAAAGTCTGGTGTACTGTGATTCTCCATGGTTTCATCATTCATCACCTGATATCATTACTCTATGTCACTGTTTGTTATAGCTGTGATTTGGACTTCCCTGTTCTCATGGAATTAGAATGATTATTAACACTTTATAGTTACAGTGTAAACAGCCCTGTAGCAGTGTTTTTTGTTTAAACCCCATTACCATTAGAGCTAATATATTAAAGCTTACACAAAAATTAAAAGAAAAAGAAAATGAAACTGTACAAACTCAAACATCTGGAATCATCACACCTTTTAATACATGCTATGAATCTAAACCTAGTTTGATATTAATCAGCAAAGGCTCCATGACTTTTAGAAAACCACTATGCAGAGGAAGTGAAACGGATCGTTGCTGCTAGTTTGGTTTCCTGTTTTGAGATGGATTTTGACTGAGAATGGCAGCATGTTATATAACAAGTCAAACAAATCTCAAGTACGGCCTTGCAAAGACCTTTATTAGACCTCAGTAACTCCTAGACTTGACTCCGAACAGAACACATGACTCATTTTCCTACATAAATCACCTGACCTTCTCTGGCTAGTTCTTTACTGCTGTTTACATTTGGTTATAAGCTTAAGTTGCAATGTGAGCACATACTGCAGACTGTATCCATAACTACATAGTCCCAAACTATATTTTCTATACTTTATGAAGTCAGCTCCTATCATACAGGGTGTCCTAGCAGAGTAGGCCTTAGTGTGGTTCATCAAATTAAGTATGAACAACATATACCAACATTTGACAACCAAAGCATCCTGATCGTTTTTCGTCTTGATTGTCTTTAATGGTACATCTATTTTTTAATAAAACGTTTTTCTCAAGAAGTGTGCTTATACTGCTTTTATTTAAAATGTGCTGCTTGTTTTGATATTTTGTTGTCTAATTCAACATTACATTTTTTAAGTATACAAATTCAAATTGCTTAAGTATACAAATTAGTTTCACTGTATTTAAGAGCGGATGTGGCCATTTGTTACTTGAAAGTGTGTTATGCTGAGAGATATTTGCAAATCAGTATTTATTATCATAATATATACAATCATAAACACTTTTTATGCACATATAGTTTTACAGTTTAATGTATTTTGTTATTCTTCTTTTTTAATGCACTTTACCTATTACAGCTAATAAATCAGAAGTCTTGCACTACTTCCGTGTTGCAAAATAAGATGAATAGCACAGAATCAAACAAGAAAAGTTATTACTTGTGAGAACTGATGTCTTGCAGGTGTAACCTGCGTGTGTCATGACCACTACAAAATCCACATTTTATTAGACGTGTATGGAACAGCTTTCAAAACAGCTATGTTGAGACATCTTGAATGATGCAGTATTTAGGAGTACAGTGAACCTTTGAACAGGTCATAAACGCCCAACAACCATGTCTGAAAAAACTCTGTAAAGCCTTGTTTGTGTATTTGCACAAATTTCAAACCTAAAAGAACAGTAACACTTTAGTATAGGACCAATTCTCTGTATTAACTAGTTGTTATTCGCATGCCTATATGTTGGCTGCTTAATAGTACACACTAAAGCACATTTTGCATGACCATATTCTAAATCCCTACTCAATATCTAAACTTAACAACTACCTTATTATTAATAAAGAGCAAAATGAGAAGTTATTGTGGCAAAAGTTGTAGTTAATGGCTTGTTAATGGCAAGAACATAAAAATGTATTTAATCAAGACACTTGCCAGGACAGAAAAGTGCATTCTTCTTAAAATTATAGTTAACCCAAAATTTCTGCTATGATCAATATAGATATTATGCTAAAAAAGACACTATATTTACCTTTTTTCCTGTTGAGCCAGTCTTTGAGAGACAGGATCGCCCAAGGGAGAGGTAGCCCCCAATGACCTCTATCTCCTCTGCAGCAGGGTAACGCTTTTTAATTAGGGTTCCCAGATGGGCAAAAGGGGCCTGTGGTGTGCTCTGAGATTCACTGACGACTTCTGGAGTCTCAGCTGGGCCAGACTGAGCCTCGGGCCTCCGTTTCGGAACAACTGTAAACGTATTTCCTTTGCGCCTCTGCACCGCAGGGCTCAGGACAGGTGGCGTGGGCTCCACAACTATGTCATCAATGTTTGTGATAGGCAGCTTATCAACCGGAGGCTCTTCTGGAGATGGGACTGAATTGACAGGTGAGCCAATTGAGGGCAGAGAAGCTGGGGCTGGAGACGTGGGTGTGGCAGGTGGGGTATGTTGCGGAGACCCTGTTTTGGCTTCTATGGTCATCTTTTCTGTAAGCTTTGGTGTGCAGGGTATGAATGAAGCGGGCGAGGGGGTTGGCACTGCGGGGCCTGAAGCTGCCACAACCACCAGGGGTCGTGGAGATGGAGGCGAAAGGACAGGGCTGGATGGGGCAGTGCTGCCAGGTGATGAAATGGCCGCACGACTCTTGGGAATGACGGTGAATGAATTGCGAGACTGGAGTCGCAAGTTGGCGAGTGCACGGGCCTGTAGATCCCCAGGCGGAAGGAGAGAAAGATCCGGGCGAGGAGACGGGCGGATCTCAAAGCTGGGTGATAAGGGGGGTGATGTGGGGCTAGGAGTAAAGTCGGCACGGGCACGGTGGCTCTCCGGAGAGCATGGCACCTTGGCTTTAGAGGCCCCATCTGTGCTGTCCCAGTCCCGTTCTCTAACAGGCTTGGACGGAGACCGCTCATAGTCCTCCTTGGGATACACAGTGACACTTCGTCCCCCGCTCCCCTCGAAACGTCTACGTGTGGAAGACACTAACTGAGGAGATCCAGAAACGGGTGTACTACTCCCTGAGTCACTAGGAGAGGCGTGATAGTTGCTCATGGAAGACTGGACATTTTGGAAGACCTTGCTGTGTGGAGAGCCGGCTTGCGGAGACACAGGGCATTTTGGCACCACATCTGGCTTGGGTCTGGAGCTTGGCCTGATAGGACTAGAGTCCAAGTCCAGGAGGTTTTCCGTGCTGCGTGACTTGGCCTGCAACTTGCCATAATTCCTGTCAAATTTCTGTAACATGCGACTCACTCTTCCTTGCCCCTCCAGCGGGGCGGACGTGGGTCGTCCCAGCGTGCTGAGGTTCTCCTCGCTTTTACTAAGTGCAGTATCGTAAATGACCACTTCCTTCGCGCGTATCTCCGTAACCGGACTACCTCTCCGGTCTAACAGGTCATTGAGAGAGCTGTATCCGCTCACCGTGCCGTTCTGCTGCAGTTTCGATGCATGCTTCAAACCACATCCTTCCGAGAAGTACTCCGGGTCGGATTCAATAATGATGATATTCTCAGCGCGTATAGTCCGTATCCCGGGAACGCCGCCGTATAACTCGAGGATGTGCTGAACCGGTCGCGCGGCGTTCTCTTGGCTCTGACGCTTCTTGCGTTCTTTTTCCAGTTTAATGAATGGGTTTTCCTGTAGTGGACCCAAGCTCTCTTGCAATACCAGGCTCTCCTGCGCTCTGTTGTCTCTCGCCGTTCTCTCCTCCGTATGGCTCGGGTCCGCGGATGGCCAGTGCTCTTTTGTTTTCACTGGTGACAGATCCGGGCTTTTGGTCGCGCGCTTGGCAGCAGTAATGGTATAGTTCCTGCTAGAATGTGCGCTGCTAATATCATCCTTGCTTTTGCTGGCCGTTACCTCGCCGTTAAGTCGAGATGCGACGGGCTCGGCACCTGCTCCGGACCCACCGCCCTTCGCCTTTCTCCGCTCAAGGATCTCGCGTTTCCAGGCCGGCATCCTCGGGCTCTCCTGCCCTGGCTCTTGGCGAAGAACGCGAAGATCCCCGCCCGACATTATGGGAGAAACGGGTTTTAGAAGGGTACGTGTGAAACCAAATAATCTCTCGCCGTACCTGCAGCGCCTCTTCTTATTCGTACTCGTACATCATTGCAGCCGCAACAATGTATCCTGCATGATGATGATCTGCCAGTCCGACACGACCCCGCCCTCGGAGTGTGACGTCAGCTTTTCGTCTCAGGGTGAACACCTCATTTGGTCATTTTGACTTGAGGCACACCTTTTGTTTTTACATATGTCCCGCCCCCTACTTTCTACTATTGTGAACGTTAAAGCGAGTCCTGTCAGTCAAACACAGCGAGACCCGCCCCTTTCATGTCTTTAATCCTTTCATTATTTCGAAATAGTTTATTTATTATGAATATGCGAAACTGCAAGCTGTTTGGAGCAATATATAATATCAATAAAGTTAAGTGGAAAAAAATATTTATTCCAGTGTGTGTGTGTGTGTGTGTGTGTTAAACGCACTAGCATGAAAATTTAATTTTGTTTTTACATTTAACTGTTGTGGAAAAATAATATAAACAATATCAATTGCACATAAGGGTTTTTATAAGAAAAATAGCAACGAAAGGCAAGTGAGTCGAAACAATTATTTTTATTATTATTATTTTTATAACTTTTTTTTATATATATATTTCAAATATGAAGGTTACTGCAGAGTTGTAATGTTCCCTTGAACATGGCGTGGTGCAACTATTTGTCGCTGTCATAGTTTAGTTTTAACCCGAATGAAATGGAAATGAAAAGAATAACAAAACTAAATGGCTAAATATATGTGTAAATACATGATAACGGTAGACCTACTGTTTTCCGAATGCAGCAAATACGAAGGTGACTGTCATGATCAAAAAGGGTTGTTTAATTAATGAAATATAATTTAAAAAGTAGAATATGCCATATAATGACGTGGTACGACTGTCCTCGTCACTCTCATAATCAGGTTATAATCCGATTAATTAAAAGGCACAGAAATAAAGATTATGACAAGGCATCATAAGTACAGCGCGTGAAGTTATTTATAGGCATATTATGCATCTGAGCATTCTGTAAATCTATATAACCTCATAATCAGGAAGGGACAGCAGGAAAAATTGTTCATTTAAGATTAGGGTGTGCGACCTTTAGTACAGCTGTTGGCATTTAAAGTTACAATGGGTCGCAGTAGGTACTGCAGTCCAGTGCGTTATTTTAAAAATGCCTCAACATGTAACAAACTGAGTGCAAAGTCCAAAAATTAACATGATTTGTTATTTACAACACAGCCTAACAGGTACTTAATAAATGCAAATGCTTTCACTGTATCTAATATCTTATATAAAGTAACAGGAAGTTTGTTTATTGGGTTTTCTTTTATCCTTTTGGTTTAATATTTACATTCTGTCACTAGAGTGATGTTTGCATTAGATCTTATTTATCCCTTTATAGAACAGTGGTAGTGGTTCTTAAACCTGTCCTGGAGTGCCCACAACCTATCTATCAGTTATCTATCACACCTGATTCTACTCATCGGCTAATAATGGAGACTGCAAGACCCGTGGGTGTGTCAGATATATACAAAATTATGCAGTGATGGGGGTACTCAATGGAGAGGTTTAAAAATCACTGCGACAGAATATTGCTCTCATTTTAATTAGAGCCCTCTAATTTAGAAAATTATAACTTTTAGAAAACATGTTGCACTACATCTCTAAGGATATATATGTGTTGAATTTGAAATTACCTGGTCTTTAATGATATAACTGTACCCCAAACATCATAAAAACATTTTGTAAATGTATACCTAGAGAAATGTCATGGTTGTCCTGACAAATTAGACAAATAAGAAATTTCAGGATTAATTAAATCTACAGTGCCATCTAGTGATTATTATAGGACGTACATACCTATTATATATACACACAAATATATATATATATATACATACATAAATACATATATACAGTACTGTGCAAAAGTCTTAGGCCACTACTATTATTTTCACCAACACAAAAATGGTTTTAAGTCGGTTATTTCTATCTTTTGCGGTAGCGTGTCAGTTGGAAATATCAGTTTACATTTCCAAAC
>JAUCMR010000107.1:21401362-21419562 GCA_032357425.1 Enteromius argenteus
AAATCTATTTATGGCATTATTTTTGAAAGCATCCTCATTTTACAGCATTTTTACACGAGTGTCTAAAACTTTGAACACTACTGTAGCTTTCCTTTTTCAGTAATTAGTTAAAAATTGAGTGTTTAATCTTGTCATTATACTGTACATTACTGACACTCTATTTCCTAATCTGATACTGTTGTGCTTTGACACAATCTGCATCGTTAAAAGCGCTATATAAATAAAGGTGACTGACATCATATATATATATATATATATATATATGTAGTTATTATTATTATTATTATTTAACACAGCTTATTTTAAATTTTCCTCTCAAAAACACTGACATCCTACTAACTTTTTAAACTAAATAAATACATTTAGGTCACTTTCAGGCATAGTCATAACAAACCAAGAAAGATCAAGAGTGTTGAATGTTGATGGTTTATTTACAACTGTACAAACAACAATAAAACATTAACACAGATAATGCAACATTGACAGTATTCAGAAATAAATCTAGACCAAATCTCTCATAGCACTTAAGGACAATAATAATAATCAAAATTGCACATTATTTTAAGCATTGTTTATGATGTCATGTTCACATGCTTGAACCATTTGAATACAAAAAAAAATAAAATAAAATAAAAAAATTCACAATGATTTTGCAGTTTGCACAATGATTGACTCCTGGTTTGACTGACACCTGCAGGAGTCCTTTTCATTCGCATAAGTCCACTGGCATGTGTTCAGACAGATTGTCCTTTAATTTACACGACAAGCACGAATCATGAGCAGCTGCAGAAGAATGAAAAGTGGGGAAACAATAAGCCCAAACCACAAATCATTTGGTGCCTGGTTCTGTTCGGCCAATTTCTGGCATAGAAGCACCTCACACACCAGCTTGAGGCTGAGCACGGTCAGCACCCACAGCAAGCGCAGCACGGCCAGCCGTTTCTCTCCTTCTTGATAGAGACGGATGGATACAATGGCTGTGAAGTAAGTGCTGAGGCCATCAGCAGCAAACAAGGGTGAGAAGACAAGCCACCAGCTCATCTCAAGAGTCTGCTTGTCCACGTCCATGTGTAGGGCCACCAGCACACTGAAGACCAGCAGTGCGCCCAAGTGGAGGAACAGCTCGAATGTGGCAAAGCCCAACCATTGCACCAGCTCTCGCAGAGAGAACAGCATTATTAATGGGTAATGAGTGTTGTTTACTGGGAGACTAAGGTAAAAACCCAGAAACTGTGAGTGAAAAGAAGCATTTAATGGGTATTCAAGTCTATGAAAAATCCTCCAATGATGAGCGTTTCACTATTTTGGCAGCATCATGCTGTTTTGGAGATGGACCAGGTCCACCTAATGACTTCTGATGCATTTGACGCTGTTAAAATCTGATAAAAAGGAAGAAAAAAGACTTCATCAAGACAAAAACAATGTAACTACAACAATCCAACTTTGAAAATCATTGTATGTAAAACACTTGGTACGACTGTGCACTGATGAAGTCACATTGAACATCCCATTAAATCATTCACTTTTTTTTGTTGTTGCACATACAAAAAACCCAAAACGAATGTTGACTGTATTGCGTTACTATATGATTAACACGTAAATCAATACAGATGTCAGTATAGCTTAATTCACTATCATCAACATACCTATTGTGTGTTTAATACACATCATAATCCAGGTTAACACTATGCAGATAAGCATGTTATTGGTCATTTAACGTCCATCTTTTTGCGGAATTGAATGTTTAAGTATAAACAAGCGAGCTGTCAGTTAGCATATGATGACGAGTATTAAATGTGCCCATAATATACCGATAAAACCTCTTACCTCACAGATATCGTTCGCTGTGATGTTAAAGACAAATATATAAACTCAAGCTACATTTTCAAAAGGTCGGCAATGAACGAGTGGGTTGACAGCAGTGGATAAGCAGCTGTAAAAAAACACAAGCTAGCTGAAATGAGCTATTTACCTTCCAATATGAGCCAGGAGAAATATCGCGAGATCTCAAATGCGAGTCGTGAGAAATATCGCGAGAGATGCATGAAACTTAAATTTTCTACGGGGGCCGAGAGGCATAAGGAGTAATGAAATGAAAGAAAAGAACAAGCTCCAGAATGACTACTAGCATGAAATTGAGCATCACACAACGGGCGGGGCTTATTTGTCCCAGTCTCATATATATCTCTCAACTATAAGAACACGGCATTTAAATATTTTTAAGATTTATAAAAATAGTATAAAAACATACTGAGATCTGTAGCTAAATGAAGAACTTGCCCTTCTGAGCCATCAAGCGCCATCTAACGTTAGAGAAATACAAGTTTCGTCGAACAGGAAACGGATGACAGCTAGTAACATCTAGCCTACTCTCAGAATGAAATGCACTTGCGTTTGAGGTTCAAGGAGCAATACTTTAGTTAGCAAGATCTCGATCGTTTACGGTTTCCCATTAGCTGTGACAAAACACAAAGTAAGTTAATCTCAACTGTATCATTTTAACGTTACGTCTTTTTTTTATTATTATGCCTTTTACTATCTTCATCTATTTGTAACATTTACATTACACAATATTATGCAGTGTTGAGTACGATCACTATTAACTAAGAGACAGTTAGAGATGGTTAGACCGAGAGTGTAAGTAACGTTACTGCTTCTGAAAGTTTTTGAAACGATTGTTCAACCGTTTCACGATTATTGACATTTCAACATTTAGTTCTGACAAAACTAAGTTGAACTAACGTTAACGCTATATGCATGCTTGCATTTTTAAGGACTCCTGCTTAACCGTTACATTAAAAATGTTTAATTTACATTAATCCTATTGGTGTATAATAAATAATTTTGCAAAAATGTTGTTACGTGGGTTGCATCCAAACTCCATAACACGTATATTATTTTTGTTAGCTCTAACCTAATCAAAATAACCCAGCTGCAGTTTGATTGACATCAACTGGAATGCACAATGAAGAAACAAGATTTCTGAGTTCGCTGTTTTTTGCAAATTAACACTTCATATGGTTTCTTAAGCGGGTAAATGGGCGGTTCTTGTCTGCAGTGCAAAGAGATCATTTCTGCATGCTTGCATCTGTTGTATGGCTAGAATGTGTCAGAGTCATTCTTTGCTCATTCATTCATTCAGATTTATTTTCATAAAGTCATTGGACAGAATAATTAATATGAATAATTAAATGTGTTAAGTTATTAGTTTTACTTCAACAAACAAATCATAACATGCTTTCTATTGCAGTTTTTATTTATTTATTTATTTATTTTCTGTGGAAACAGACAAAGCAAAAGATTAGCATTATTTATATCTGTAGCAAATGGAACTATGATTAATAATTCTGCAAGTTATGTAAATTATGTCAGTAAGTGTTTGTCTTCCATTTGAATCTGTAGGACGATGACACAGCCGGTAGACTCTATTCTACACAGCGGTTACTTTCACCCCACTCTTCGATATTGGCAGACCTGTGCTTCAGACCTCAGACCAGATAACCTCATATATCCTATCTTCATTACGTAAGGACTTCTTTCAATATATTTATTTGATGATGGTATATACGCTCAGGAGTTATGTTATTGTTAAATGTTTGTAGATGTTTGAATAAATAGAAATGGTTATTATGTCTCTCTGAATCATTTTAACAGTGACAGTCCTGATGCAGTGGAACCGATTGCAAGTCTACCTGGTCAAGCGAGGTATCATTTTTCATTGCTACAGTAACAAGTATAATTGAATCTGCTATTGGATCAAAGAAACATAATGATTTTATAGTGTGTGTGTGCTTTTTTGTTTTTAACAAAGTATCAAGAGGACTTTAATCAGAAAGTTATTAGTTTTTTTAAACCCATAGTTTGTCTGGCTCAGGACATAGATGAATACTGTTTAAAATCCTGAATTGTTTCATTTCGTTACTTTACTTTCCATCAGTGTGCATTAAATAAACATAGAAATTGAATAGACAATTTAGGTTAAAAGGTCTAATAAAATTAAAATGTCACAGAATGGGTACATTTTAGCCTAAATTAAGCTGTCACTTGATAGGGCTAGCAGGTTTGGTACCAGAGGTTGTTAAAACTTATTTTTAATATATATAATTTAAATGATGTGAATCAGTTCATATATTCTTTTAATGATATCTTTTAGTTATCTTAATTTTGGATTCCTCATTTTTTAATAAGATTTTCTATAAGAAAGATTATAGACAATAAGTATATATATATATATATTACACACACACACACACACACACACAAGATGTGTATGATTGATATAACAAAGATGTATGCATTTAAAGTTTGGGCTGGTGTTCTGAGATAAGCTTCAGGCAGGGTGGAGCTGGAGGTAGCCAACAAAGCACAAAGATAAACCAAGGATCCGTTTATTTTGGGTGGTTATGTTCCCTTTGCATAGCACAATTAGTCAGTGTCAAAGAGGTCTGGTTACTTTGTCATGTAATCATGTGTTATTTTTGTAATATAGATTGTCTTCAGACTGGAATACTGTCATTGTGGTTGCTGCATACTTTTTAAATCTAATATGTGAAACAAAGAGCAATGTGCAGCTGTTAACATTTAACATTTTGAATTTAACATGAAAGCCATGCTGTACAAAGATGGTTCATCCATATTAATATGAATGCAACACCCAAGTACAGGTATAGGGCTACTCTGCAGTGGTACCTACCCGAACCAGTCTAAATAGTGAGAATATAAACACTTATTATAGGTGTACTGTACCTTAGTGATTCAGGACAAGCCAAAAACACGGTTTGGAAAATGGATTCATGGTGTACTCGCTTATTATATTAATGTCATAAATTTTGCACACAAAAAAGTTACAGATTGCATCTTTAAAACATCTTAGTCAAGGTATGATATATGATGTTTTATGTGTATATTTCAGATATGGTGTAAATAAGATAGAGGGTTTACTTCGTCCTCTTGTGGATAAAGGCCTGAAGTGTGTGCTGATTTTTGGAGTTCCTGCAAAAGTTGCGAAGGTCAGTAAGAAGATTTAGTTATATTAATTTATATTACAGTTTCAGTTATATTGTTGTTGGTAATGTAAGTCATAGTATGTTGTGAAGAAATTAGGGCAGTAAAGCTATATAAGTTTTTACTCAAACTAATTACACAATGTGGTGACTATTAATTTAAATAATTGCACTTTACCCCCAAAAGTACATTTAATGTCATTATTGTGTTAAATGAAAAAGGCATCAAAAAGTAAGATTTTATATGATTCAACAGAATTTATTGCACATAAATTGTTTTTTCTTTTTTTTTTTTCTGAAGATGAATCTAAATCAGCATTAAGATATATTTACTTATAGTTTACTGGACCATAGATGTAGCATAAATGCATTCACACCGCAGTTACAGTGATTAATAGATTTTAAATGGCTATTAATGGGATAGATCATTCAAAAATGAAAATTCTGCAGCATTTTTCAAAACTGTGGTGGGAACTTACCGAAGGTGAAACAGGGGGTGTCATGTCCTTTAAATGCATTAATAATTTTACTGTTATTTTTCCCATAACTAATCAATTAAATTAATTAATTCATTTTCTTGTCTTCTTGGCTGCTTTTAGGATGAGAGGGGCTCTGGGGCAGACACAGATGACACTCCTGCAGTGCTGGCTGTGAAGAAACTGAGGAGCATATTCCCTGATCTTGTGTTGGCCTGTGATGTGTGCCTTTGCCCCTACACCTCTCATGGCCACTGTGGTTAGTTTTTTTATTTAATATTTTTTATATTTATTTTTTTAATTGGTATGGCCAATATTGTAAGCCAATAATTATTTCATGTTATGAATCATAACCATAACTTTGTTGTAATAAATAAAATAAAAAAGTAAAAAAACACTAAAAGCTAAAATACATCAGAGGAATTTAGGTATCGTAACATAATAATGCAGTACGAATAAAAATGTATACATTTTTTAGTTTACATTTCTAAAGAAACAAGATTCTAAACATACATTTAACAATTATATTAAATTATAATTTTTTGAAAGATTTACTTGAAATAGTGTTTGATCATGGTAAAGGCATTTAAAATGTAAAAATAGGGGAAATTTGTTTTATTGGCTGATGACTAAAACCAATAATCAATATAGTTTTTATTTATTTATTTATGTACTTTGTTTTATTCACATGAGATGAAGACTCCCTATAATGGTGGCTGCCATGTTGAGATCACATGAGCATCTGAACACTGCCCGATCATAATTGCTTATTTTTCAATCCATTCATATTTTTAAACAAAAGCATTACTTAAGTATGATACAGCATCCATGTAGAGAGAGCAGTGAAATGGCAAATTACACATTTAACCATAAACAAATAATTAATTGGCTGATATTTTAAATAAACTCTTTATGGCAGGGGTCATCAAGTTTGGTCCTGGAGGGCCGGTGTCCTGCAGAGTTTATATCCAACCCTAATCAAACACACCTGAAGCAGCTAATCAAGGTCTAACTAGGTATACTTGAAACTTCAGGGAGGTGTGTTGAGGCAAGTCGGAGCTAAACTCTGCGGGACACCAAGTTTGATGACCCCTGCTTTATGGTGATACTATTATAGTTTCTGACTTTCTCTATGGCACCTTTAAGGAATCCTGCGTGAAGATGGCAGCTTGGATAATGCTGCAAGCTGTTTGAGGTTGGCTGAAGTAGCTCTGGCTTATGCTAAAGCAGGTTGGTCTATTCTATTCGTCTGTAAACAATTACACATTATATGTGCATTTTTAATAATAGGTCTAAAGAGGTCATCTTTATCACATTTGGTCAATGCTTTTATTCTCCTCCTAGGATGCCACATCATCGCCCCTTCAGATATGATGGATGGACGAATTGCAGCCATTAAGCAAGCTCTAATTGCCAATGATCTTGGCAACAAGGTTGAGAGAAATCTCACTTCTGTTTGCAAACAAAAGTATTAAAATGAATAAAGCAGATGCTGACTCAATCTCTTTTTTCTTTCTTAGGTGTCAGTGCTGAGCTACAGTGCTAAATTTGCCTCATGCTACTATGGACCATTCAGGTAGTGTACTTCTAATGATTCCCTTTAGAATGCAGTAGTGAACCACCTTCTTAGTTTTTATAAATGTATAGATGATGAAACCAATTAAATAGGATGAGTTTTTTTGTAAAGCAATTTTAAATGTCTCTGTTTGTTGTATTTATTTATATATTTTTACATTTGAAGAGATGCTGCTCAATCTAAACCTGCTTTTGGAGACAGACGATGTTATCAGCTGCCCCCTGGTGCCAGAGGACTAGCACTGCGGGCCTGTGTAAGAGAAAATCATTCAAATGAAATCAACATATATTTTTTAGTCTTCACAAATTTCCTTTTGAAACATGATCTAAAATTTGACTAGACCCATGGTGTTTTTGTTTGTTTGTTTTTTCTTTTGGTATGGAATGCTCCAAATTAAATGTTAATGTTACATTTTCTTTCTTTGCTGGTAGGACCGGGATGTGAAAGAAGGTGCTGACATGCTAATGGTGAAACCTGGATTACCATACCTTGATATCGTGAGAGATGTTAAGAATAAGGTAATAACTTTTTTGCTACTTGATGATACGTGTTTAGAAATAATTTTCTTCTTGCACAGAAAATCTTATTTTACATTGTACAGTGCCAAAAACTATTTGGACACTTTAGGTACTCCACCCAAAAATCATTTACGCACCATCATGACTTTTTTCTTTACTTGACAATAAAATGTTTTAAAAACCACAAAAGCCAAACAAGACTTCCATATTATTCATCTCATACAACATGCTTCACTATGTGCTGAAATTTACATGACATTTTAACATTTAGTCATTTTGCAGATGCTTTCAAAAACTAAAAATGTAACTTACAAACTCTGTCTAATGTTTCTTGCTGTTCTAAATACATTTGTGTTCTCTGTCTCATATCAGCACCCTACTCATCCTCTGGCAGTGTATAATGTATCAGGTGAGTTTGCCATGTTGTGGCATGGAGCTGAAGCTGGAGCTTTTGACCTGCGCACTGCAGTTATGGAGGCTATGACTGCCTTCCGTCGAGCAGGTGAGAAGGGAGACTGAGATAAGTAAATTATTTGAATCTGTTGAGGCCCGGTTCTTCTAAATTGCATAAACATTACAATTGCAGTGCTTTTGGGCAGGACCTTGCCATCTTCTGCTACTTAACGTCTATTTTAATGCCTCAGAAATTGATAGTTTACTAGTCATATTAAATACTTTTTAAGTATTTTCACACTTTTTTCTTTCTTTCAGGAGCTGACATCATTATCACCTACTACACTCCACAATTGCTCAAATGGTTAACAGAGTAATAAGTTGTTTCTCCTATATGAATGAACCTGGATAAAACCAAATCAACTGTCTCACCCTGAGATTGAAAACTAGAACTTGAACAAGCAAATATTACTTCATAAATTAACAGCTTTTTCCACATTTTTTTAAAACTATTTGATTTATGTATCTAGTTATACACACATTCAATCAGTTTTGATTTTTATACTTTTCTGAAATTTTGCCAAGCTTTAGTTTTTTTGTTGTTGTTGTAGTGTACAGATGTTAAATTGGTCATTTGTTTCCATCACAGATTTGTTGTCATTTACTGTTCTTTTTGTAACACTGGATAGAACTCAGGTTTGTAATTACACTGTTTAGTTTTCAAATCAATGTACTAATATTCACATTACGATGGGAAGTGCTTTTGGCATTGCATCTTCAACTAAAAAGACATTAATAAAGCAAGACATAAACTCAGTAAATATCATTTGTTTATTATAGATTCATATAAGATCATCTCTTTATTGACCACTCAGTTTTGTATACGCTTTATTTACTGAACAGGTTATCAAAAATGCCCATCCCCTTCATAGAGTTTACAGGCAATTCATCATTGCTGTCAGTATATGAAAAATACTGGAAATATGCATTTATCTTAAATGTATTAATTCCCAACAGAGTTTCAAAAAGTGCTGCTTATATAGGAACCACACTGAACGTGGAAGGGTGACTTGGAAGAGGTGGCCTTGAGACTGACCAAACTTGGTGTCCTGCAAAGCAAAAAAAATATAAAAAATTAGAAGTACCCATACTTTTATCCAAATCACTTCACTCTTTGTAAAATAATGCCCATATATTACTTACTGGTAGCATGTCACCCGGTGTTTGTAGCTCTTTTTGAGGTTGTAAGACATGAAGCCAACCTCTCAGCCAGGTAAGAAAACCCTGAGAGCACATAAACAATATTTTACATTACTAAGCAACTGTGTGCTCATACTAGCATCACTACACCCACATTTGATACAGGGACCCAGATGGAAATGTTGGGTTAGAACATATAACGGTTTCATATGCTGTAAGAATTGTAGGTGTTTTAATCCTGACGATAAATAAACAAAGACTCACGGATACTGTACTGGGTTCCTATTGGAATATTTTAGATGCAGTCGTAAAGGACATTATAATAATATATAATAAGTTATAGTTTGGTACTGATTAATATGATGAAACAATTATTAACACTGGCTTATCGGGCTTTTTTTCTCTCACTGACGTTAACGGATCCTGCTCATGTAAAGTGATATGAGCAGTGTCGGATTTCTTATCCATACATGTTCTTAATAAACCATCAAGTTAGATGTTGCAAATAAATAAATCTTAGTAGTTTGTTTGCATGATTATTATATGTAAAGCTGTGTAGCGTTACATAATATAATTCAAAAGCGGGGGAAAAAAATTCTAAAAATAAACAGAAAGACAATTACACTGTTAGAGAGCTAATTTTAGGGTTAAACTTACCACTCATAATCAGTCATAGTAACATAGCGGATTTTGTCTTATCCAAATAGGTGCTCTAATAATATACTGGACTTAAAACGGCCTAACGTAAATATTTTCTGTGATCGACTATTTAGACCTGGCCTATTCAGAACGTATTGCATCGACGTTCGATTGATGTAGACTAGGGATTGTGCTAGTCGTTTAACCGGAGCAGAAACAAATCGAGGATGATATCTTTTTCTTAGATATAAGCTTCAAATCATTCCACAGGTTGTGGCCTTTGGCAGGTAACGCAAAATTCAATTAAACATTTATATGTAATATGCATTGACAAAACGTGCCCATATTTGTTTATCTTAAGCTTTGGTAATGAGCTTAGCGTATGTTATTAGCTGCTTTAACGTTAGCTCCAAGCAAAAAATAACAGTATTATATCAGGCGTATAGTATGCACTTCAACCTGAATATTGCAAATCAATGCGAGGTTACATAGATAAACAAAACTTTTCTCCCTGTGTGTTTTTTTTTTTTTTAAATGTTGTTATGATACCTGTTTTTGTTAGCTTGTATTGAACAAATTACTTGTCTGGAGCTGTAATTTAGGTTGAATTTAATTGAAAAACAGGTAAAAAGTTTAGATGTTCAATATCTGCCCCTGACAAAATAATCAATAATCAAAGCAGTAATCAAAACCTTCTGCCTAATGTGTGTGGGCACACTGCTAGTAAGTTATATCACATTTTATAAATTTGTTCCAATTAGGACGTTCTAACTTAGTCCTTAGTCCACAGCATGCCTGCTGTGCTACTGTCCATTTTAATCTATCGTTTGAAGTCTAAATTGGTTCGATTTAAGTTTGAGCTTTAGTATGAGTGCAGTTTTTTCAATCTTAAAAACAACAAAACAAATAGTCAGAATTTGCAATAATGGATCTTTTTAAAAGTTTCTTTGTTTTATGCTTTAACTTTCAACGTTTAGCAGTGAAAGGGTATGCATTTCATACTCATTTATTTTTATGTGTAAATAAATGTGCTGAATGCTCTTGGATCAATTGATTCAAGTCAGTTTGTAAAACAACAATCTACAGTAGAGTTAAAAAAGTGTTGGCATAAGACTTTTTTTTTCTATTTTCCATTTTCTCTTTTGACGTCTAAAAAAATATGTCTAAAAATAAACATCTGGGTGGAGAAAGAGAGACTATATTACTCCGTCTTAATTTACAGCTGTCAGATGCTTAAATTAGCATCGAGAAATGAGAGGGGTGAGCCATACTTTTTACCCACTATAGTGGGTATATTTGCAGGTTATTTATGATCAAATCAAGCAATAAATGCCAGTATTTGGTGGATTTAAACAACAACAATATTGTACTGCTGTGCCTTCAACAGGAAACAATAGTTATCAATGGGTAAAGAAACCTGTTTGATATATTGTTTAATTAATGTAATAAGCATTTTTTCATGTAACAGCCAATCTTTCACAAGTGAGAAGTATGCAGTATTTTATGTTAACACACAAAATACTGTTTGAAATAACCATGAAATAAACTGACTATTTTAATTATATTATGCAAATCATGCATAATGTTTTTAATTGTTGTAACATATTAAGAAACAGACCGAAAGATACAGAAGAAAAGGTGTAAGAATAAGATTACAGCCTGATCGGACAGCTTTCGTGACATATTCTGTGACAGTAATTACCATCAATTTATTTAGTGAATGCACTTACAGAGCAAAAAAAAGACCTGAACATTTGCCAAATTTATACTGGGTGAATAAGACAAGATGTCTAGATGTATGTGTCCAGGAAACACTGGAATCTGCAAAAGCAAGTTTGGCAGGATCAGAGGATTTAAACATTTGTTTTTATCTCAGATATCTAGTTTTCATAAAGCGCAAACAGTCTTTTGCTGTGTGCTGTTGCTGTGGTTTTTTGTAGTGTCTTTCTAAAACCCAAGGCTGCTTTACAAAGTTATATAAAAAAAACAAATAGCAAACATAACAAAGTACAATTCATAGATCAAAATCTTTTAGAGAGCAAATTAAGTTCACTGTGCTTAATTGGTGTTTGTCAGGTTTCTGTGAGCAACAGAGATAAGGTCTTGGAGAAAAGATCTTTTAGCAGTTAATGTACGAATGTTTAGTAGCACAAAATAGCTTCTGTTAATGGTTGGATGAGTAGCTATTATTTGTTATTAATATAACACTAGCAAAAAGCCATTATTGACATAATCTGTTAAAAGTCATTGTTAATGTTTTGTTTATTCAGGATGTCAGGATGGCAAGTGGCCCTGGCTTGCCGGACAGCCTGGTGCTGGAAATCTTCTTGCATCTCCCTCACAAGGCAGTGCTGAGTGCAGGGTTCACCTGTCATCAGTGGTTTGCTGTGTCACGGGATGAATTCCTCTGGAAGGAGCTCTTTTACAACTACTACTGCATCCCACGCTCTGTGCCTCGCCACCCTGGTACTGCAGCTGAAGCTGAACTTTTATAGAAAATGCATCATAGGCAGTGAATTCATGTGGAAAAATAAATAAGCACAAACTTTCACATCTGTGGCCAAAAATAAAGTAGTAGCCTATTTATTTTGCGGAAACAAAAGTGGAATATGTAGCCTACATGTGGCCTTTTACTACTAATCCGCTAAGCAGTAAAAGACATGTGACAGTGCTTAAATTTAGCCCCCCTCTTCATGTATGAAAACCGCACTGTGGCAGCACTCCCTTTAACTTTTGAAAGTAACAGTACATTTTAAACATTGTCTGTGCAGCGGCTGTGTCATGGTACAGGGAGTTCAAGCGGCTGTATGACTGCATTCCCTGTGTGGAGGTTCAGACTCTGAAGGAACATCATGATCAGGTCCTTCATTTGGCCTTCTCTCACCGTGGACATCGCTTCTCTTCCTGCTCCAAAGACTGTACTGTTAAGGTAAGACTGCCTACTAATCGCTTCATAAAGACGAAAATATTACGTAAACTATTTCTTCACATCTCAAATGTTTACACAGTATTTATTATTCATAATCCAAATGGCAAATATATGATTGAAGGAAATTATTTGCATATGCCAGTCATAACATAATATCTCTATGGCTATATGCAAAAAAAAAAAGAAGAACATACATACGTATAATGACTTAAGAAAACTTAAGAAAAAAATGTCATTCTTTGAAACAAAACCATATACATGTTGATATCACAGAGATGATCATTGTAGATTGTAGATCAGTCATGACTGTGTCAGGGTCAGAAATAACAGATAAATTGACTTTGCGATGTTAGTTTAGGTTATAAAATATTATGTGATGCCATATGTATTATTATTTTAAAAATAATGGTTTTAATGTGCACATTCACATTTCAGGGTGAAAGGAAGTAAATTTTCTGAACATTTTAAGTGTTATTAAACTTAAATGTTTGTTTAAAAAATGTAAAATAAATGTTTTTTACAGCAAGGTAAAATAAACTCTTGTAAAGTAAAATGTTTTTTTTTTTCATTTGCTACACCGTTGTTGCTTGCGTGGATGGAAACTTGAAGGTTAAGGGGAGGTGATATTAAAAAAAGATTCCTTTTCTTTGTCACAGGGGAGCAAAATCTGAGTGGTTTGGTTTTTCACAAGCTTTCTGGGTTGGTAGATACACTGGGGACCCAATTATAGCACTTAAACATGGAAAAAGTCAGATTTTAATGTGTCATTTTTAGACTTAAATCTTCATGATGAATAAATATATAAAAAAAAGTTACTTGTTACTGTTATGTGCTATTCACTGAGTAATAAAAATTCACATAATGTGCTTTTACAGCTTTGGGACACGGAACGATCAGATGGCACCATCTCTTTGGTTCACAGCTCCAGCATGCGGCAGTTTAACTGGGGCTACACTCAGTTCTCTCAGTTTAACACCGATGACACACTGCTGCTGGTGTCAGGGGTATACCTGGGCCCACATCACTCCTCTTCTGGAGAGATTGCAGTCATCAGTCTGGGTAGAGACAGCTGTTACATACACCAACTGCACACACCCACTGTAAACAGGATTCTGATTCATGTCGTTGTTTTGGATCCATAGAGAACTACTCTCTGCTGTCCCGTGTGAGAAATAAGCCATATGATGTGTTCGGCTGTTGGCTAAATGAGACTCACCTAATTTCTGGTAACCTGCACTGGATTGGCAACATGACCTCCTGCTCTGTGCTCTGGCTCAACAAAGCCTTCCAGGTCCAGATGTGTTCATTTCTCTAAGGTTTAAAGTGATGTGCATGATGTAGTTGTGTATTTTTAGTTCTTACTGGCCATGATGTATTTTTACTTCAGTCACAAAAAATAAATGAGACCAATTGTAATCTTCCACTTATTTTCATTTTGGCAAATTATAAGAATCTGTAGCTGAATTAAATTATGTCAATAACACATAAAATAGCTAAACATCTAATAGGCATGGATTTATGTAGCTATATTTCTTCCTAACTACTCACTCAATGTTACTCCTCTCCATGTTTAGGACATTGAGTCAGAAAACGTGAATGTGGTGAAGCGTCTGTTTAAGATCCAGAACATCAATGCCAGCACTATCCGCACAGTGATGGTGGCCCACTGCCGTCGACACGACTCTCCTGACCTCCTTCTGGACTATGAAGCTCAGTCAAAGGCACAAGCTCAGCAGACACAGCAGCACCAGCCTCTCTTCTTTGACCTGGGAAACACAGACAGTGAAGAGGAGGAGGATGAAGCTGAGGAGGATGAGGAAGATGAGGAGCGAGGAGAAAAAAGAGTGTCAGCACATCTGCCCTCATTTAAACCACCCGGGATTCAGCATGTTATACATGTAAGAACCATATGGATCACTGCACCTACTTTTTAAGCCACTCAAGATTTACATTACATTTACATTAAGTTATTTAGCAGACGCTTTTATCCAAAGTGACTTACAAATGAGGACAATGGAAGCAATCAAAGTCAACAAAAAAGCAATGATACATGTGCTAAAGCATGGCTGTCCAAACTCGATCCTGGATGGCCGGTGTCTTGCAGACTTTAGCTCCAACCCTAATTAAACATACCTGAAGCAGCCAATCAAGCTCTTACTCTGCATTTTAGAAACTTTCCAGCAGGTGTGTTGACGTAAGTTGGAGCTAAACTCTGCAAGACATCAGCCCTCCAGGACCGAGTTTGGACACCCTTGTGCAAGTCTCAGTTAGTTTAACGCAGTACACGTAGCAAGTTTTTTAAAAATTATACTGTATAATAAAAAGAAAAGTGATAGAATAGAACAAGCTAGTGTTATAGGCCTTTTTTGCTTTTGTTAGTTGTATAGTAAATAAAAAGAAAACGATAGAATGCAAAAAGATTAGAAAAGGTTTTTTTTGTACATTGATCATCTGGGAAAATAGGAAATGTTTGCTTAAAATGTTTTCCATTTTTGAAAATGTTCCTCTGCAACCAAAGCATTTGAATGAATATAGTACAGGTTAAAATATTTAAGTGTTGTGCATAGTATTTTTGAGTACACATCAATAGATGGCTGCAAATAATCAAATATTAATCAATGAAAAACACAATCATCAATTATGAGCATTTATAAAACATGAAATCTGAACTGACGTTATTTACTTAAATGTTTCGTGAGCAGTTCATCTGTGCATGTTAATTGTGGAAACACTTCAGTTAAGGGATCAATTCTCTCTATTAACTAGTTGCTTATTAGCATGCATATTGGTTGTTTGTTAGTACTTATAAATCCCATATTTATGCCTTATTTTGCATGACCGTATTTTAGATATAATTTAAGCAGCAAATTAAGAAATGAGGCAAAAGTCATAGTTAATAGTAAGAATTGATCCCCAAACTAAAGTGACCACAATTGTTTTTTTGTTTTTTTTTTATATTAAAATGTAGTAATATACTCAATTTCTGAACAACTGCCACAAATGCAGTTGAAATGAAGATACAGCAATCATTATTATAGCAACATATCCTTCAGAGCTGTTATTGTTATTGTGTCAGTTATATGTGCAGTTTCTGTATTTGCTGATGTTAGGGTTGTCAGAGCATAGCCGCTCGTGAACTACAGTTGGAGACAAAGTTTGCCAGGTTGATGGGCAGCAGACGCACCAAAGCTCCTGATCCAAACCTGGTATCTCCCTCAGCTCCTGGAGAAGGAGAGGACAAGACCTACCTCCTCTTCACCACCGGCAGCCTTACCTACTCACCTCACCAAATAGGTGAGCATGCGCTTATCTCTCTAATGGGACACAGTATGAATGATTACTTAACCTGCTAATTTCATAAATGCCTGGATTCCTGAATTGCTATTTGCTTGTTTGTTTTAGGTATCAAGCGGATAATGCCTGATCAAATGACGACGTGTGGCCCTGTGTTGGGAGAGGAGCGCAGTACAGATGAATTCTTTGACTCACTGGATCATGTGATCGACATACACGGCCACATCATTGGCATGGGTCTGTCACCTGACCATAGGTGTGTGTTATGCAGCGGTAGAGGACTAACTTTGGACTAGTGCAGTTTACTCAGCAAGTTCATACAGCCTTTGTGTATAATATCTGTGGTGCTGCGTACTAGGATGTTGTACTTCTATGGGGTACAAAATCACACTTCCTCCAATCCAATCTTCCTCCAGGGGGCGCAAGCAGGCTTAGAAAGCTTTTTTCATCTTATTAAGGTGTGGTAAGCAATATTAAAGCTAGCAGTTGAAATGAGTACAGCAGTTCAATTTCTAAATATTAGAGTGTTGTTTCTTCCGCCCCTTCTACCTCAGACTCTGCAGTGTTTCCTAAATACCTAGAAGCACGTATGGTATTTTTATTCTTATGTACAGTCAAAAAAATGACATGCAGCACCTTTGAAAATACTGAAAGTGTAATCATTTCAGTTTATTAATTTCCACTTCAGTCTCTACCTTTTTAAAATAATCCTTAAAAGGCCATGGAAAATCATGGACAACAACTCCTGAAAACCCTGCCAAACCGTGTTTGTCTCTTCACAGGTACTTGTATGTGAACAGTCGAGCGTGGCCAACAGGCTGTGTGATCTCCGACCCCATGTCCCCTCCACCTATCGCAGAGGAGATAGACCTGCATGTGATTGATCTGAAGAGTCTTCGAGAGGAACGTCGCAGCCTTCGAGCCCACCGGGCCTTCACTCCCAATGATGAGTGCTTCTTTATCTTCCTTGATGTCAGCCGTGACTTTGTTGCCAGGTAATTTACAGCCCAGCCACCTGTGCACATTTTATTTGCAGTAGTGAACTGATTTTTTTTGGCCTGTTAACCAGTGCTCCAGATGGCAGACATTTGAAATACAGTACATGCTATTAACCAGAGTAAAGATGCTCTAGAAGTAATTTCTTTCTTCTGAAGTCAATCCTTTCACTGGCTGATACAACACTTGTCTTGAACTTTATACCGACAAACAAAAAGGGTGCAGCATCAGGAAAATGTTTTTGAAAAGCAGGTTTTTCTATGTTGTGGGTGTGCCATTGAGAGGATTAAATTTGCCATAGCATTTGAGTGCTTAATAACAAGAATGTTTGCATGACTAATTAAGCTTTTAACGTCATTGTAAGCTTGTAATTACATTTAAGGTTCTGAAAACCTCAGTCAGTCATAACAGTGCTAGATGTATTGATGGGTACCAGTAAAATATGGTTTCATACTGTTATTGAAGACAATAGAAATGATTAGACAAGCTGAAATTTTGCACCAGAATATGAGCAGTAACGTATAAACTCAGGACAACAGAGTAATACGGCTAGGTGATATATCTGATATTTTTCAGACCTTTTGATGATATATATTAGGGGTGTGATGAGATGTCATGGCACGAGATCTGGCGAGATGCGATGTGTCTCCTGAGATGTGAGAACTTGGCGATATCCTTGTGATAGTGGTATGATGCGTGCAGGTGGAACAGATCGTGTACCGACAATACCAATAGTGTAATGGGAAACCGTGACGTTTTCTACTACGTAATTACGCGCATGCACAGAACGGATCGTGCAGGTGGAACGGATAGTGAACTGACAGATCCAACCCTGTTTTTAAAGGAATATTCGTGTTATTTGTTTTTATTTATACTATTTAACATTTTTTGTTATTTATTGTTAATTACTTGCCTGTCAGTTTGTGGCAAAATATTTTGTTCACATGTTTATTAGAAATGTTGACATTTTTGCACATTTATTAAAAAGTGAAATATCACATGGTCCTAAGTATTCAGACCCTTTGCTCAGTATTTAGTAAAAGCACCCTTTTGATCTAATACAGCCTTGAGTCTTTTTGGGAAAGATGAAAAGTTTTTTACACCTGGATTTGGGGATCCTCTGCCATTCCTCCTTGCAGATCCTCTCCAGTTCTGTCAGGTTGGATGGTAAACGTT
>JAUCMR010000107.1:21423074-21437250 GCA_032357425.1 Enteromius argenteus
AGGATAATAGAATGATTAGAAGATTAGGGAGGCGGAGATCGTAAACGACTGCCTTCGCGCCCCTCCTCCCGAAATGCATTTCGGGAAACTATATTTAAAAAAAACAAGCAATTATCTGATTCTATAAGCTGAACAATTCTCTCAGCTTCTATGATAGCTTTTACAGGTTCTCTACTATTAAGCTAGTTAGTTTGTTAATTAAAAGCAGACCAGTAACTTACATGTAGCTATTTATATGCATACACTATACTTCCAGCAAAATGTGCTCAAAGATGCATTTAGATATTTAACAGCTACAAGTACAGTATATGCATAAAACAGGCAAACCTTAAAAAGGGTCACTCCACCCCAAAATAAAAAATTTGCCCCATGTCGTTCCAAACCTGTAAAAGCTCTGTTAGTCTTTGAAACACAATTTAAGATATTCTGGATGAAAACTTGGAGGCTTGTGACTCTCCCACTGACTGCCAAACAACTGCCACTGTCAAGGTATAGAAAAGTATGAAAGACATCGTCTAAATGCTCCATCTGCCATTAGTGGTTCAAACTTAATTTTATGAAGCTATGAGAATACTTTTTGTACAAAATAAAAAAAAAGCCTTTATTTAAGGATTCAGCACGTAACATCACCGTAGCACCATTTTGGACAGCATCCTGTGACTGCCCATATAGCGTACACAGTTCTGTGTATGCAATGGAAAGATAACGTCTTGTACGTGCATTTACGCTTTGATTTGTACAAACAGCATCTTATTCTCGTAGCTTCATAACGTTACGATTGAAACCACTAATGGCAGATGGAGCATTCGGACGACGTCTTTCATATAGTTTTCTGCACCTTGACAGTCGTAATTGTTTGGCAGTCAATAGGACAGTCACAAGCCTCCCGGTTTTCATCCAAAATATCTTAAATTGTGCACTGAAAGCAAACAAAGCTTTTACTGATTTGGAATGACATGGAGTTAAGTGATTAATGACAGAATTTTCATTTTGGGGTAGAGTAACCCTTTAAGGCCACAGAACATACAAGTCATATTTCTGTATTACAAACAATACTAAAAGTAGGTATAGGTAAAATATTAAAATATAATGTGTATTAATGTATATTATATAAATATGTATTATAATAAATAAATATTTAGTTTTAAATATTGCTATTAATATAATACCAAAATAGTGCAATTATGGGTGTGGAAGTCTGTTTCGGCACAGCCACTACATGCACATATTACTCCTATAACTGAATTTATATTTCTTAAAATTATATTTATATATTGACTTATTATAATTTATGTTATATATTTTATTTGTTTGGCTTCCGCAGCTGAGATATAATAATAATAACAATAACAATAATATCATCAATTATTATTATGAATAATTCCAGTGCTTTATAAGCCAGTGAGGTCGACTATGGCTTTAATAAATATGGTGTCATCTCTCAGATATGAGCTTTTGCCTGCCAGCTTGGCTAGAGGGCAGAAGAGAGGACAACCACTGGCTATGTTCATCTCACTGATGGGTCTCTGGAAGGATGTGGAGCTCACGTCAGGCCTGAAGGCATCAATGATGTGCTCCCTGTTGTTCTGGTCCAACAACATCAATGTGACCTGGAAGGAAAGAACAGGAGAGTGACAGGAATTACAATCTATGTAATGCCAAAAGGGTGTAACCCAAAATACTAAGCCTCATTTAAAACAACCGGCACCACCTTAATTCAACAGTCTATTGTACATGTAGTATCCAATACTGTATATTTATATAAAGTATAGAGTGCAACAGGATAGCCACAATATTCAGTCCCTGCTATAAAAGTCTGCATCCAAATAACACAAGTGGTAGTCAGTATCAAATCACTAAATAATAAGATGAACAGGAAAGAGTAAGTAAAAGCCCAAAAGAGAAAGTAAAATTGTATCAGATCATTTACCTTCTGGCTAAAGGGCCACTTCAGCAATGCATCATATTTGCCCCTCATGACCACAAAGAAGAGAGAAAGATGAGTGCCCCGGCCTGTGCCGTCACCGTTCAGATAGAGTCTCAGACACATCTTATATCCATATTTACTGGAGTAGAACGCTAGAAAGAAAGAAAAAATGGTAAAAGCAGGGTCAAAATTTAATAAGGATTCAGGAAAAGAAAAAAAAATTACAATTAAAAGACTCCCAAATATTTAAAACTGCTTCTCATATTGTTAATTAGCTTTAATTAACAGATTGAACTGAACCTGAAAAAAATACAAATAACATTGAGTTTTTACATGGTTTAAAAAATTATTTATAATGATATAATACAAAAATTAAATAATATAAATTATACCTAGATCATTTTAATTAATTGATATAACTGAAATGATTTAATTGGTATAATCATATTATCAAGTGTGTGTGTGTGTGTGTGTGTGTATGTTTAAACATCCATTAACCTTTTAATGGGTGTGTATAAACATTCCCAGGAGAGACACACACACTTAACTTGATTATGAGTAATATTATCAAAAATCTACTTGAAACAATAATTTTGTAAAATATCACAATATATCTGTTTCTATTTTGACATATATTAAAATGTGATTTATTTTTAATGGAAAAGCTGAAGACCCTTCAGAAATTATTCTAATATGCTGATTTGAGGCTTAAGTAGCAAATCATATTATTAGCAATAGTGCTGTGCTACTTAATATTGTGGAAACTGTGATGTATCTTTTGTCAACATATTAAAATACGCAGCACAACATTATAAATGTCATAATTTTGTATTTCTTACAACAAAAAAAAAATTCCCCAACTTTTTCAGATGATAGTAAACAGAATGTCAAAGTTTTTCAATAAATGTCACATTGGCTAGCGATACAACAGGGCTCTTGAATGACACTACACAAAAGTGAAAGTGAGCAGTTCAGAGGAAGATCCAAATGTCATAAAAGGAACATAAGTCTGCTACAATTTGAAAAATTTCCAAGTCCTCAGAATGAAACCAGACAAGTTGTACTTTCAGTTTACAAAATGCAAAGACCCCAGAACATTCCCAGGACACAAGTTAAGTTCAGGCACGTGATAAAAAAAAGTGTTGAACATTTTTTAAATAATATTATTCTATTAATAACTCTTAATAAATAAAATAAATATTTACAATAACACAGAAATATTAAAATACCAATAATAAACAGAATCGACTAAATGCAGGAAATGCTGTCAATCAAGCTTAACCTATATTGAACCTGCAACAGTCCTTTAATTTGATCTTAGCCTTACCAGGTGAGAACATGGCAGGTGCCCGGCCCCCCACTGCATCTTGTCTGCGACGTGAGAAGTCTGCTATTTTCCAAATGAAAACTCCATCGTATGTACAAAACTGCAGCTCCCGCAAGGACTGCTCTGATTCTGCTAACTGAAGATCTCGCATGGTTAAAGTCCGTTCTAGCTGTCGCACCTTTAAGAGTCACCAAACACAAACGAGAAACATGGTTAAGAAACTGCCAAACAGCAATGTTGTTGTAATACTGTAATATAACGAAACACTAACATTTAAAATATATATATATATGCACAATCGTTTATTCTGTGTTTCTTAGATGTAAAATTTGCAAAACAGGTATCAGTGGTGTTTATGGTTCTATGATAATTACCATACACCATATAATAATCTATAAGTAATCCACATGACTCCAGTCGTTAATTAACATTGTCTGGAAAGAAAAGCTGTACTTGTAATAAATGTGTCACACTGGTGTTTTAACTTTGAACGATTGTTTCCAGCTAAAATACAAGTTTAATCTACCCATATTATTTTTATTGTGAACAAGTCATCTCTTCTAAATCAGGACATTTACAAGCACAAAAAAGCTCTAAATAAGTATGTCTGTGGATTGTGATGTGAGAGGACAACAGGGAATTAGGTTCTTACACTTACAGACTTGTTTCTTACAAACAAGCAGCCTTTCACATTACTTGGTTTCACATTACATTATTTGGTGGTATAGGCAGGACAATAACTGATTGACTGGATTACTTGTGGTTGTTTGGACTCTTATTCTGAGGACATTCAACAAACAAACTCATCTACAACTTGTATAGCCTAGGGGTGAGAACATTTTCAGCAAATTTTCATTGTTGGTTGAACTATTCCTTTAAAAGACAATTTATGTCATAATTTCATTTTAATTTCTGATTAAACTCAATAATCAACTGATCAGTTATTAGAAAGTCTTGGATATCCCATGTGAATGAAGACTCACGGCATAGACAGCAGAGGCTCTTCTGCTGGAGGAGGAAAAACACACGCTTGTGTTTCTCAAGTAATAGCCAAATGGAAGCAAATCTTGCTAACAACAGTTTTGTAGTAGCTTTTTAAAAAAAATTTTTATACAAGCTGACTTTAGAGGGATGGCTTACCCAAAGATAAAAACACTGCAATCATTTACACACCCCATGCTGTTCCAAACTTGTGTGACTTGATTTATTCCATGGAAAATGCACAACTGTATCCCACCCAAATGTTACGCTTAAAGTAAAACTAGCATTAGGGGTGTAGTGTGTGCTTAAAGCAACAATGTCGTGGCTTTTTAACTGTAAAAGTTTTAAAGTAGTACCTTAACGACTCATATTACTAATTTATGCCACTAATACTCACCTTTCAGGCACATTTGTTGCACATTTATCTAACAGAAGTTTGAATGTTCAAGATATATTAAAAAAAAAAAAAAAACAAGAATAAAAGAAAGATTTTCAGTGAATGGTTTAATTTCAATCAGTTACATGTATCATAGTTTCAGAAGTCGGATAGACCAGTGGTTTTCAATCCTGTTCCTCGTGACCCACTGCTCTGGACATTTTGGATGTCTCCTTTATCTGACACACTCATTTGAGTTCATGGAGCTCTTTCTTAATGAGCTGATGATCTGAATCTGGTGTGTAAATTAGGGAGACATGCAAAGTGTGCAGAACTGTGGGTCCTCAGGAACAAGTCTGAAAACCACTGGTGTAGACCACTTATCACTGTATCTTGCTTTTTGTCATTTTTGGATATCTGCCTCCCGTAACTGTTATTATACTGAAAGTTCTTAAGAATTTCTTCTTTTGTGTTCCATGGAGGAAAATAAGCAAATATGGTTTGGTACTACATGGGGGAAGAGTAAAAAATAACTTATTTGTGTAAACTATCCCCCAAACAAAACTTTTACACCAGCATATCATAATACAAGATCGGTCAATACGTCATAATGTGTTACCTGCAAGGTGAGAGCAGAGCATCAAAACCATCTCTGCTGTCCAAAAGGAAAAAAAATCCTATAATACCAATTTAGCGACCATTTTATCTAAACTATTTAAGTGTATAATTTTCTGTAAATTGTGTGTGTAGTACCTTGTTTGACAAGTTTTCTATCTTCTCCTGGTCTAGCCGATGTTGACGGGATAGTGCCTCCAGGGTGAGGGCTGAGCGCTCCACCTCCCTGTTCAACACACACACTATGTTCTCCAATGCAGTGACTTTCTGCTGTACACCAGGACCGCCTCCTCTTCCTGCATTATGGCCAACAGCATGAGCCCCCGCTGGAGATGCATCTTCAGGTCCACGATACAATCCCAGTCCGGAATCTTCCTGCCACTCTCCAGCCCCCTCAGCCCGCAGGCGCACAGAGGATAGCATGGCTAACATGAGACGCAAATGTTCCGTCATGCTGGTCTGCTCATGTTCCTGCTGCTTACCATTGTCAACCTATGCAAAAATATTTATATTAATACTATATTAATCAATCAATCAATCAATCAATCAATCAAATCAATCACCTTCATTTATATAGCATATTAAAAAGGGTTACATAAAATTATGTAAAATCATTTCTTTTTTTCTTTATTCATTTGTTGAAAAATGTCCTGTGGTTACCAAGAGAAAGAAAGGGTTAAACACATAATTAGGCAAGACAATATTAACACACTATTAACTAGTAATAGTTGCTTACTAATGTTGCTGCTATTAAGGTGTGAATCGGGTAAGAATTGGGGGCAGGTTTGGCTGTATGGGTAGGTTTATGGGTTGATTAAGGGTCAACCGTGTACAGAACAATTTGATTACTGTAGGAGAACATGGTTCAATCTGTTTATATTGCATTGTTTTGATAAATGTAATTGTTTTCTTCTGTTAATTTATGATTCAAGGAATATTCTGTTTAATGTTATATAGTAGTATACTCTGAATAAGATAAAGCAGATGCACACCTATAGAGGCTGTAGAATTTTTTTTTAATTCTAGTGAAGAGAAAACAACTGCCCACTCCAATATACAGTAGTATACTAACATAAGTGTTGAAGATGTGTAAATAGAAGAAGTCTTCACAACAAATGAAGGCCCAATATATGACTTTTACAGACTTTAAATAGAGTTAGCAAGTATTCTACTAAAACAGCTTAATTAGTAATTTTAAGCACTTCACAAACAATCGATTTTTTGTTTTTAAATGTAAAAAAAGAGTAACAGGTTATATGTGAACTAAAGTTGAATGACATTCAAAAGTGCATTCAAATAAAACTTGCAATCACTGTATAATTTCTGTTAAAATCATTTCTAAATTTTTTAAAAGTGCGTGAACATAAGAATTTAACATTTCATGACATTTGTAAGCATTATAATTTACATTAATCTATGATATGTTATTCATTAGGTAATGTTTAAGGAGTTCATAAGTAAACAATATATGCACATTAGCCTTGTCACACATATATAGTCTTTACAGGTAAATTACCATTTAAATATCATAGACCTTTTCAACACCTGTAAATTCATTCTGGAAATTTACCAGTATGAGACATTTTGACGTTATCAGTAAATGACCAATAATCTGCTCTGCCTGAATGCAGAATGAAGATTACTGGTATGAGCACATTTGAGTTTCGAATACTAATTCAGAGCCACTGAAATTCAAAATTCAATCAGAACTTTCTGATGCAGATGACGCATTTACTTCATGCTGTGCAGTTTAGTCTAATATGATGTCCTTGGGCCAAAAGCTCTGTGCGAATGTGAATGTTTGACAAAAATGAAATCGTCAACAAAAAACACTGAACGCATACATTCCTCCATGTTCACAAACACAACACCAGTAAACGCAGCTCTGTTTAGAGGTCATTTCTGGTTAATGATGTCACAGAGTTTACAGGTCATTTGAAACTGATATGTGAATGGTGCTTTACCAGTAAAAAGACAGATAGTCATTGTGAACAGTGCATTTTTGCCTTTACAAAAAAAAGTCTGGGTAATTTAATGCCAATTTATTGGTATGAAAGGGGCTATTATCTAATATTTCTAGTTATATGAATATATAATAACTAATGATTTGTTAAGAATGATGTTTTTTGTGATTTATTAAAGAAAATTTCTATTTCAGGTAGGTTTATTTGTGGCAGTTTATTCTCTGACCAGTAGAGGGCATTACACAAGTTCCTGAAATTAGTTTTTTTTTTCATCTGTAAAGTATTTCCCCTAGTAAATTTACCAGCCTTTGCAAGTACATAAATCACAGTACTGCATACATTACCTAGCAAAGAATTTGGGACTTTTCTAACCCACACTAGATCTATTTAAAAGAGTGTGTGAAAGCAAGGCGTGAACTGAAAGACTTAAACAGATGCCAAAGTTATAAGTATTGTGTCCAAATTATTTCAAGGCTTTTGAACCTTATGAAGCATTTTAGAACAGTAACAAAACACCACAAATGAAATAAAATACTTTCAATTGGCGAACACTACAAAACTAATTTCTCAAGAAGCTAATTACATTAGTACCTCAGAAATGCTTGCCATGTTTTCTATGCTGCAATAGGCAGTAGATCTCCTTAGAACAATAATTTCTATTTCAATTCCATTCTTAACTTAACTACGTTCATGAGAAACAAATACACACCACCGCCCTGCATCCAATTTCACTGAACTGGCATGCCGACTTAGACTTCGCACAAGACTTGATGTGCTCTTGAAACTGAAGGAAGGAAAAATCAGAAAAAAAAGTCAACACATAATTATGAGAACAAATAATTACAAGCATTGTGTGAATGAAAAAACATGTTTTAGAGGTAAATATATATTGAACAGAGTGTTTACATTCATACTGACAAATACTGTTTTTCCCTTAGAAACAATATGTGGTTGAGAATGCAGACCAACCTTCTCTCTGGGGATTTTCTTTTTACCACAGTCTTTGCATTGCATGGGGAATTTCTGACATATTTCATCATGGGCCTGTGACACAAAAGAGGTGTCGGAAAGATAATCAGCAAAGATATACTATGATCAACTATTTTGCTCACGCTTTGTGCTTCAACTCCTATGCTTTTCATTTACATTTCATTTCTTCTGATTTTTAATAATAATTACTATTTTAATAATTGCAATATAGTTCTTTTTATTTTATCTTTGTTAATAAAAATAACAAAGATACAAATACCAAACAGTATAACAAATGCAACATAAGAAACGTATACAGTGCTTTACATTTTAAAATTTTACATCTATTATTTTCTCATTCATGCATTTTCATTGGTGAAAACTGAAACGAAAAACATTACATGCTAGTGCAATAGGGGTACCTTTAATTACAATAAAGCAGTTTTTAATATGTATTTTAATATATATTTTTCAAGAATTGATTCTTTTATTTTCACAACAATACGCGGAGTAACAGCTTACTCTACAGTTCTAGTTAACACAGCAAACATTAAAAATACACAAACTACAGACCAAAAGTAAATTTAAGAATGGGCCACTTCTAGGATGTGGATTACCTTAATTTCTTTGAAGTTGAATGTGACCTTGCAGTATTTGCAGTTCAGGGTTCTGGCCTCGCATTCCCGCTCATTGTGGCGGTCTTTCTCACTGACCAAGATGAGTGCTTGACATGCTTCACATTTTACACGTTCAAAGTCACAACGACCTTCATGCTGACCCTAGTGAAGAAAATAAAGAACACATTTAAGAGAGACATTTACAGATATGTTGAAAGAAAAAGTACCACATAAATTGTGCCCCATTCAATATTATCTTGAGAACATGAATAGCTTTTTATAGCTGTTGTTCATGTTTTTTATGCCTTGTACAGCTTGTCAGTGATCTACGGCTCTGTGTATTAACTGCCGCTCCATTTGAAAAAAAGTGATGGAGATTTACCGCTAATCAAAGAACCGGCTTTACAGTATTGACAAAATGCACATGAATATATTGTGCAAAATATTGCCCAGCCCTAATCATACATAATTATGCTAACTTTACGATAATGCTAGAGCTAAGGCAAACATCAATTCAACATGTTCAGTGAAAATAAACATCAACCAACACCAAAATACAGGGGTTACAAATTGATCAGACAAAAACATGCATTTGTCTGCATGTCATTGCAGTGTGAACTGGTCTTTTAACAGGAAGGTGTAGGAAATGTAATGGCAGTTAGATATGTTACATAACATAAAAACTAAAATATGATTAAAAAAAAAAGATGAGAATCAAGTCAGTCAGTCATTACACCAGTTTAACAATATACATATCAAAGAAACAATCTGATTCTGAGATAAATATTGTAAGAACATGACAACACTTAAGGGGAATTTCTTGCTTCAATTCTTTAGTTACCATATGTTCACACACCACATGAATAAACACTGACTCAATCTGACTAAACACTGACTTAATCACAAGTCATAAGGGGAAAATTTCAGTCATACGACACTTTTACCAGCTAAATGGAAGTAAGAAACCAAATTAAACTTGAAAAGGTTTCAGGTTTTCAGAAACAAGGCTGAAAGTCAGAATGGAATCTTGGCAAGAGTTTTCTCAGCAATCAAAATATCTAGTTACAGGTTATAAATAACTTTAAGCATTACTCTCATCTTATACAATTACATACATTTATAACACTATATAACCACCAGCTCTCTAAATGTCTTAAACTACTCAATATTTCTTTTTCATTTCTGAAAACAGTTCACCAAATATACAACAAAACCCTTTTTCAATACAAAAAAGCCACACAAGCTTAACATTTTAAAATAAATTAAATAATTTTTCATTACACAGAATGGTAAAATGTTATGCTTTTAACATAGTTTTAAATGACAAACACTACACTAGCAATTTTCAATAGCTTATTATCTTCTGGTAACACCGGTACTTTCCAGGCAGTCTTGGGACTTTCCACCCAACCCCCATCTTTAAGTGCTGACTTTCATACAGGCGTGGTGGGCGGAAGTTGTTTTTAAACTGACAATATATTTTTCATTATCTTATTTGCTGTTGGATTAGACTTTTAAAGAAAGTTTAAAGAAAATGTCATCATATTAGTCAGCATTTAGAAATGTAAAACATGTTAAGACGGATATGACAAGCCAGGCTAATAATGTTCCTACCTCATACTCTTTCAGTGTTCCAGACCAACTACATCCATCATTTGGACATTTAGCTGGGAGACTATCAATTTCCCTTCGTGCTGCATTATCAGGAAATGCCTATTGGGGAGTCAAAGATTACGGAAGAATACCTTTTAAAACTGTATTCCTGTAACTGTAAAACATTACACCAGTACATGAACATTTGCCAAGAATGCATACACTGAATATTGATTAAGAGTTACCAGGAAACAAGAATGATAGCGCTTACCACTACAATATTGAGCATAGACGTTGTCTCTTCAAATATACCCTCAGCACGACAGGCTTCGCAGGGTGTGGGCCCAGAGCTAATGCAGAGGAAAGATTTTAACAGGTAAGGATTTTAAATGCAAAAGTGCATCATTCAAAACAGAGCAAGGCAAGATCGAACTTTAAGCACACTATAAACCCATAGTTTTGGGAAAGCATTAATATACAGCCTTCTCTTTCCTGAGGGCTATTTATTAAGTCTACTCAAAGAAAGCTTTAAGCTTAAATAGTTAGTTCACCCCAAAATGAAAATTCTGTCATTAATTCTTTTCCCTCATGTTATGTCTTCCGCCGTTTTAGAGAATATCACAACACATACGAACGCTTCCCCCCTAGCGTAATCAACACTTATTACGCAGATTACATTCATGTAAGCACTTTTCACTTTTCCCCTGAACGTAAACAATGCTGATTACGTCAAATACGTTCTTAAGTACCCTCCAAAATGGTGAAAGAGGGGAGAAGAATGGTTGAGTAAATTACGCTATTTTTGTTTTCTTTGCGCAAAAAAAGTAGTCGCAAAACTGAAGTTGAGCCACTGATGTCACATGGATGTCACATTTTCTTCGTTTCTGGACCTAGGAACATTTCAGTTGCATTGCTGTCTATGGAGGGTCAGATGGCCCTCCAATTCCATCAAAAATATCTTAATTTGGAATCCAAAGATGAATGAAGGTATTGCAGGTTTGAGGGTGAGTAATTAATGACAGAATTTTCATTTTGAGGTAAACTAACTCTTTAATTTGTGACAAGCAAGTAGTGCTTTGAATGGAAAGATTGAAGTGAAAGCAGCATGTGCGCAAAAATAATTAAAAGCAAAACATGAAAAAGGATATGTTCTCATTTACATATTATGCTCGCTCAGTAAAATGATTCTCCATCAAGGTTCAGTTTATTTAAAAAAATAATTTTCATTTAACACCATTGTGTTAAGTTCCCATTAATAAACAATTGCATTGTGTTAAACTGACTTGAAACAGTTTTGTTTTGGTTAAACTTAATATTTTAATTTTGAAATAACATGTTTCAGTTAAGTAGGCCAAAAATAATATTTGATACTTGTTCAATTTAAGTAAATTATGTAAATCCAACACAATTCTTTACAACCACTTTACTTAATTTGAGTTAAGAGCAGAGGTGGAAGTAACGAATTACAACTACTCACGTTACTGTATTTAAGTAGTTTTTTCGCATACTTACACTTTTTTGAGTATAGTTTTAAAGCTGAACTTTTACTTGTTACTTAAGTACAAATTTAGCAAAATAATCTACTATGTTACTTTTAAATCACAGTCCGTTACCAAGTAACCTCTACTATCCAACCATGCACTAAAACTTAAGTTAGTGAGGTTTTTAGAGCTTTATATATGAAAAGTTTACTTTTTTACGGTCACTATTGTGACAGATGGGATTAAATGGGTTAAATATCACCGGCTGAAAAGTAACTAGTAACTAGTATTCAGAGTATTTTTTGAGAAGAGTAATTTGTACTTTTACTTAAGTACTGTTTTGACACCAGTACTTTTACTTGCAATTTAGTATTATTTCAGCAATGTAACAGTAGTTGTACTACTTGAGTTAGTACTCTTTCCACCACTGGTTGAGAGTACATTTTACTAGCGTAACTACAAAGTGATTTACCCTTTCCATCATGCACTGCACAGGGCTCGATACAGAGATTAAATGTTGAAATAAAATGTTATTTTAGGCATTTTTATTAAGATTATCAAATTGGGAGATTTGTTAATGTTTAGTGCTCTTTTAAGTTGGATATTAAAACTGTTTCTGGTGTGTTAGTGTTTTGGGGGATTACCATTGTGGTAATATGTAGAGCATGGCTATGCCAAACAAGTTTTTGTAACAAATTATTCTTCTTGTAAAAGTTGTAGAGAAAATGTTGAATGTAATTACTGTATAAACTCATCAATGAAACTGGATTATTTGTTTTGGTTGAAGGTGACATTATAAACTTGAGAATAACTGAGCTAAATAGACTAAATCAAAGTCAAGAATGTTAAGTTGATCCAACTAAACAACATTGATTTAACTTTACGTAATTAACTTAAGTTTACTGAAACCAATATTGCTACATAAATGCAACCTAACTCAGTTACGTGGAACCTGTTGACATAAAAATGTCAGGTCAACATATAATTTTTTTGAGTGCTGGCTTCAAAGGCTGTATGCGAACTGACATTTATCTGAGCCAAAAGTAAATGATGGTTAAATTTCACTACAGCCAGAGGCACTTTTCAAAGTAAAGGCAATGAAATGGTAAAACAAATTCATATATAAAATATCAACATTTCTTGCACCTGAAAATAAAATAAAAATATTTACTTTTTTTAAATGTAAAGACTTTCTTGTATTTTGTAGATGTATCCGATATTGTGTTAGAATACAGGTTTTTTTTTTACATTTTTACATCACTGATATTTGTCATATTAACATACAGACATATCTGTATTGACAATTTTCACAACAGTCTTGCTCACCATAAGGGAAGAAATTACCATTTTTGTAAAGTTTGTGCTTTTTTTCCTTTCTTCCAAGTTCCAAGGCTTACAGGTAAATAAGTATTTTTGAGTCTGAATTAACTGTCAAGTGGATTGGAACTGAACAATGTATATCAACAAACTAAATGAATGCACAAAAGGGAAGTATTTTTAACTAACAAAACAGGAGGAAAAAGAGGACAGGATTTTATTTTAGCATTCCTTCTCTCCATTTCTTATTAAGCCTAGATTAATACTATTAAAGTAATTCATTTTACTCAAGATAAAATATTATTTGGGTGTTTATTATTTTGGGTCAGGCACATCTCCAGCGGCTCACAAGCTCACTCACTCCTGGGATCTTGCAACATCAGGTAAGCATTTCAAACTTCTTTATTCCTATTTAAAGCACTTTTGAATGTTTTGTGTTTTATTCAAGTTCATCTGAAGATTAACCAGCTCAGTTATCCCAATACGTGTAACATTAGCTAGCAAAGAAGCAGAGCTGCGCCATTAAACCAAATGTTATCAACGACTAGTGTTAAATATGTGGTGTTGTACACACGAGTTCGTCAGTGATGAATTAAAAAATATTTTTGTGTTTCTCACAGCCAGACACAGACGAACGAGTCCCGCAAACTGTAACGTTTCTTTTAAACTGGAGAGACGGCTGACAGAGCATCCTCCTCATCTCTAACCGTCATTCGCGCCATTTCTGAAGCAAGGTAAAGCAAATACAAACACACAATCCCTGTACAACATGTTTAAACTTTTTGTTAAACATTATTTATTTTCCGCTTTGTCAGTTTTATCTAGAATATGTGATGCTGACCAAGTTTACTAAATCTGCCAAACATGGTGCACAAAGGGGCTGAGGAGCGTTTATAATGGCTGTTTTGTTAACTTTATGTTACCATTTTAGACCGTGGACAGATCGCCGGAACCAGATGCACACAAACACACACTATAAGTCCTTTACACAATCTGACATGTGTTTAAA
>JAUCMR010000107.1:21450872-21504544 GCA_032357425.1 Enteromius argenteus
CCCTACGAGAAGAGACGATTTTCCTCCGATAACCAAAAAAATCGCATGCGAGCTCGTACGACCTCAAAAATCGCACCGTGTACGCCCGCCTTTACATGCAGGATGAATTGAAAATGACATTTTCTAAAGACAATCTTCCTTCAGAAATACAGTTATATAAAAACACCCACGCCTCGGTTTGATTTTTAAACGTGCATTACGTGCTCACGTTTATTCAACAAAGCCTTTTGGAAAGTCGGTCAGTTATCATAGCAAGTCGCCACAAATAAATGTATGGGAAACACATCCCACAGCAGAATAACCTGAGACCAACTTCATTACTTATCATTAGCTGCATTTGTAGCCGGCGACACTAACCAGACCAATAAACAAACACAGACTAACTTAACTTCTAAGACTAGTTAACTTCTAGCTAACTAAGTTAACTTCGGTCCAGGTTCGTGCCCCCGATGAAACAGTCTATAAATGCAAGTTAATACTTTATTTTGATGGACATTCTGTTGACACTAAGTAATATTGCAACTACATGTCAACAAACTCTCATTAGAGTATTAGTAGACTTTCTGATTAATATCTAACTCTTTATTTTGACAGTCTCCCAAAAGACGTTCTACTGAATATAAGTAACTTTGCCATGTTAACTTATTCTAACCCTAACCCTACTAGTCTACTAATACTCTACTAGCACTCTAATGAGAGTTAATAGATATGTAAGTGCAATATAAGTTATAGTCAACACTTTCAAATTAAAGTGAAACCAAATAGGATGCTGCATCAGAGCTATTTTGCCACTATGTACAATGAGCCCCCTCCTGGAGATCTACCTTCCTGTAGAGTTCAGCTCCAACCCTGATTAAACACAACATTTCATCTTGTAGAAAACTTTCCTGTTATTTCTTACCCACAGGTGAGGTTGTTGTGAAATTGTTTGAAGCTGCACAGACTGGTCTGCCCATGTGTGCTCTAGGTGCAACGCTTGGACCCCTCCGTCTGTCTGTCAGGTGAGTTAACATGTTAGGTTATTTGTCTGTGTACAGCAACATGATGTCAGCTAATGTAGAAACTTTTAAACAAACAAGCATAAAACATATATACAGTAATGCTCTTACACTGAAAGCTCTATGGAGCAAGGCACCCTATTTTAAAAGACTAACAACAAGGACAAATTTAGAGCTTATTAACACATTTTAATATGGAAGAATGTATATAAATGCTTATAAAAAACAAAAATACAAGCTTCACATATCTGATTGTAAACCTATAGAATGCCTTGCTCCTTAGACTTTGATTGTGAGTTCATATTGTCCAAGCGATTAACGTTGTTGTAAGGCAAGACTATTGTCTACAGTGTGCTGAAGTGTGTTCAGTCGTATGTTTATAATACTATATAACACTTCAGCACTTAATCACTGCAACTGCACCTCAAACTGTAAAACTTTATATACCAAGAGTGCAATAAACCTGTATGTCCCCTTTTGCTGAAATTTTCTGTCATTAAAACCAACATTTGTCCTCACTGAGTATTTCCCATTCTTATGTTCTTGTTTTATTATAGTCATTAGAAGGTGTTATTATTATGACGTCCTAGTTCTGTCATTCCTCGCTTTCATCTAATATTGTACACTGTGACCAGTTTTAGAGTTTTACTGGCTCCCAGGTCACCACAAGGATATTGCGAACATCCTAATAAATATTTTTTAATTTTGTATTTCTTCCTTATATTACTAATACAATGATATTTATGTATCTGGGCAATAAAAGTGATGTTATTTCTAGTATATTTGATTAATTTGATTTTTATTTAGCCAAAAAAAAAAAAAAACGTGGATGAAACTCTCAAAAACATCAACTTCAATCATATTACACCCCGAAATAAAAATAAAAAAATCTGTAGATTTTATTTAGTTTATAAAAATGTACCTTAAAATTTTCATTTTCTGTAATCCGTTTAAATTGTTAACTTATATAATAAGTTGGTAAAACTTTACAATAAGGTTCGTTAGTTAACAACATTTGTAAACGTGAACTAAGAATGAACAATACTTCTACAGCATTTATTAATCTTATAAATAACATTTGATGTGTTTCTCTATGTCAGTCTTCTACAGTTGCTGGTTCAGTCTCTGGGACCATGGGCTCTGCGCAATGGCGGGCGTGCCCGATGTGTTCTGAGCATCTTCTATGAACGGCGCTGGGAGCAGAACCTTGATGAACTGAGACATGAGTTGAACATTGAGCCGCCGCCTGTCAATCTGATCCCTTCCAACAAGAATAGATCTTCAAACTCATAGTGTGTTAACTGATCGAAATTTTAGCTTGTGGGAGAGCCCCACAAGGAAACTACATACATTTCTACTGGCAACAAATATCACATTTTCTTCTTCCTTCTATGATGGGAAATTATGCCTCAAAAAAAAAAAAAGGAAAAAGAAAAACGTCATGTAACAATGTAAAAATACTACGTTATGAATAGGGAAGTAATTAGTTTGTTAAAAATATAAAACATTTTGTAAACATCACTGTTGATTTATAGGATTATAGGAACACACTTGATACTACAATATTCATTGTTGCTACTACAGTGGAGTTAAACCAGCACATGAGCAAAATTGTGACATCCTTATTTTTATGTTAAAAGTTTTAATAATAATAAACATTTTATAGTCTGTTTAATGAAATATGTTGAAGTGGTGACAATAGTACCTCTAGAAGTATTGGTGCTGTTTTCTCGGTTATGGATTTGACTTTTAAAACAAATTAATAGTCATACTGTTATCAGTGCAAAGTGATAACCATGCATTCAGATAACACTAAACATAAAATTGCATAATATAACAATAAATAAGCATGTTCATAATATAACATTTATTTTGCATCCGTTTCGAATTTGCAGCAGCAGAGTAAAGTCTGTTTTCTGGTGAACCTGAAAAAAGTGAATGTCCTCTGCTACCATCTAGTGGGGATATGAGTGTTTAAATCGGAAGGTGTATTTCTCAAATTTATTTTGATTTTTTGATTTTTTTTTCGAGTGTAGAGTTTTATTAAATGTTTTACTTATTTAAAGTCTGATTTACCAAGTGTAATCATTATGTTACCTATGCAAACTGTTGTTTCCCACGAGGCCAAAGACTTGGTTGTGCACTTTTAAAGATTAAGAGAAGTTAATCATAATGGTAACACATAACTTGCTAAAGGCCACGGTTGATGACTCTTGTTGACGCTCAAACACTCATCTTTTCAAGTTGCAGGAGTGCTGGAGTTCTAGAGCCTATATTGCAGCATTTTAAAACAAGGGCCAAAAAAAGCCTTTGCACAGGTGGCCGGTTCATCACAGCACTGTGAAAAATTAATCATGGGTCTTGTCATTTTTATTTTAAAAAATTAGGGTGACAATTAGAAATAGTGTGTATAAAAATTGTTGTTCAGCGTTGTATAGAAAAATATTGATGTTTTACTAATAAAACTTAAAAAACCTAATTTTTTAAGAAGCAGACTTAAGCAGTCTTGAGGCTTAAATTGAGGAACAGATAAAAAAAGAAAAACAATATATATATGTATACACATAAGTAATTAGAAGCTAAATATACATAAATATAAATATATATTTTGAAAGAATTATCAAATTTTGCAGTTTTGTTATTGTTAGTTCCCAGCATGCTTTGCATATGGCTATAGAGAGTCCAAAGAAAATGCTATTTTTTGTCTCTTTGAGTGAAGGGAAACATATATCAGTGTTTAATGTTCAGTTATGTTTGACATTTGAAAGAGTTTCTGTTATGTTGAAGTTTCCATTGTGCAGACGAGTAGAGCTTATGGTTATGGAAACTACTCCTCTAAATCGTAATAGCTGTGCTAGTGCTAGTGTAGTATTTTACAGTATTGCTCAAATATTTTCCTACTTCAGCTGTTCGGCTGTTTGCAGTCTTTTAAATGTACAAAATAACTCAAAGTCAAATTCAAACAGGCCTCACTGAAAATCACAGATGTTTAGAATCAACTTAAAATAAATGAGCACATTTCACTAATCAGTGCCCTCTACAAATATCAGCACCCTTGGTAAATCTGAGGAAAGGTGGCTGTGGAAATAAATCTGCATGGTTTATCCTTTTATCTTTCATTAAGAAAAATAGCAAAAATCTACCCTATGACTGAAGTAAAACAATTGAAAGTGAGGAAAAAATTTTATGATAAAAATAAATGTTTTTTCTTTAAAGCATGTTGGCTGCAATTATTGGCACCCCTGGAAATTTTTATAATATCTTTTAAATATCTTTGAAATACATTCACATTCATATTTGCATTCTTTTTAGCATACCAGGGAGAGGAGCATGGAATTGTTCTGGTATGACTTCCTGTTGCAAAGGATTATAAATGTAAAGAAAACAAAGACCAAATTTCCTTAATCATTTATCACAAGGAACAAGATTTTTGAGCTTCACAATATAGAAGATTGCTATAAGATAAAAGCTAAAGCATTGAAAATCCACATTTCCACCATCAGGGCAAAGAAATCTGCCTGGATGAGGATGTGTGTGTATACTGTCCTAATGCACAGTGAGGAGGAGAGTTTGAGTGGGCAAAAACTCCCAAAATCACAGAATTGCAGAGATTAGCTGAGTCCCATGAAATCAGAAAACCTAAAAAACAAACAAACCAAAGAACAGCCCCTATACATCATCACATATTGCTCAGGAGGGTTTCAAGAAAAATTCTCTTTGATCATCCAAAAGCAAAGTTCAGCACATTCAGCTGTCAGACATGACTGGAACTTTTAATGACACTGGCTCTATGGTCGGATGAAATAAAAAAAGAGCTTTTTAGCAGGAAAAAGATTGGTTTAGTGTGAACAGGGATAAAAAAAAATGTGCCATGTCCACGGTTAAATATGCTAATGTTGTTGGCCTGTTTTTTTGCTGGGGGTTCTGAGCATTTCATTCAGATGCATGGCATCATGGATTTTCTCAAATACCGACAAATAAAAAATCTAAAGCTGACTGCCTCTGTTAGAAATCTTATAATGGGCCATGGTTGAATTTTCCATTGGGACAATAATCCAAAACAAACATCAAAATCAACACAAAAATGGGCCAGTGAGCACAAATTGAAGCTTTTGCCATGCCTCTCAGTCCTCTGACTGAGTGAGGTGAACAAAGAGAAGATGCATCAACATGGAGCTGTGAATCTGAAGGATCTGGAGAGATTCTGCATGAAAGAATGGTCTCTGATCTCTTATCAGGTGTTCTCCAAACTCTTCCAGTAATTGCCAATAACTGTGGAATTTCAAAATGGTATTTTACCCCCACTTTCAAACGTTTTTCTTTAATGATAGGTTAGACTTTTATGCATTTTCTGAATAAGAGATAAAAAGAATAAACAATGGAGATTTATTTTCACAGCCACCTTTGCTCATATTTACCAAGGGTGCCAGTATTAGTGGAGGGTATTGGATATTAAATTAATTGTGACATAGATTAATTCATTTAGGATAATTGACATGATTTATTCGGGTATTCTTTGAAAAAAATATTAAGTGTAATATTGTTACCATAATTTTTTAAAAATGATAGCTCGTTCCATTCTTTTTTCTTTTTTTTTTTACAGTAAACTAAGTGATAATAATAATAATTAATAATACTAATAGTTATTATTACTATTATTATAATCTGTGGAACATAACCAAACAAAATATTTAAAAGATTTTGGCTGTTTAGTTCCAAAAGATTCAACTAAATACCAAAGAAGTACTATACATTTAGAAATCATTCACTATATCTTTTGAAGACATGCTGTTTTTTTTATGTTATTTAATGAAAATTAGGCTTACCCCTTAAATTATAGCTTTTCAAGCTCTTTGGACTTTGGACAAGTTTGGATTTAAACACATCTTAACCCAGCAAGTGTCTCTTGTCGCATTTTTTTTTACTACATATTTTAGTAATCATCATAAATTAGATATAATTTAAAAGTCAAAATAAACTGAATTCTAACTGTGAAAACGCAAATTATCCATTGCGTTACCATGCAATGGTACTTTAAATCTTTTAGCGAGCTCTTCACCCTAGTACGGGGTGCCATATGTGCTATTTTAAAATGTAGGCTACTACAACAATTTAGAATAATATATACGTATAAATTATCATTTTGACAAAATAAGCATTATTGGAACGCTCTGCGTCTAAAGGCTCCATATTTGGTGGTTAGTATGTAATAGAAGTAATATTGCAACAGAAATGTATAAATTTGGTGTTTTGGTGTCACCTGCTGGCTATTTTTGATAAGCCTATAAGGATTAAATAAATCTCACAGGAACCCAATTGTTTATAATCAATTTACTTATTTGGACACAAAGCTTTAATTTTCTAGCATAACTAATAGTAACTAGTAATTAGTCATATATACAATCATGGATGAGAAGGATGGAAGGAACATTAATGGAAGGTAGATTCAGTGATTTATGGTAAACTGCAATTTATTTTCAGCAAATGAGATACAGGTAGAATTACCAAGATGAGATAACAGGAAATGGTTTCACTATTCAGTACACGTTTTAATGCATGAATACATTACATACAAAGATCAGAACATTGTTGCCATAATGACAGATTTAACAATAACCATGTGAAAATCTGATAATTAGAGTTTCATTTTATGCTCTTTCTTACATGTCAATTGCCCCACTGTCCTCAGTGACATCAGAGCCATGATGTCATGTGAGCACATTAAAGCTCAACTAGAATATAGTATCAAATATCATTATCAGCAATATCTGTATGAGTTGGGTGCTGTCACAAATGAATGCAACTATTTCATATGATGTGCAGACAATAAATATAAACAGTCAAACAATAACTAGGCTCATTTAACATATAAACATGAAGTACCTTGAAGGAGATGGAGAATAAAATTATTTAAATACTTTACAAATATAAAAATATCATTGGCATATGCTTGTAGCTCTTTTAAGCAAGTTGGCAAAATCAAGAAATTACTGATTACTGGCAAATTAGCTTCTTTATATCTAAACAATGTAATTGATTTTAGCAAACTTTCTATTGCTTTTGCATATATATATATATATATATATATATATATACTTTACATATATATATACTTCAGTAGCACAGATAGTGTAAAACATGATCATTGGTTCAAATGTCTTTGCATAATGTTACAAGTCTTCAGGATCTTCAGAGCCTTCATTAACATTCATCATGTGTTCAGTGCAGTATAGAGACACTCTGATCAGCCACAGCACAGGCGGCCAGCAGCGGCTCACTGAAACCATGTCTGACTACATGCAGCACAGACGTAGATTCAGGATCATAAAACAGTAGGGTCTGACTGGGCCAATCCAAAAGCAGTCCCACTCTTATAAGCTTCTTAGCCACTGTGATACCCACATTACATCCATCATGACAGAAAGACAAGTCTTCATCATAATGCGAGAGCACCCACGATTTTGTGTTGTAGCCGAGTCGTGCTCCATTACCGGACCCTTTGCGTTCTATGCTAGAATAGCATACCCCCACTTTGAAGGCAGCACTTGCGCCCACATCAAGTATCCAGCTGTGAGTACCAGAGGACATGGGAGGGGAGCAGAGGGCATTAGGCCAGCTGTCGAAGCGCGCCAGGTCAGAGGGGGGTAATTGACGCTGACGTTTGGGCAGGAAAGTTAAGGTACGCTGGTCGTTGGAGAGGGAGAGAAGAGGACTGACCGTCTGAGCTTCAAAGTGTAGTGCCGTTAATCTATGGGCTAAAGAGAAGAAGGATATGTTGAAAAGATGTTCAGAGCAAGAAAATTAGAAGTTGAATGTAGGGAATGTAGAATGCCAGTGTTTCAAAATATAACAATGAATATTAAAGACTTGATTTTACCCATCTGGAAAGCATACTGCAAAAATTAATTAATGTAAAGTGCACTGTACACTGCAGCTAAAGATCAATGGAGTACATTTTACAAGAATAAAAAACATTCCATTTTTCTACTTCAAAATTTCACGTTTAATTTAGTGTATTACTTGCCTTTTTGGGGTACAATGTACTGGCAATTTTGTAATACAGTATGTACTATCAAATATTATCAAAAAAATATAAAAAAATAAATTTACACCATTTTTCCCCAGTATAAGTGATATGTAAGAAGGAGGTCCACAGTGGACCTTCAAGGTATGCAAAACAAATAGTGTGCAAAATGTTCAATACTTTTTAAAAATGTAAAATATTTAATTAATCAGCAGATGTAACATACTTTCTGGACAAAAACAATTATTTAAATCTAATTAAAACTATTTTGTTGAACTGACAGCCACAATTTGTGTTTTCCATTAGGTTTATACATCAAACTAAATTATATTTAATGCATATTTATATATTTTTTCACAATATAAATGGATATTTATACATGAAAATAAAGGTTTTTGGTTGTTTTTCAGAAAGGAATTCATCATATTTGAGAGTCTCTGGCACCGAAATGTTTGAAACCAATGAGTATGGTGATCATGGATACACTGAATCTGTCTTAAATTAATCCCTGTCTGGTGTACATGGAAATGTATATACTTACCAGATGGTCCTAGCAGTAACGCACTGGCCCATAAACCCACCATGAGTTTACTGTCACTACAGCCTCTGTTCAAAGTAAGTTGCTCAGTGTCTCTAGGTTCACCAACACCCTCTGCATCCTCTATTCTATAGCACAGACACACAATCAGCACAATATCAATTCTCATATCCAGCATATCTCATTATATGTATGTACAGTATGTGAGCATATTATTACATATATTGCAATTGAAATCACCTGTCATTTATTTCTTCAGTAGAGCTCTGAAAAAATAGAGAACAATACAATACAGTGAAAAGAACAATACAGTGGAATCAGTGGAAAATCACAACAATATAATTAGTCACATGAATATAAATTATTATTTATTCATTGATTATGAACATCTAAATATATTAGTTTTCAGAAACTGACTGAAAAACAATGAAACTGATTCAGAAGTGCAAAAGTACTTTTACAATAATTTTAAGTGTTATTTTCATTTTGAAATTAACTCCATAAAGTACTGATGTTTTATTTTATTTATTACTTTAAATATCAATTAGCTATTGAAGTGTGTCCTACAAGCTTATGCTGTCAATACAAGTTACTTTTAGTTTGATTGATTTGTCTTTCTAAATAAGTACATTGAGCACTGGGTCAAAGATCATATACACTATATGTGTCACAAGCCACGCCTCTGTGGCTCTCTCCGGACATCAGCAGCGGGAACCATCACCAGCGTATTAACGTTCCTACCCGGACTCATTTTACCCATGTACCTTGGCTGATTCGCTCCCAGGTGCAAAGCATAATCTACCCTTTATAAGCGCAGACTTTTCGAAGGAAAGACGCGAAGTCTTGATTGCCCCTGGTGTCACTACTGAGCGTTATTTCTGATTGTCTTTTCCTGTGTTCTGTCTTGGATTGTTTATCGTCTTTGATTCTCGCTGCCTGCCCTGACCTATTTTGCCTGTTATATCGACTACGACTCTGCTTTGCCTCTGATAAACCTGTCTGCCTGTTATACCGAACTCTGCCTGTCCCTGACCTTGATTAAAAGCTGCAAATGGATCCGAAAGTCTCCTCAAAGAAAGACTCATTGCAGAAGACTTCGCCACCGCAGGATCCAGCAGCGGTCTATCAAGTGGTGAGTGAAGAGTCACGTCAAGCTTCAGTTCTAGCTTCGCACCATCAACAGCTGGAGAAGTTCACTTCACTCACAGAGGAGTTAGTTCACTCCGTGCAGGCACTGACTATTGCTACTGCTGCCCAAAGCAGACATGTCGATCCACCCGCTCTGCCTGCCCCTCAACCTGCCCCAGCACTGCTCAACCCGGCTCGTCTCGCACTTCCTGAAAAGTACAACGGAGCACCAGGGAAGTGCAGGGTTTTTTTACTGCAGTGTGATATATATATATGAATCAGCAAGCCAGTTGTTTTTCCACTGATGACAGCAAGGTGTCGCTAGTATTGTTGCATGCTTAGTTAATACGCTGTTTAATTAAGGTAATGTGTTTGTTACATTGATGAAAGATAAAATCCTGGTCACTTTAAGAGTTAAGAAATGTTTATGCAAGTCACGTGGACGTTGGAATGTTTTACGCAGTTCAAGTTTACAAGCCTGTGTGTCGGGCAGTTCAGAGAGTTTAAGAAGGACAATAAAAGGATTGAAAGAAGTTCAAGTGCGAGTCCTTTTTTCAGACATAACAAGTATGCTCACTACTGACAGGAAAAGCTTTGGACTGGGTCACAGCACTATGGGAGGGACGTCGTATGGCATTTCCTTCTTATCAGAGCTTTCTACGCCAATTTAGAGAGGTGTTTGATCACTCAGTTGATGGAAAGGATGCTAGAGACGACATTTTGACACTGAAACAGGGCACCTCCTCAGCCGCTGACTACACTATAACCTTCCGAACTTTGGCAGCGCAGACTGGATGGGACAGCGATCCTCTTAAAGTGATGTATCATCGAGGCCTTCACGAGGAACTACAAACTGAGCTTGCAGGCCGAGATGAGGACAAGACACTGGAACAGTTTATGGATCTGGCCATTCGCACCGACCATCTCCTTCGTTCCCGAAGACGGGGCCGCACACCGTCTCTTGCCACTAATCTGCCTAATACATCCTCAGTAGAGCCCATGGAGATCGGAGCGACTCATATCACTCCCGAGAAACATATCCGGGCCAATTGTCCCACTCGACCTCCACGCTCCAGAACCTTCCGGGTGAGTTCCACTTCCCTTACTTCAGCCATGGAGATTGACATTTGTTTTATCAAGCCCAATCATAAAGTTAACACCAGGGCTTTCATTGACTCTGGAGCCGCAGGGAACTTTATTGACAGAGACTTTGCTCTAAAACATGATATTCCTCTCATTGCATGTCCTCCCACGGTGGCTGTGGCAGCCCTCGACGACAGACCATTAGGGTCCGGAAGGATCACCACCATGACCCAACCTGTCACTCTACGCACCAGTTCACTCCACTCTGAACGGATTCAGTTCCATGTCATCCACTCACCTGACCACCCAGTCATCCTGGGTCTGCCCTGGCTCGAACTGCAAGATCCCGTCATCTCCTGGAAAGGTCGTCAAATCACACAATGGTCACCCACCTGTCAGGAACACTGTCTCTCCAAAGCAGTCAGAACCATCCACAGCATCCAACTTTCACCCGAGGAGACCTCTGACCTAGACTCGCTACCTGCTACCATCTCAAGATTGCATTCAGTAAAGAAAGAGCCACCAGGCTTCCACCTCACCGTTCAACCAACTGTGCTATCAACCTCTTACCTGGAACTACACCACCACAGGGTAGGATATTTCCCTTATCTCAACCTGAGACTGAGTGCATGAACACCCACATCACGGAGGAGTTGACCAAGGGATTTATCCGTCCATTCACATCACCTGCTTCAGCAGGTTTTTTCTTTGTTAAAAAGAAGGATGGAGGTTTAAGACCCTGCATAGACTATCGAGCACTTAATGAAATAACCGTCAAATACAGATATCCTCTACCATTAGTACCTGCAGCTCTGGAACAGCTACATTCTGCTTGTTTCTTCACCAAGCTTGACTTACGGAGTGCCTACAACTTGATTCGAATCAAAGAGGGAGACAAATGGAAAACGGCCTTCTCGACCACCACCGGCCACTATGAATACCTCGTGATGCCCTTTGGCCTGTCCACCAGCCCGTCCGTGTTCCAGTCTCTCGTCAACGAAATCTTCCGGGATATGCTGAACAGGTTCGTGATTGTTTACATTGATGACATCTTGGTGTATTCGGAGGACTATGAAACTCACATACAGCATGTTAGGTCAGTTCTGAAGAGACTCATTAAACACAGTCTGTACGCCAAGCTTACTAAATGTGAATTTCATCAAACCAATACATCCTTTCTGGGAAACATCATCGGTTCAGATGGAGTGGCCATGGATGAGAAGTCGCATCAGTAGTAAACTGGCCTAAACCTCAAAACCTCAAAGAACTCCAGCGATTCCTAGGGTTCGCAAACTTCTATCGGAGATTTATAAGAAATTTCAGTCAAGTCGCAGCTCCTTTAACCACCATGACACGCAGAGGGTACAAACGCTTACCCTGGAATGAGAGAGTGAAACCGCCTTCCAGGAGCTCAAGACCAGATTCATCACAGCTCCTATTCTTCGTTACCCTGATCCAGATCGACAATTTATAGTAGAGGTGGATTCTTCCAACACTGGGATCGGCGCCATCCTGTCCCAATGCCATGGGGACCCTTCAAAACTTTTCCCCTGTGCTTATTACTCTCGTAAGCTCAACTCGGCCGAATGCAACTATGATGTGGGCGACAGGGAACTCCTCGCCATGAAATCAGCACTCGAAGAGTGCCGACACTGGCTAGAGGGAGCCAAAGAACCATTTCTCGTCCTCACCGACCATCGAAATTTAGAATATCTGCGCACGGCCAAGAGATTGAACTCCAAACAGGCCCGATGGTCATTATTCTTTTCAAAGTTTGATTTTAAAATCACCTACCGGCCCGGTTCCAAGAATGGGAAGACCGACGCTCTTTCACGACAGTTTGATCAAACCAATCAAATCAGCCAACCTGAAACCATCATCTCTCCCTCACTCATCCTCGCACCCATACAATGGGATATTATGAGGGAGATCTCCGACGCTCAAACCACCAACCCTTCACCACCAGAATGTCCACCCAACAGAACTTACATCCCAAAGCTACTACGCATCCGTCTGCTTCACCTAATTCATGATAATCCCAGTGCCGGCCATCCAGGAATCCTAGCCACCATTGAGCTCACTGCCAACCGGTTCTGGTGGCCAACCCTTGCCCAGGACGTTCCAGCCTTCGTCAAAGTGTAATATGACCAAGTCGTCACGACAACGTCCTGCTGGCCTGCTCCAACCCCTACTCATTCCTCAACGACCCTGGTCCCATATCGCAGTGGATTTTGTCACTGACCTGCCTCCATCAAATCATCACACCACCATCCTCACCATAGTAGACCAGTTCTCTAAAGCTTGCCGCTTGATTCCACTACCCAAACTGCCCACAGCCTGGGAAACAGCCCAGGTGATGATGGAACAGGTTTTCCGCTATTTTGGTCTCCCAGAGGACATTGTCTCCGATAGGGGACCCCAATTCACTTCCAGAGTATGGAGATCCTTTTGTTCACAATTGAACATCAATGTGAGCCTCACTTCCGGATACCACCCTGAATCCAACGGTCAAGCAGAATGACTCAACCAGGAACTGATTCGTTTCCTTCGCACATACTGTCATAACAACCAGAACGACTGGAGTCAATTTCTACTCTGGGCTGAATACGCCCAGAATTCATTGAGGAAACAAGCCACTAACATGACACCTTTTCAATGTGTTCTGGAGTACCAACCACCCTTATTCCCCTGGTCAGGTGAGCCCTCGGATCTACCCTCCATCAACCATTGGTTACAGCGAAGCGAACAGACATGGGATGCCGCTCATATTCACTTGCAAGGAGCCATTCGACGAGTAACGGAACAGGCCAATCGTCTCCGACGCCCCAGCCCCCCGTATGAGCCCGGACAGTGGGTCTGGCTTTCCTCTCGGGATCTCCGATTGCACCTACCCTGCAAGAAACTAAATCCAAGGTACGTGGGTCCATTCAAAATCATCAGCCAAATCACACTTTCCATGTTTCCCTGCTTAAGCCCGCTGCTGAACCCGACGGAGAGGGACCAGGAAGAGGTCGCAGCACCCGACGTCCCTCCCCTGCTACCTGACTGAGAGGAGATCTATCAAGTCTGCGAGATCCTGAACTCCCGACGCAGAAAACTACAGTACCTCATTGACTGGGAAGGTTACGGACCAGAGGAGAGGTCCTGGGTCAACTCCCATGAGGTCCTCGACCCATCTCTTAAGCAGACCTTTCATCGTAATCATCCGGACAAACCAGCTCCCAGACCTCGTGGAAGACCTCGGCGTCGTCAGGATGCTCGCTTCAGGAGCCGCTCGCAGGGGAGGGGCTCTGTCACAAGCCGCGCCTCTGTGGCTCTCTCCGGACATCAGCAGCGGGAACCATCACCAGCGTTTTAATGTTCCTACCCGGACTCATTTTACCCACGTACCTTGGCTGATTCGCTGCCAGGTGCAAAGCATTATCTACCCTTTATAAGCACGGACTTTTCGAAGGAAAGACGCGAAGTCTGTTGTTTATCGTCTTTGATTCTCGCTGCCTGCCCTGATCTATTTTGCCTCATAGTTATATCGACTATGACTCTGCTTTGCCTCTGATAAACCTGTCTGCCTGTTATACCGAACTCTGCCTGTCCCTGACCTTGATTAAAAGCTGCAAATGGATCCGAAAGTCTCCGGTGACTCATTACAATATGTTTTAAATATATAAAGAAAATGTGGAAATATGGATTGTGATATTATTGTGACATATTCATAATTATGCACATTGTGCAAAAAATGTAATGCAAAAACAACAACAGTTTTCTTATAAATATTATGTTGCTTTCTAATTCTTTAATACGATCAATTCTTTGACCTGTAAATGGGTAGAATGTGTAAAGTATCCATATTTTATATTTGTTAAATTGCACAAATCCTCTGTTTTTTCACCCCTGGCTTCTGCATTTACTCACCACAATCACGGTATCTGTTGAGTGTGTGAGTGTGTGCACCAGGCTGGTGCGTGCGTTTGTGAGTTTCTCCAGAGTTTGAGTCCAGTGTGCTCTCTGAGTGAGAAGGCACTGCTCCACGCGCTCTTCCTCTCTCTGTATGGCCTCTAGGAGACGCTGCTCCTCCTCCTCGAGAGCCTCACGCACCACATTCACCTGAGCCAACACACGTTCTCTTGCACTGTTTGCATCTGTCTATCAATTAAACAGCACAAGAGGCAATTACAAAAACATACTGTATTACACTGTTATAACTAGCCTACAGTTTAATACTTCAGGTACCTGTACAGCTTTTTCTCTAGCTGTAAGCGTACGGTCAATGAATCTTTCGATCCTCAGGGCTTGCAGCTGCATTTTTTCACAGACATCCACCAGCTGATTCTGTTGGTGGAACAAAGAGGAATAATCACATAAGAGGCATTAAACAATGTATGTGGCAGGAATGTTGAGGCATGTGGATATGATGATTGGTCTGTTGTTAAAAAAAATGGTAGGCCTAAATTAAAGTATTGAGGATGTTTCATCCCACAGGCATCTACAGGTCCTCAATGCTATTCAGAATCTCACAAATGTCTGTTGTTGTTTTTTTTTTTTTTTGCATTTTGCTTGTTTGTTTGCTTTTTACATTTATTTTGGTTATTGGTTTATGGTTAAATGCTATCTAAAAATGCTGTCTGATTTGATATTTTCTCATCTAACTAGTTCAGACGTTTTTTTTTGGTCAAGTGAGTCCAGTGTTGATTTGAGCTATGCAGGTATTTTAGTTAAAAACAAGAAACAGCACTGAACTGAAATGTATAATTCTAAAATACATTTTTTTATTTAGCCTAGTATTTATGAGATTTAAAAAAAATTAAAGTATGGGAAATCTGCAGCAAAGACTTCAAAGTATAAGGAAATCAGTTCTTTATAAAATGCAGCCTATATGCAAAACAAATAGTAACAATAATAACAACAACAACAATACATTAAATCGCATGGTTACTGCCAGAAATGTTTAAATCACATTTTGTAAAAGGGAACAGATAAAATGTATCTGATTGCAGTGACGATAAAAAATAAATGAAATAAAGAAAAGTTTCAAAGTTTCTTCACCTCGGGGTGTATTCTCTTCTGACTAATGAAACTAATGACGCCCTCCAATATGAATATACAAATTACATAGGCCTACACAATACTACTGAAACTATGTAGCGTATTGTGATTCTAACATTATAGACTACATTTATTTTAAGGGAATAGCGAACGTGTTATGTTATTAATTGTTTAGTCAATGTTTTTTTTTTTTTTACATCGAAACCTAATTATGTTATTTAACTAATCGTGACTCACCCTTACTACAGTTGCTCGAGTAACCAGCTCTGTCACCTTGTGACCCTGACAAGATCCATCCGACACACATTCTGAGCAGGTCAGTCTTCCCTCTGTACCACAGTAGAACTGTAGTTCGCGTTCATGTACTGGACACAGTTTCGCTTCTCCTAAAGTCGATGATAAGGAGTCCGGACCTCCAATAGCGTTCTCCGATTTCTCAAATTTGCGCGCAGGTTTTGCCGGTGATTCTCCATTTACTGTACCATTGGTGTGTAAAAACAGCCCGATGCCTTCACACACATTTCCTATTCGGTCTTGATGTTTTGAAAGGTCGTCATGCTGAGAGTCAGGGTCCAGGTCATTGACATGCAAGGTCACCGTTGCCAGTTCACAATGTCTATATTCCGCATTCATGGTACCGAGAGATAATAATAGGTTTTATTACTTTTAGCAGAATAAAAACGACGGATTTGCCTGGTTTCGCTTATGTCTATACTGCAAAATACCCGTGGCGCAGGTGTATCCAGCTTTAAAGCCCTGCCTACCTGTCGCAGGTGTATAACACGGAAGTGGACTGGTTGTTAAGTGCGCAAGACTGAAATTAAGTTTTTTTCTGTATTGTTACTCGAGTTAAACTTAAGACTTGTCTGATCTTGCAACATGCTAACGTGCAGTCTATCTATCTATTTTAGCAATATGCTAACTTGTCATCTGATCTTGCATGATCTTGTCAGGTAGGCTATTGGTTGGAAATCGGACAGCACTGTTCTGTTAACGTGTAACTCGCCACCAACTCTCTAGGAGTTTATTTGCTACACAATCATCACAAAATCAGTTGAAATATAGGGGTAAACGTACCTATTAAGCTCACCAAAATGTACATTGAGACTTTTTAGTGCACAAGTCTATTTCAGTAGAAGAAGTAATGTTAAAATAAAATATGAATCTCTTACACAATTATAGCTAATATTTAATTTTATTTTAAATGTCAAAAACATTTCAATTAAGATATATATCATTAAATGCAAAATGTCTGGCAGTGCTTAATGGGTACATTTTTGTACCATAGACATGATGGTCACAGACTTATTTTTTAGTTTCAGACTTTGATTCCATCCAGTCGGAGAAGTTTTTTTTTTTCAGCTGATTACAGAACTCATATTGTTTCCATCATGTTTCTCCAACAGTGTACACATTTCTGTGTGAGTGTTGTGATTGGAAGAATTTAAAGTCTGGTAGTGTATCATCCTCTGTCATTTAGTGTATGACTTTCGTGACTATATAATAATATTATACTAGTATAAATCGTTGAGTGTATGATGCATTTAGCATCTAACCTAACCCTAACATTTTTCCAGACTTTTTTCCTGGACAATAGGCTTCCGATGTTTCCTTTGAAATGCCTCTTTCATCTTTGTGCATAAACTATAGTTACACCTAGATTTACACCTAGATCTCAAAGCTGTTAAAATAAGTTATTAATACTTTAATTAAGAGCAATTTAAAGTGACAACCATCAGTTAATATTTAAAGTCTAATCTAGTTATAAAGTATTTATGGTGTAATGTTTTAATCACATTTAATGGCAGCAGAAACTTTTTTGACAATATAATATAACAAGATTTTGCTAAATAAATAATCCAGGCCATGTATTAAGTGTATGCATATTTTAATATGAACAACTAAAAATACAGCAGTGTAAAACAACAGACCAGCCATGAATTGTACATTTTTTATATTATGAATTTAAAAGCAAGCCAGCGGGCTAATGCCGGTGATGTAATATGTTAGCGGCAGGATAATAGGCTACATAATTTTTCTTTTTAAAATCTGGTCTCAAAAATGGTGTGCTTAATAGGTATATGAGCTAAATAGTTACCTACTAAAAACCATATTCATTGAATGTCTAGAGTAATCTCGTATTTCAAATAAAAACATGGTACATGTAACAATTTCTGTCCAATTCTCATATTCATGTCTTTTCTTTTGTAAACACATAAGAGATGTGTTTCCTCAAGTATGAAAAAAAAACCCAAATATATTTTTATCTCGTTAACTGTTGGTTATGACTTTTAAGTTATAGAACAACAATGAAAGCATAAATAAATTAAGAATTTTAACAACATTCTTAACGGTAATTATATAATCATGTGGTAACCATTTAGTGGTTCCGAAACACCCACCAAAGATTCAGTTTTTGCAAGCAAAGATAAGTCATAGCTTAATGTGTTGGGCCACTTAATGAGGTAGGGAAAGGTAGGAAACCTCAGCTAAATGTGCTATAAGCCCTCAGATGGCACTGCATGAGAAACCATTGTGCTATTGTGTTAAATATAATGGCATGGGCAATTTGTTTTGCAAGACAGTCATATATAAATTCTATTGTAGAGATGCTGTCAAGTTCTTTTCTCAGAACAGAATGAATTGTGTGATGGGGTCATATGAGTCCACGTTTCAGCTTGTTTTTGGGAAAAACAGACTTTGAGTTCATTGTGCGAACAAAACAAACATACAAATAAACAAACAAAAAGAAAGATGCCATCCAGACTTTTGTCAACGACAAAAACCAACATCTATCATTGTGTGGGGTACCATTGAGGTTAAGGCATATATTGGGATATGCTGTTCGCCGTACACTGCATCATATGGGATATGGAAGCCAAAGGCCTATTTGAACACCTTTGCTGTCTGCATCGGTGGTCAAAATAATCTGGCCACTCAGTGTAGGCATATATATATATATGTGTATGTATGTATGTATGTATATATATATACATATATATATATATATATATATATATATATATATATATACAAAATTCAATCAAACTTGTCATTGAAAACATTGGAAATATTTTCTTTGAACTCTTGTCAGAGGTTTAAGATCATAAATAACATTTTTTTTGTTTGTTTTTATTGCATTTGCAGTATGTCCCAACTTTTCTGGAAATGGGGTTGTACATTTCTTTGAGTGGCACAACAGAGCTGTGAGTTAAATTTCTTTGAGTGGCACAACATTGTTAAATGGCAACTTAATTAAGAATAATTTTAATGCTCCCATTACAGCAGCCCTGCCGGTGTGCACTGTTTCGCGCTAAAATGTCGTGTTTTAGTTACGCAACGAAAAGGCGTGGTTGTACAAGGGGCGGGCTTTGACGTGAAATCTCGTGTTGTAATTGGACAGATCGGCCAAACGCGTTCACGTTTATCCATGATACGTCAGCATAAGAATTAAACGCCCAACGCAAATGTATTGACGATGAATAGCTCTGATTGGGCAAATCGCTGTCAGTTCTTTTTTACGATTGGTTGACTTCTGAGTTGTGTTAGTCCCTCCCCCCAGAAGCTGGCAGGTTTTTCCAACGCCTCTCAGCGGTGCATCACGGAGGTTTGGAAGCGGTTGGGGGAGACGCGGGCAACGACTGACCCTATTACACTAAAAATTGTACTCAGGGTTGGTTTGCCCTGTCCGATTTCCAACCTAATAACGTCGTACTTGCTCTCACGTTTCATCCCAGACCTGACATCCCCTCTAATGTCGGATTTCAAGCTCGGGATTGTTCGACTTGGCCGTGTGGCCGGGAAGGTGAGCTGAATCCTAGGGCTGCCATGTGCGACGCGAAGGGGAGGGGATCCGAGATCCGTGAGCTAAATGCTTGTGTTTAACAATTAAGTGGCAGATTTGTCCATTTTGATGTTATCGACCTTGGTTATGGTGGAATATATGTAATATAGGCATAGAATTGTCGTCGAAACGGATGGATAATTAAACTGGTCAGCTCATCAGCCGAGTAGGTTTAGTCTCTTTGAGCCGCCTACTTTTGCTGTGGTTGTGCCGCTAGCGTGGCTACAGCGCTGCTAGACGGCTGGGGCGAGAGTTCGCTTGTTAGCTAGGCAATGTAAAAGTTTTATTTTTCCGTTTACAGTTTAAGAAGGTTTTATACTCAAGACTGCTGCGTTTTTTTGATCCACGTCAGTAATGACACTGTCATCCAATATGGCTCAGAGAGCTCTGAAAATGCCTCAACCAGGAACCGTTCGCAGCATGACAACCGGCATGTTGGCTGTGATGAACCTTAGCACTGTCTTTACACGGTTTATCTGTCAAAGATGTGCACAGTCGCTTCATTTCTAATGCATCTCGAAACCCTCTGAAAAATGTTATCAGTTTATTAAACTTTACTATTTTGATCGGTTTCTTGGCATCATCCTGAACAAATCCAAGCTGTTTCTGGGATGCCAGGCCGCTCATGCCATGACACTAGAGGGCAGCCGGTAAACAGATATCTATAGGGGTTAAACAATAGGAGCATGTGAGAAATCGGATGAAAGACAAACGCGATGCGTGCTGCACTGTCTTAATGATGCCTATTTTATGTTGTCATAAAATGGAATATAGCTCATGCTAATCCGACAGTCAGAGGTTATGTCTGGTCCGACTCCGCTGACTTTTGACACGTTTCTCCTGTGATAATCGTGAAAGTTTTCTTAGGCACTTTGCATCTGCTTTTTATGCTCATTAAATTCTGGAATCTGCAATGACACGAGTAACATTAGAAATATTTACCCTTATTACTTTACTGACAGCTTCCGATACACTTTTTAAATAGTGATTAAAAAGCTATTTCAAAATTCAACAAATTATCAGTCCTATTCACCAGAAAGAGCGGTTTGAGTAATAATACGAGTAGTAACGTTAACGTTAATTGTTTTTTGTTTTTTTTCTGAGATAGTAATAATGTTTGATTCTTAAACTGACTTGTAATCGGTTGAACTGGTTTGCTAAACCTGTCTGGGGTGCGTTTCCCATAAGCATAGTCAGGTATCTATAGTCGTAAGTTACCAAAATAGTTCACTTCAACCATTTGTGTGACATTCGCAAAGAGCATCGAAAACTTAAACAACATGAATATTCTATATTAAGAGTTTGTCTTGATTTATATATACACAAACATTTAAAAATAGAAACAAATCAAACTAATAGAAAAGGAGGATTATGTATAACTTAAGTCTTTAGTGAGGAAGCAAAATAGCTTATATGTTTTTGGATTGTTGTCTCAAATGATTCACTCTCCATTATAACACCATTTTGTTCTTTTAGACAAAGTACACTTTGATTGATGAGCAAGACATACCATTGGTGGAAAACTATGCCTTTGAGGTGAGAACTGTTGTTTTGAGAGTTTTGTTTGGGGTTTTAAGCAACAACCCTGTGTGTTATGACCATTTCTGCTTTTCCTAGTACATTTGACAACTTTACTTTACTTACTTTAACAACTACCCAAATTATTTTTTTGTTGTGGATGCATGTATTGAATACTATTATTTAGTCCTGTGAACTATTTATTTTTTAATTTTTTCAGGCACGCATGGAAGTTGATGCAGATGGAAATGGGGCAAAAATCTTTGCTTATGCCTTTGACATCGGCAAGGGTAGATGGGCTGGTCGACCACTGCATGAGTTACTTTGGTGAGTGTAGTGTTATAGAGCCTATTGCTTTTCCTTATGCTTTTTTCACTGTTTACAATCGTCAGATACGACTGTCAATATTCAGGCTACTAGTGAAAGTCGTAATTTATTTTTTATTTTTTTGTAAAGCCACCTTCTTACTGGGTGTGTAACGATACATCAATGCTTGATGCATTGTTAAGATGAGTAACGATTAAATGATTTTATGCAATGCATTAAAAAAATTTTAAGATGCACATTGACACAATTTTCAGACTTGATAATCTATTTATTAATAATTGTGTCATGGCATGTTTTGAGAGGCCCACCACCTTTTTGTTGACAGGGAAAAGCACAGAGGTGGAATTGCTCCAAGTTTCCAAGTAGTTCACATAAACTCAGTCACAGTGGATAACCGTCTAGACAACTTGCGTCTTGTTCCTGTGGGATGGAGTCCTAAACCAGAAGAACTGTCCAGCAAACAAAGGTAAATGAAAAGTCAATAAATTTAGATTTTATGACGTACAGCTTTTAAGAAACAAACAAACAAACAACATATTATCCACTGTACTCAACTTGTGCTGTGATGTGCTTTCTAAATTATGCCTGTATAATGTCCTCTCTAGAGAGCAGTCATTGTACTGGCTGGCCATTCAGCAGGTTCCAGCAGACCCAGTGGAAGAGCAGTACCTGGAGTTGAGTCGCACACGCTACTACAATGCCAATGGAGAGCTGGTGGAAGAGGAGGAGTGCTCCTGCACCTACTACGAGTGTCACTACCCACCTTGCTCGCTCATTGAGAGGAGGGTCAGTATTGTGTAAAGAAGTCATTCTATGTTGTATTGTTTTGTTTTTTATTTTTAAAAAACTAAACTGGTCATTATGGTTGGATATTGTTTGCTTTTTATCTATTAAGATTCTGCTTATTGATTCCAGGTTTTGATTCCAATTGGATAAAATAAAAACTTAAGAAAAACAATATTAATCAAACATTTAGATATCAAACATTTATTCTGTGTCTGTATGCAAAGCATTCTATTGCAGCTGAATTAAAAAAAAACAGCAGCCTACAGAACACTAAAAAGGAACTTTTGCCAATGCTTTTAACAAAAATACCACAGCAAAAACAACTAGAGTAATATAAATGTCAAATATTAAAGTGTTAAAGCCAAGTAAATAGTCCGTAATAAAATAGGCACAAACAAATCAATTAGCAACAGCATAAATAGAACTGAAACACATTTCAGATACAGAAGCTCTAATTTAAAGTTTAAAAATACTGCATGGTTTTCTTTTCATTATTAAAATACAGATTAATTAAAAGATATTCAGTCAAGATCAGTGTATGATTTTCTTTTGTTCTTTGATTTACATTAATGACAGACAGTGCATTTGTTAGACTGCTGTCTCTTTAACAATGAACACTTTTTTCTCATCTGTTTGTTCTCTTAAAACAAAAAAAAAAAAACGTGTTGATGATATACTGACATAGTTTTGTGGTCGAAAACTATGATAGTCTTCAGTTCTGGCCCAAAACAAAAACCTTTTCTGCAGTGGAAATGCATGGAACAGAACGGACAAAGACTGGGAACCCACACAAAACCTCTGTTCTTTCCGTTCCTGCACTTTAAAATGTGAACAGAGGAATCGTTAAGCCCAATCGAAATGCACTCATTTTATTGAATACTCAGTTTATAGAAATTTGGAACTGGTTCTAAAATGGAACCGATTTTCAATACCCAACATCTGTTTTTTCTTTTTTTTGTTTATAACAGTAGTCCTTTATAACTGAGACAGTTGATGATTATGATATAGGGTAATTTTTAAAAATCTTTGGCTGAGATACAACTATAGGACCTTTCACAGCGCATTTGTAGTACGCAAACTAATTGTGGAACTGCCCAGTGTTTGGCGTGTTCGCACCGCAGGAACTATGAACGATTTTAGTTCTCTGTTTGGAGGAACTAAATTAGCTCCTCCTTCAGAGGTGGGCTCTAAAAAAAGTTTTAGGAACTATCAGTGATGTAAGTGTAAGCTGATTGGCTAAAGCGTATGAAAATGCCCTCACCCGCCATGATTTAAAACACTGTGTAAACATGCTGTGTAAAAATTGCATCAACTTTTAGAGGCAGCATTTACCTAAAGACTTTGTTTACGGCTTTTTCTGCTTCTATCTGCCTTAATGATATGTAGCACTGCCAGTTGACATTGGAGATTCTTAGTCCTCTTTTCCATTCTTTTAATCGCTTGACATATACGTCGACATTCCATATCCGTTATTGTGAAACAAAAAAACACAGCTCCAATCACAGCGTCCTCCATCCTCCTGTTGTTAATGTTGGTCTTCATTGTTTTCCCTGTTTGAAACGCCACACACAAACGACGTCACTGTCTGGCTTAGGTCGCTTTTTAATACCTGCTGTCAGTGTGAATGCAAATTTAAATGGTACTGGGAAATAGTTAGCGCTAAATAGTCCTGGTTCTATAGTTCTGGAACTAATGCGTTGCGAAAGGCCCATATTTGAAAATCTGAAATCTGACCAAAAAATACAAAATATTGAAATTTGCCTTTAAATCCATAGTGATGCATGTTACTAATCAAAAATTTAGTTTTGATATTTACAGTAGGAAATTAAACTTCATGGAAAACAATCTTTTCTTAATATCCTAATGATTTTCGGCATAAAAGAAAATAATTTTAATCCATACAATGTATTGTTGGCCATTGCTACAAATATACCCGTGCAAAGGTTTGTGGTCCAGCATCATGCATGTTCACAGAGGACACCTTGTGTTCAAAATGCTGGATGGACCAAGAAATAATGATAGAACACAGCAAAATAACCCTCACATAAGACTTTTATAAATACTGCAATGCTCTAGCACAAAAAGAAAAGCAGCACGTATTGTGTGTATGGAAATGTTTATCTTTTTGTTGCACAGATGTATACACCATCTTCAGAGAAATTACACTCCTAATTAGCTAATGTTCACCGTATGTTTTTCAAACAGTTGTCACTTTTAACATGTTAATTTTATCTTGTTTATTTGAGTTATGACAATTCTACTAGTGTCTCTGTCTTTGTATCTTTGCAGCTGAGGGAGTTCAACATCTGCGGCCGATGCCAAGTGGCACGCTACTGTGGCTCACAGTGCCAACAGAGAGATTGGCCAGCCCATAAGAAGCAGTGCCGTGAGCGTAAACGGGTTCTGGCGCTGGAGTCTGAGCCAGAGCGATGATCCCCCTCATCCCCGTTTGAAGAACGATGGTCACAGGGGGTGTGGGTTGAGACTGAGTTGAAATTCAAAAACTTGACTGATAGGATAGGGGACAATTTTGGTGGGTTGAATGGGCCTATTGGGGGGAAAAAAACATACTTCCCAGAACTTTCATATCTCCACAACTTGCCTATGGGGATTATGGGAAATGGAGTTTTTTTTGTTGTTCAGAGGGAGGTCTTAAAGGCTCCACCTGCTGCTATGGATGTGTGTTTAATGAAGAAAAACACCATGCCGTCATAACTCTTTCTCTGTGGACTGCATATGAGTATTGACAGTCATGCGCTCGCTTGTTCCATCCACCCTTCTGTCATGAAGTATTAGCCGCCGAGGGACAAAACTGCTGTACAACTGATGAGATGGAATACGGACCTCTTCACTGTACTACCCTTCCTCCTCCTCTTCTCCCAGTTGGACTTCTTGTGCACATAACCTAGCACAGTCATTCATCTGCCATACCTTCAAGTATGAAGCCAACAGCTGTGCAAAACCACACCACCAGTATTGTGTGTGCAATGCCATTATCGACTGAAGGACATGAATAAAGTGGTTGAATTTATTTATTTTTTCCCCCTTTTTTTTCTTTATGGGATTTTTTTTGGGGGGTTGCAGTGTTGCGGAATATGCCTTTGGGTGGGGGTGGGGGGTGTCACCTTTCTGTCTACCTGTTTTTGAAATGCATTACAATCCTATTTAGCTTTCACACTCATGTCATGTTTAGTTTCATTTACCATAACAAGCACTCAGTTAGAGGGATGTCCTGGGAAAAACTTGAAAACCCACATGGAAAGTTGACTTTGATTCGTATTGTCAACGTGTACTTGGATGTCTAAAATTGTCATTTGGGTCCCAGTCATTCAATGTTTAGTCGTCTTGTTTGTCTTAAAATCTTTGTCAAAGTGAGTTTAACACATTAATTTTTTTTTTTTAATTTAGAATTTTTTCTTCTTGATACAAAAATATGTGCACACAAGTTCCAAGTGTGTCTTCCTCTTACGTCAAGGGCAACTCTACCAAACTGTGACGTGCACTCACAAATAAGCATGTATAATAGACGCATACATGTGACGTTTGTCTGTGTTCGTGTTCCGAATAATTTATTTATCTGGTTGGGGTTGAACACTGTGCACTGAATATCCTCACTTTGATCCTTGTTCTTTTCTGAGAAATGGGAGCTTAGGGTAGGTTGGGGTGTCTGTTCTTTTTATTTTTTTTCTAAGCTATTACCATACAAACATTAAATGCATAAATATGTGAATGGACAAAGTTTGTGATAACTGACCATCTCGTCACTGTAATATATAAGAATAAAATTAATGAAATAAAATCTCAAATGTGTAAAGGTAAATTTGTTTGCATAGTGTCTGTTTTGCCCATATAATGTTGTCTTTAGTCTAAATCTGTTTTTCTTTCCACTGAACCAAAAATGTCATTCTGCACATTGTGTATGTGCACATTCTGTACAATAAAAAATTGGTATGAGTGCCGTTTAAAGCTCTGTGTCAAGGGTCAAAACCAAGTACAGTGGCCCTGAAATGAATAAGGATGTTACATGGATTGTAAGAAACACTAATTTAAAACAGCCATTTTTTGATGTTAGAAGTGTGGCTCCTGATATGGCAAAGCTATATTTTAAATGACCTTTTAACCAGCTGCTGTGATTTATTAATGTCCCTTGGTTTGATAATGTATTACCAAATGTAATGACAAGTTCTAAACTTGTGATTTTCTATTTTGAAACATATCTCAGTGTTGTTGATGGTAGCTCGTTTCGTTTCTGCCACAATTGAGTCAAATATTGAGAAACTTTCTTATAATATTGACTTAATGTTTTTTTTGGCGCTGATGTAGTACTGAACGAACCCTCTTATATGAAGCAGTGCAGTTTAATGTGTGCCTAAAAAGGATGTCGTGAATAACCTTTAGCCAAACGTCTCCATGGGAACCTAAGGGGTGGTTGTTTCATTCGTTGTATCTCCAGGCAAGTTTTCAAGACCTCTCGAGGTCTCTTTAAATGTAACAAGCAGTAAGTTGCATACCTCCACGAGGAACGCCACGCAGCAGACGACGTGCCCAGGTATTAACGTTGGAGGCCAGTAAGCTGAATTATTTTATGACAGTATTTATTTTATCAGTTGCGCGAAATTATAACTTATTTTTTTATGTTTTGTTTATTTGTCTTCGTAAAAGTCGTAACTGTGTGCGAGGGAAAATTAAAAAGAAAAAATCGCAGAATTTGTTGGACATGTATGGTACTACTCATAGAGTACCACTGCTGTCGTCGTCGGGTTTTTTTTTGTTTGTTTGTTTTTTCACATGGTACTCTGACATAGAGATGGACATAATACCATGTTATTATGAAAGAGTACATGAATTTTAGTTTTGATGCTTACTGATTTCCATGCTATTCTTTGTAGAGTAGGCTAATGTAATGTAAATAATTATGGTAATCCCTTAAAACTGTGTGGTATATATATATATATATATATATATATATATATATATATATAATATAATAACCATAATATTATCACATGACAATGCATCTTTAAAAGGCATTGTGGTATAATGTAATGACACTAATACTGTTATTAGGTAACAGTATTAACATACAATGTTATTACTGTGTCATATAGCCTTAGTACATTTCTAAGGGAGTGTGAGAATAACGTTTACTTTTCTCCTCTTACTACTTAATTTTTATTTTATTTTATTTATTTACTGTTTTGTTTTTTATAATAGGGTGTTTTGAAGGATGGCATCAAGAGCATGCTGTTCAGCTCCATGTCATAACGGAAATGCTTTGACCTGGCTTCTATGTCCCAACATTGATCACGTGTCCTCTGCATTGCAAATTCTTGTTGATCTTGCTCAGAAGGACAAAGGTGAACTTGTTGAAAAGGTTCTTCAGTACTGCAACCCAGAATTATGCATAGATGCTCTTCAAAAGCTGCTGAAGTCACCTACCTCATGGTGAGTACTTCAATCTTAATCATTAGACAGGTTAAAACAATAGCTTGCTTTTATAAATTACACCTATTTACAAATTTACAATAAATTACACACACACTCGCTCACACACACACACACACACACATTAAGTCCTTTACACAATCTGACATGGCTGCATTCGAAATTGAGCTGGAAATTAAGTGCCAACTGAGCCTGGTTTCTCCCAAGGTTTTTTTTTTCTCAATTTTTTCAGATGGAGTTTTGGTTCCTTGCTACTGTCAGGTGATTGATTGATTGATTGATTGACCTGTTAAAACTGAAATGGTTGTGTACATTAAAGGAATATCTCACTGAAAAATAAAAATTCTGTCATCATTTACTCACCTTAGAGTAGTTCCAAATCTGTATGAATGAACACAAAGGAAGATATTTTGAAGAAAGTTTGTGACCAGGTTGTTTTGGGTCACCATTGATTTCAATAGTAGAAACAAAAATACTATGGAAGTCAATGGTGACCCAAAACAGCCTGGTTTTTGGAACTACTCAAGGGTGAGTTAATGATGACAGAAGTTTTGAGAACTATTCCTTTAACATTACAGAATATTGACATTGACCAATTGCAGTTAATGTGTGTAATGATAGATGGTGTAAATGTGAACTACACCTGCACAACTTATATCATTAATATTATAAATCAAATGGTCAAATTATAAATCAAATGGTCAAAGATTCCTTTGTTCATTCACCCAGATCACTGGTTTTGAAGATTTCTGACATGTATACGATAAGAGTGGTCTGCTATTGAGAACAAAACACCATTCTTTAAAGTTATATTTTACTGCTACAGAAATGATTGGTATTTTGAAACTTTTGAGAATGGTGTCTTAGCCCACAAACCATTATTGTGTTTGCCATTTTTAATACTTTCTCTCAGATTGTTTCAGCATTGATAACCTTACATTAAATTAGGATAAAATGCTTGACAAAATGTAATCTAGGAAGCTTTCAGCCTTGAAAATGTAGCTCAAGTCATTAGAAATGGTCACCTCAGCAACAGCAAAAGCCTATTGTGTTCGGCCTATAAAGTGCGATTTATGAGAGTCATCTTGCTCAATGGTTCTCCTTTGACCTCTTACAAATGCAGACCTCTAAGAGGTCAAAGCGTAATGAGTGTCTTTCTCTCTGCTGAAAGGGTGAAATGATTAAAAGGCACAAGCGACAAGCTTTTGCTTTTCTGTCGAGACAGTGTCCTCAGATTGAACTCAAACCACCAGAGAGGATCATCCATGCTTGCTTTGTAAGCAGGGCCCTCAATTATGAAACGTTTGTATGCTAAAATCCACACCAATGTTGGCATTTATAAATTGAAAAAGTGCTTAGCACCACGTCAGGTTCTAAGCTGGAGTACAAGGTGGAGACATTGACTGGTGCTCTTTATATAATAATGACATTCATTAAATGATCTTAGATCAAATGTTGGATGCTTTTTGTATGAAGCACTTTCTTTTTAGCTGCTTCTCAGTCCTATACGTACACTTTTTTTACCTATTATCAATTCTTCCATTGTCCTCTGGGTAACAAGTATCCTGAAACACAGTGTCTTGGGCCACACGCATCATGAACAAACATCATTTACAGAACATCTCAAATTATTATTCCTGTTGTGATGGAGCAACACAGTCTCACAACCAATTTGTATGTATTTTACGAGTTGGCAAAATTGTGCTAATTCGTACAAATTCGTACGACCTCACTCATACGATTTTGTAAGATTTGTCTAAACCCCAGTGACGTGTAGGTTTTGAGATTGAGCTCAAACTAAAAGTTTTTTGCAGAATATTACAAAATTATTTCAAATCAACACATAATGTAAATCATTTGCCTATATGTTCTTCTAAAAATGGGCTGTGAGCACAGGTCCTACTACAGTCACCCTCATAAATACTGTTTCTTTCAGTTTGGTTTAAAAAATATGCACACCAGTAACCTGTTGGATGTCATTTTGTAGGGCTCTAGTGCCTCTCCTGTTCTTCTTTCTTTGATGCTAGGTTGTTGTATCTTCTTTACATGTACAAAGTTAGCATTTGTCATTACAGTTGTAGAATGGTGCTGCAGTGAGTCACTGGACCAAGTTCTGTCCAATAAAGTTATTTTGTCTGTTTTTGTGCAGGCTGAGTAGTACTGGAGCTTGTATCTTTGGGGTCTTGATGGAAAATGAGTCTGTGGTGCTGAAACTTCAGAAGGGGACAAAAGGGAAAAGCAATCTCATATTTGACCTTGTTCAGATCTTGTCTGAAGACAATCCTGATGTTGTGATGAATGCTGCTGGAGCCATAGCCTCATTGGTATGGTTGCATGATGATATAATGCATGCTGCCTTTGTATTATATCTAACATTTAAAAAACATTTAATCTGAAGGCCAAATTAATCCTAATAATTTGTTTTCAGGAAAAACATGGCATTAGCTAAACTGGTAAAACGGCATCTTGGCTATGTAATTTGAATACATTTATTAAAACGCAAAACAGAGAAAAGAATCTCAATCTCAATCTCACAATTACATTCAACATTTTTTAAAACTGAAAACATCTCATAATATAGCAATGGTTATAATGCAGTAAAGCAAAGCAAGGCACATTTCATACACAATGGTCATTCAAAGTGCTTTACATAAAAGGAAACAAAAAAAATCATAAGATAAAGAAAAACTAATAATAATCACACCAATAAAACAAAACATTTAAAGACTTTTAAAAATTGATTTAAAATAAGAAAAGTTAAAAATAGAAAATGTTTATACATAAAATACAGTGCAATCAGTTCGGAATCAGTAAGACTGAACTATTCTACTCACTTTTAGCTTATGACTTTAGAGTATTATTTTTAGGCTGTGCAATTAATAAATAACAACAGCTTAAATAACAATGAATGAAAAAAAAGACATTTCATGGACTTATTTTGTTTTTTCTATACTGACCTAATTAGGCCTATAGATACTGTAAGTTATAACCCTACCCCTCACCCATTTTTTTCCTGTATTTTTAGGGTTTTTGTCTTTGGTTTTAGGAACCAAGCACAGAAGGTGCTTTGGCACCTATTGTATCCGTTATATATCTATTATCTATCAATTTTCTTCTTACTCTTCTTTCACACTGGAAGTCTATTTAGAACCATGAAGTTTAGACACAAAATTATTTTTCCCCTCTGATTTCTTGGCTTATTTTGAAATACATACTACAATTTTAAGTTCTATGAGTCAAGATTTTTTGCAATTGTAAGTTTTTTTTAAGGTTTAGGTGCAGGTCATTTGTATAAATTCATACAAATTGGCAACTTGTAAAATACATAAGTTTTTAGCAAAAATCATATGAATTTGAGTGAAGTTGTATGAATTTGTATGAATTAGCCACATCATAAAATATGTCAAAATTGATCAGGCTGAATAAAATATATTAAATTTTCCTATAATTCATATAAAATTTTATCTAAATTTATACAAAGAAGTCAAATACCTATATAAATTATTGTTGCACATTTCTGGTGTTTAGGTCTAAAAGCTATCCTAAAGCTCTTTCTTCATGTGTTAGGTTGAAACAACATCAGGGAGGACTTGGTTCCTTCAGATGCAAAGTGTGTTCAGTGGGGTCCTTGAGAGGCTTTCAGTTCTTCTAGAGAATGAGAAAGAGAATACGGTTAACTCTGCAGCACTGATTCTTGCACGACTTTCCCAGTGTGAAGAAACCTGTGAAAAGGTTTTATCTCATTCATCTGCCTGCAAGATCTTCAGATGTTTGACACAATGCTTATCATGTAGCCACAAAGGTCAGTGTCCCATTTCATTTAGGAAAGAGTGAATTGTAATGAAGAGTAACAACAACATCATTAATGGGTAATTAGCTAAAATAGATGGAATAATTAATAAGCACTGCGCAGAGCCAAAGCATTTTGCACTGTAGTAGAGTGCAGGCCGGTATCAATTTAAGTGTAAATGCGTACAGCCATAGCTTTTGTTTTAAAGAAACAGTGATTTTATTTAATTAATACTGAGTATTAACTGATGTCTCACAAAATTGTGTTTTGAAGCAAAGACAAATGGAAATGATTTTACATTTTTAATATAAATTAAAAAATGAATGGACCCTGATTACTCTTGTTTATGCGGTAATTACATATTCATAATTCAAAACTTGACATTAATCATATGATCTATACCAAATCAATAATAAGATTCATAATTGGGTCCTACTGCTAATTAAATTGATCATTTGATACAATTCACTTATTGTGAGCATACATGTTTTTATTGTACATATACTTTTAAATACTGTTACATTTATAATTACACTGTTGACCCATCCCTTAAACCTTAACCCACCCTTAAAACTACCCATACCACCAAACCTGTTATCCCACCTCAATAGCAGCAAAAGTGTTTTACAATACATTATAACTACAGTAACTACATTGTGCTTTTTTTTTTTTGATGTAAGTAAAGTGTGACCCATATTTGTTATTTATTTTAATCTATTGACAGCCCTACGTCTGTAAGATTAAACTAATATTACCCAACATTAATTGTTTTTGGTTTATGAATATATTGTTGCTTGGTAAAACATGAAAGTATTCAATAACATCAAATTAAAATGTTGCTATTGCAGACACAGCCATGAATGCAGCATTTGCTGTAGGCCGTCTATGTGGTAGCAGACAAGCCAAGATCCTCATTCTGGGAGTGGCCAAAGAGCATCAGCTGGTAAAAAAATCATATAAATTCTCTCCGTATGTCTTGATTGTTTGGCAATTGAATCATGTTAAAATTTTAATCAATTAAACATTCATTTATGGGCATTGTTTTATTATTGATCACAAGGTTAGTCGACTGCAGGCTCTGCTGTTGAGCGGGTCAGGAATGGAGATGGGCCAAACTGTGTGCTTTGCTCTAAGTTGCTTAGCAGATGATGAAGATGGCCATGCTCTTCTGATGGAAAGCACCACTGTCCCTGCATTGCTGGATGGTCTTTTACATTTGTTGCGGAGCACAGACCCAGACAGTATCTGGTTTGCTGCTATGTAGGTTATTTAATTAACTGTAGTGTTGTATATAGTGTATTTGTTTAAATCATTCTTTTTCCACCTTTTTGACTAAAGATTTAGTTATATACAATGTCATGCAGGTTTGTAAAGACACAAGTCTAGGTAAATGATGACAGAAATTTTGGAGAAACTATTCATATTAAAAGCTGCATATAAAAACGCCACACTCACTTTAAAAGGCTCAACCCACCCTCTGTCTAACAGGACAGTGCGAATGCTGGTGTCACGGCCAAGTGGAGTGGTTCCTGTCAGGATGCATTGTCCTCTGCATGAGCAGTTAAAGGTTTCTTGATCATGGTGTTCATAACACAACGTTGCTGATTTGCATGTGGTAGTGGCGTATTTTGTGTATATTACATTCATACATACGTATATCTTACATTTATGATCATTTTCTTTGCTGTCAGTTTCTCTCTCTGTCACCATCCACTGGGCTAGAGCTGCTGGAGGAGGTCAACATGTGTCTCAGGAAACTGGAGCGTTTATCCAAACCACATCCAGTGATAATTACAAACCTCTCATCAACGAGCTGCACTGTATCATGGGAGAAGTGTGAGCCTGAAAGTGGCCTGGAGGTCATATACAGGTTAAACTTCCACAGTTGTTAATACTTAAAAATGTCCTTTTATTTCCTATGATAAGTAATAATTCTTTTGTTGAATTATAGAACATGCCGTGCGACTCAAAACTCTCTTGCCCCAGTCTAAAAATTATTGTGGATCTATTAGTAGTTTATTGATTCTATATGGATGCAGTCTGCTTAGATTTCTTAAAAATATTTTACATGCACATATTTTTATTTTCACTGTCTTTTCTTTTTATAGTCTCTTTGACAAGGATGTTACACTGTACCATGGCCCGTTGTGTCAGGTGACCATACATATTTCTCCCAAGCAATCTATGGAGCCCCTTTCCCTACAGCTCAACATGTCTACACCTGATGGTGACATTAGTCCTTTCAGTGAACCTGTGGTTACTACTCCAGAGCAGCTGGACACTAGACTTAAGCCTCCACGAGAGCTCTGTGTGATTGGCTCTACAGCTACACAAGTACGCCTATGCTGGATAGAGCCAGATGAAGGAGCAAAACCCAAATTATACCAGATCTACTGTAATGACACACTGGTGAAGACCACTGCTCTGCTGGGGTGGGTCACACTAGTCTTTCATAATAATATGTAAAGGTGAAGTGTGTGAAGTCTGCATCCATATCCCCAATTCACAAATCATTTAACAATGGATAATACTATGTTTGACCCATTTTTGTTGTTGAATATAACATATTAGTCCTAAAAAAACCCCTTATGTTATGTAATTAAAATGATTTAGCATTTCAAGGCATTTCTTGTGTTTTACACTAAGATTACACACTTCACCTTTACAGTAAGTTAACCTTGCTTCAGTGTTGTTTTTGTTTATTACGCTGTCATTTGCACAATGCAATCTTGCAATGATAATTTAATACTTGTTACTGCAGTGGTACTGTTTGTTTGTTTATTTATTTGTTTGGTCTCCCAGGGCTACAGTTGGATGTTTATCTCCTGGTACCTCCTATCAGCTGAGTGTGAGTTCACTTGGTGCAGGGAACACAGAGAGCCCTAGAACAGTAACAGAGGTGAGGACAGCAGAAGATCAAGATAATGCTCCTTCTACGGTCACTGTAGTTGTCCTGGGACGAAAGGAACTGCAGATAAACTGGGGAGCCCCAGTCGCTCCTTTGGGGAGACTCTTCAAATATGAGCTAAGTCTAAATGGGTGTGTGGTGTACTTGGGCACAGAAAGGTCATACACTGCTTGTGGCCTGTATGCTAACACAGCATACACCTGTGTTGTGACAGCTATCACCTCCAGGGGGCGCTGCCAGTGCAGTCCAGTTACAAAGAAGACCGCTCGGGATGAATTCCATAGGTACATTTTTACAGACAAACAGGAATTCACAAATGTGCTAGTATAATAATTCTATAAAAAAAAACTATTTCTTTGTTTTGAATTTTGATTATATAGCTATGAAAGTTATAGTAGAATTTATTAATAATTAATAATTAATCTTGCTTAATTGTTGTTGTCCATCTCAAGAGGTAAAATTAAATAAATTGTTACAAATAGCTGTCAAACATATTAACTTATACATTTATATATTATATATTTATACTTATATAAATTAAAATGACTTATTTAGTTGAGCTTGATGAATGCTATCAACACTGTAAAAAATATATATACAATTTTGCAATCTCCATTCGATAGAAAGGGTCCAAATTATATTATATTTATTGAATGTTCTATTTTTAATAGGGAGGTCATGAAGTAACCAGGTTGCACTCAAACAGGGACATTGTTGAGCATTGTGTTTGGGAAATTGAATTAAAACGAGTTAATATTTACAATTCATTTTTAACAGTTCATGGAATATTAGCGCAACTATTATATTATTTTAACTGCATTCTAAGTGTTTTTCTGTGCTGTAGCCTGTTTGTGTCTTTTATTCAGGTATCTGCACTCCCATAACCATCAATCAGCCTCAAAACACTCCTCTCCTTCTTCAAGCGTCCAAGTGATAAGTGAGAGCAAAAAGAACGACACAGTTTCACCAGCTACACTCAAGTCTAAGGTCCACTCAACTATGGTCCCGCACAGAGCCCTTGACCATAGAAAAGACAGACACAGGTGTCACAAAATACAGAAACAGAAATTATTTCAGTCGCCATTCTCATGTGTTATTAAAATTATTTAATAATTTCCTTTTTTGTTGTTGTTTGAAAGGCAAACATCAGTTCAGATATACAGTCCTAAAAGAATTCTGTCTTTCAGTCACGTATCTAAGGTATTGTGATATGTCTTGATGTAATGTTAATACAAAATAGTTTTTATATGGTGTTAAGATTTTGTTTTAAATACTATCTGAAAAAGAGATACAGACAGGGTCCAGCTGGTGTGTTTCCTGTGAGCTATACTAACTGTCTTATGGTTCCTAACCAGGAACATTCTAACTACATGTTCCGGACCTTGACCATGTCATCAACCCCAGAGGACCTCAGACACTTTAGGGCCAAGATCAGCCCAGGTACAGTTCCACAAATATTTTTTGTGAGATCAGCCATAAATAGAAAGTAATTCAAATGAAGAGAACAAAAGCAGATAAACTTAATATAGTAAACTTAAAACTTAAAACAAATATAATAAATGTGCCCATTAGTAAATGTTAGTATACATGTTAGTGTAAACAATTAACTGCACAAAACCATTTTTAGGCAAATACCAGATATACGCGTGTCATCTCATTAAATATTTTAATACAGCTGAATTCATATTTTACATAATCATAATTTCTGCACATTTACTTTTTTTTTTTTTTTTTTTGATAACTAAATGCTAACTCTACAGTCAGACTGCAGTGGAACTCAGACAGAAAAGTTCCCATAGACAGAGAAAAACTTCCAAGCATCAACAAACAAATCTGTGAGTTTGTCTTGACATGTTTTTTTTTTTTTTCAACATAAGATGTAACCACTAAATTATCACTTTGCTTAATGTTAGCTGTCATTTTACTTTTAATCCAGCCGAGGATGTGAGACTACTTCAGCCTGTTTCATTTAATTGGTCTAATCTGGAATGGACAAAACAAAATCAAAACAGACCACAAATTGACAGGTATGAATTGTATAACTAGTCCAAATTTCGTAAGGATTGCTAATAGAATTTCCATTATAATTTGATATATATATATATATATATATATAATGTAATGTATATTTTACTACATATTCCTTTTTTTTTACTTTCAGAAATAAAACCGTTTCAAAGGTCCAAAGTCAGCAAAGAGGAAAACGATATCAAATACCATCACAAACTAAACTCACTTAACAAATGGTGGCCATCTACCAAATTCAATGGTTATATAAATGCATATTTATTTTATTTGAATATAAATTAATGCATTTCAGATGTTTCTTTCTCAAAAATAAATAAAATCTCAGCAATAAATAAAACACAGTGAATTTATGTTTTATGTTTAATTTATTGGTCCCCTGCATTAACGTGTTTGTTCATTCGTAAAGTGCATTAGAGCATCCAGTCCATAAGAGGTCACTGTAGAGAATCATGAGCTTGTTACTCCACATTTTCTTCGCTGCACATACGGAAGTTTCACAATAACAATAACAAGTGAAGGTGTAGAAACGGTAACACCAGTTTAAAGGTTGTATAGTTCATAATTATAGCAGGATGGTCAACCTTGGTCTCACTAAAGTTGATGATGCGGTTGTAGCAAAGCACCCGGTGGGTATATCATAATGCGTGACTGCTAAGTTACCTGACTTATGGTATATTTTCACCATCAATTACTGCCATAAATGTCATTCATAGAGGAGTCCGGGGCATGTTGTCACTCTGTTTACCCCAATTAATGTTTCTAACGGTAGGCTATGTATAGATATATACTATATATATATATATATATATATATATATATATATATATACTAAAGAAATAAACTATTATTTCCATAGCTTGCCCAGTAAAACTTATGAAGTTAATTTAACACAATGCAAAACAACAGTTGATGGGACGACTACATTTTGCTACATTTTTACATTTTGCTGTCTACAGTAAACATACAGAACAATTATACAAAACTACTACTAAAGAAGCACATTTGTGCTTCTAAGCTTTTGATTTAAAGACTACAACAGTATGACATCTAGCCCCAGTCCCCCGTTGTGCTTACATCACAATAACTGTACTGTCAATTTTAACGTCCTCAGGGTTTGCAGCAGTATGCCGCTTGTCAGTCTTACGCGTTTATGAAAGGCACATCAAGCTTCATACTGGGTTAGTGTCATATTCATAATCGGAAGTGGTTGTGATCATTATAAATAATCTGTGCTTGTGAAAACAAAAACAAACAAACAAAAAAAGTTCTTTAATATGTTTTTGGTAACACTTTAGTTTAGGGATGAATTCTCACTATTGACTAGTATTAGCATGCATATTACGAGCATATTGGCTGTTTATAATGCTGTTTATAATGCCTTATTAATATTATAATTAATATAATGCCTTATTCTGCATGACCATATTTTAGAGCCCTTAATCCTTAATCTTGCTAACTGTTAATATGGAGCAAATTAGGAGTTTAATGAGGCATAGTGAGAATTGGTCTCCAAACAGCGATCAGATTACGATTTTTGCCATAGTTCCCTTTGTGAATTACATTTTTCTACTGAAAAAAGAACAAATTATTAATCATGCATGTTCTCTGTCATGTTCTCTCTGTCTCTCTCATACTCAGATTTGCTAAATTGTATTTTATTTTTTTCAAATTCTTCGTGGTCAAATTATATGAGTTATGCCATCCATATTGATTTTTGAATCTGTACTTTGTATTATGTGAGCAACAGTTGTCTTATTTGTGTCTGTTTTATTTCTTATAAGGAACTTATAAGGGAGAGACATCTAAGCAAATTTACTTATATGAAATATCCCTGAGTGTGAGCTGTATGAATATAACCTCTAATTAATAATTTTATTTTATTATTGTTATTTTCACATTGGGTGAAAATGTTACACCTCTCAACCAGGCACAGCTGCTTTATTTGTTGCACAGCGAGCACTTCAGAAAAGAATCCCATACCCCCTTCAGTGGAACCTTCTAGTGTCTATTGGTAAGCCTGATGCAATTTCATCATCATGCGAGGGAAGACTCATAAAACTCATTAAAATACACTATTTATGTGTTTTATTAACACAATAGGCTTAATGCAGTATTTCTTTAAAAAATCAAATAAATTATGTGAGTTAAGCTGCTTTCTCTTTTGGTCTGCACAGTTTCTTCCTCAGTATTCAGCTATGCAGTAACTCGCTGGGAAACCATGAAGTGCTCAGACTTGTGGTTATTTCTTGAAACAGGAAATGTTCCTGACAGAAACCCTCATAGTAAGCATTTATTTTCTTTTAAGTCATTGAAAATTATGAACGAATAGACTAATATTGACTGAAATATCAACCTATCAATTTTTCATTGGTTGTGTAGGTTATAATCTGAGCTCAAAAAATACTCTGGACTCACTTAATTATGACTACTACTTTCATGTCTCTTAATATATTTGGTACCAGGAACTTTAGTATTAATTTAATCTTTACCAGCTGCCATTTACAGAGAGTACAAAATCTTTGATAATTGATACAGAAGAAACTAAAAAGATGAATAACAGATGAAGATGTTACATGTAAGTTAGTTTTTAGAAAATGTCATTTAAATTGCACATAAGTTATATAAATTAGTTTTGTAATTTATTGTTTTTATCTGGATTGCTAGGGCAATTTGTACTAGTAATGGATTATGTCAGAATCAGAAGTAGTCACAAGTAGTTCTGATATACTTTTAAAACAGTATTTCATGTCTCTAAAGCTATTTAGTAGCTGTGTAAGATAATGTACAGTCAGCCTTTCACCACAAAATAAACCTTGCATCTCTCTGCTTTTTGAAAGGGTCCTGATTACCATGTAAGTGTTTATTTTATGATAATGACAGGCGGACTGTACATTTTAATATATATATATATCTTATGCCTGCTTTGATCCCTGATGATTTCAACAGAATGCATTTATTTAGTATATTTACACATATACACACACCATTTTGGTATATGTGGGACTTCATGACAGACGAATCTGACCATTTGTTTCTTCACTTAGAGGAAGAACCACAAAATCCTGCAGATCCCAAAGTCACACGATATGGGGATGTGATGGAATGAGCTCAAGCTTTGTTTGTGTAATAGCCTGAATGTCCAATAAAAAGACTGTTTATTGACTTATTTAAAGGAATTGCATTGAGTGAAAGATTTTAGAAGGATGTTTAGCCTTTTTAAGTTAAAAGTGGATGTGGTTCTGGTTACATCTTGTTAAAACTATTTTTTAAATAAATTATTGTTTTGCTTTCTCACCTGACTTAATTACTTAATCTTATGAAAAAAGTGTGTAGTTTGATTTTAGTTAGTTACTTTTAAAGATCTTTGTCAAAATTATCTTGCATCCATCATAGGATCTGTCATCTTTCAGTCAACTACAGGCGCACATGTTTGTTCCTTAATATAAAGAAACAACTCAGTTTCTCAAACTAAAGGCACCACAGTGGCAGGGGTTTCTGCCCTTTTCAGTAAACAGAGGTCCTTTTATTCAAAGAGCCTACCTGAAAGATGAGAAGGATGGAGGAACGAAAAGACTGATAACATCATAGGAAGATGCTGTTTGTGCCAGTGGTTGAAGTCCCAGGATTGTGGACAATTGTGATATGTATTTGCTCAGCTTTACTCAACTGCTGTGTTTTATTGGATACATTTAAAAATGTTGTAGTTCAGTCGTTTTTCACAGTAATCTATTTCTATACATCAGAATTACTATTTAGCATTTTTTTTAAATATTAATAAAGCATTTTGTTATACTTTACTGCAAGGTGCCATTGTTACAGTGTAACACAACTAAGTAGACTAGTAAGTAATATTACTGAACAACACGCACTTTACTTTAAGATTAAGGTTTTCAGCGTCAGTTTCTTTTATTTGTGTGTACTTTACTGTTACTGGGTATATGCAACAAGAACACTGTAAAATACAGCGTAACCGAATATTCATTACACAGGGAAGCTTTGTGTAATAACACAGCTGGGGTGTACATCAACGGCCTGAAGGTGTCACTTGACGTTATTTACAACCATCCAATCAGAGTACATGTAACAAAGGATGGGGTAATTCCTTTATTTTGATTGGTTAAGAGGTCACACGCACCCCGGCGAATGCAGTCTGACATACATACTCAGCAAAATGTCCACGCGCATCGCATGACTCGGAGGAGGATTACAGAAGATACGCCTCTGCTGCTTACTGTAATTGTAGAAAAATGACATCGTGAAGGTATTTGTCAATTATCTTAACAAAAATTTTATCAATACGCTACATCATTCGCTGGCTGCTAAAAAAAAAAACAGGCCTAGAATTTATTTTATTTTTTTTTAAGTGAAACTGAAAAGCTTGTCCATCACCTGTTTCCGGAAATTCTGAGACTGAAACATGGATTTCGTTCTCGGCGGCGTCGCTGCGTGTGGCGCCTGCTTTTTTACAAACCCTCTGGAAGTGGTCAAAACTCGAATGCAATTGCAAGGAGAGCTTAAAAGCCGAGGAACCTACCAAGTGTATTATAGAAACGTGTTTCACGCCTTTTACACGATAGGCAAAATAGATGGACTTTCTGGTCTTCAGAAAGGTTTGGTCCCCGGGTTGGTTTATCAGTTTTTTATGAATGGGGTCCGGCTAGGGTCGTACGCCATCATCGAGTCCTTGGGCTACATTCACACGGACGGAAGGGTCAGCGCTACGAAGAGCACCGTGTCCGGGGCCATTGCCGGTGTGGTGGGCGCTGTAATGGGCAGCCCGATTTACCTGGTGAGTACCGATAATTGTCTCTGTTTCTGTCTAGTAAACAACGGATTAAGCACGTGTTTATTGACGGCCAGTCCAAATATCGTAAACGCAGCGCTGTCAATTATAAAATACACAATTGTTCAACAGAACACAATGCATCAGTTGTGTGAACGAAATGGACAATTCCGAATCTGGATGAGAAAGACATCGAAAGCCGATAAAAGCAAACTTGTTACCTATATCGATTGAATTGTATTTTATTGCTCCAAGTTCGCACGTCGCTTAGCAACCGTAAACAGACTATTATGCACTTTTATAATTAGGAAATTATTAATTGTTATTATTATTACTATTGTACGATGATTATTATAATAAACAATAATGAAAATACCACATGGGGTTATTAAATATTTAAATATATTCAGAACGAAATTCAGTTTTCCATTCTTTTTTAGTTTTCATAAACTGAAAGTAGATGTTTTGGTTACACTTTACATTATGTGTCATTTGTTAACATTAGTCAATGTATTAACTAACATGAACAAACACTGAACAATACATTTATTACAGTATTTATTGATCTTTGTTAAGGTTAGTTCCTAAAAATACAACCATTCATTATTAGTTCATGTTAGCTCACAGTGCATTAACTAATGTTAACAAACACAACTTGTGATTTTAATATTGCATTAGTAAATGCTGAAATAGCATTAACTAAGACTAATTAGTGCCGCAGAAGTATTGTTCATTCTTAATTCATGTTTACTAATGTCATTAATGTTAACTAATGAATCTTATTTTAAAGTGTTGCCAATGTTTTATACTACCAAGGTCCAAAATGGCCGAAAAGCACCAAGTGGCTTCATTTTCTGTCTTCCTATTTGTTATTTCCTTCAGGTAAAAACACATCTCCAGAGTCAATCTACTTCCTCTATTGCAGTTGGACACCAGTATAAGCATAGGGTAAGTTAATAGTCACCTCACAGAATCATCTAACATGACATCTGATTTTTCTTTCTTTCTTTGAATGTGACTCGAGAACTTTGATCTTCAAGTCAACTGAGTTGGAGTATTTTAAATTTTGTTAGATCCCATTGCATTTGTGGAATTGTACTATTAATGTACAAAGGCAGTTTTGTTTGCAAAATAGGAACCAATCTGAATCTAACAATCACACTGTGACTGTTATATATTTCCGTTTTATATATCTCTGCTTTTTATTTGTGTCAGGGAATGATACATGCTCTATTGGCCATCCACAAACAGCATGGAATTCTGGGTTTGTGGAGGGGTGCCAGTGCAGCAGTCCCAAGGGTCAGTGTGGGGTCAGCTGCTCAGCTCTCTACTTTCTCTGCCTCTAAAGAGCTGGTCACTGACCTAGAGGTAAGCATATAATAATTTACTTCAACTGGGAGTTATTCACAGTAAGAATAGAAGAGGGAATTGACATCTGTTCTTCAGACACTAGTTAAGCTTTTTCCGTAAACTCAATAATATGATAATTTACTCACCCCCATGTCATCCAAGATGTTTATGTATTTATTTCTTCAGTCAAAAAGAAATCAAGGTTTTTGATGAAAACATTCCAGAATTTAAATCCATACAGTAAACTTCAGTGGATTCCAAAAGGGTGGAAGGTCAAAATTTTAGTGCAGTTTCAAAGGGCTATAAACGATAACGGACGATAAATAAGGGTCCTATGTAGTGAAAAAATGTATATGCTTTATAAACACAAATGCTCACCTTGCTGTTCTGCCATGGTAACGTAATATGTTGGAAAGGTCATGCTTGATGTGGGCGGAAGTACAGAGTCTATTTTTAAAAAATCACAATTTGACCATTTTTAACAATAAACTGAGGCATTTGAATATGTGTCATTTGAACTCGATACCTCCGCCTACGTCAGTAATGACCTTTTCAATGTAATGACGTATTAGTCACATAGCAGAACACAGCAAGGCGAGTATTTGTGTTTTTTAAGCATATACTTTTTTTTTTATATGACCAATCGTTTTCACTAGATAGGACCCTTATTCATCAGCTGTATCATTTTATAGCAGCACTGAAACTGTCATTTTGACTTTACACCGTTTGGAGTCCATTGAAGTGCATTCAATCCTGGGATGTTTTCTTTAAAAACCTCAATTCTTTTTTCTACTGAAGAAATGCATACATAAACATCTTGAATGACATGGGGCTGAGTAAATTATCAGGAAATTGTAATTTGAAACTGAACTAATTCTTCAAGGGACAGTTGTCTGTCATCAATTACTCACCCTCATGTCATTCCAAACCTGTAAGACCTTTGTTTGTCTTTGGAACACAAATTAAGATATTTTTGATTAAATCCAAAGCAAGGGTCCTACCACATTCAAGGCACAGAAACATAGTAAGGACATCAATAAAATAGTCCATATAACAGGTTCAACCTAAATTTTATGAAGCTATAAAAATAATAACAAAAATAACAACTTCATTCAATAATTTTTCTCTACCTGGACAGTCCTTCGCCATTATCAAGAGTACCATGACCCATGTTGTTATTTTTGCTTTTTTTTTTTGCACAAACCAAGTACTTACTACATTTCTTTGCCTTGACCATGGTAGGACCCTTCCTGTCTACAAAGGGTCAGAAAGCTCTCGGATTTCATCTTCTTGTCTTGCAGGTTTGAAAAGCCTAATTAATAAGGGTAATTAATGACAAAATTTCTATTTTTGAGTGAATTACAAAGAATGTAATTATCAAAAAATTATTAGTATTATTGGGGTTGATCTTAGAATTGAAAAGATCCACAAAAACAAACTGCACCTGAAATCTGAATGACATCGCAGGTGCACTTTGTTTTTATGGATCTCTTCAATTCTGACGTCATCAGTTCATAGAAGAGTGGAAAGGAAACATGCAATGATGACAAAACTGTCAATTTGGAAAAATATTGACATGTTCTGTTAGTAATCAGTTATATTTTTTTCTGTGTTTGTAGGTGTTCTCTGAGGGCAGCTGGTTAATAGCTCTGAGTGCTGGTATGATCAGTAGTGTAGTGGTTGTATTAGCTATGACTCCTTTTGATGTGATCAGCACTCGACTCTACAACCAGCCTGTGGATCGTCTTGGCAAGGTGATCTACCAGATGTCATCAACATATAAAATTTTGTTCACAAACTTTTACTGCAGTTATTGGCCATGGTGTCATTAAGCACTTGCATAACTAGTTTCACCCACATATTGATAAAGCTGGTATATACGGAATTTATCTCACTCTCTGTACTTTTCTCCTGCAGGGCATATTGTACAAAGGGTTTGTGGACTGTTTCTCTAAGACGTTGAAGAAGGAAGGCATGACTGGTTTGTATAAAGGTCTCGGAGCCTCCTACTTCCGCCTCGGACCTCATACCATCCTTTCTCTACTCTTCTGGAATGAGTTGCGCACTTTGTACCATAGCTACAGTTAGCATCTCGCTTTTGCCTGCAACAGCAAAACATCAGTAAATAAAATGTTTCCCCGATTTGCTGATTAAAGAAGCAATAGAGCACTGAGGTACAAAAGGCCTGTGCTGTATTGTGAATACAGTCACAGCTAAAGGGTGACATTAGATGCAGCAGAGTGCTAACTGCTTTAATGAAATAACTTTTTTTTTATTAAAACATTGTTTAATTAAGCATTCATGTGGCAGCCTTCCACTAGAAGATATAGTTTCTGATATATAACAATGTTGCTATGCAACAGAGATATAATAATGTGCAAGCTGTGCCGTGATGTGGTAAACAGAGCCATTACAATACGTTATATGGTCTAATAAAACAGCTGGAAGGCTGCACTGACCAGAAGTGGAATTATCTTTTTTTTTTAAACAATAATAATAAAAAATAATATGAATAAAACTCAATTAGAATATACTAATCTGTATGCAGCAGGATCTAATATTTAGGCTGATCATAATGCTATTATACAATCACACTCCAGCAAATTTGCATAGGGTTTTATACAGACAGAAAACATTTACAATTCTGTTTAATTATAAATTTTTTTTTTATTGAATTCCTGATTCTCTCATGTTCCAAATGTCTAATTAATTTGCTTTGACTACAAAGTAGTTCCAACTTATCAACAAAATGATAGTTTAAGTTGATTTACGATTCTGATTTATAAATATATATCATTGTGGTATAGTGGAATAACTCACTCTGAACAATTAAGTTTTATTATAGCACAATCCATACTTATGAGTAAAATTTGTTTTCACAGTGAACTTTTATATCATTACTTTTTTAAAATATTTTTTTAATTTGACCTTATTAAACCTTTTCTTAACGATTAAATATATTCTGCTGCATCAGAATAACTTGGCCAAGCAAATTTATTTTACACTAGTATTAATCGTATAATGTACTGTAAATGTTGAATGTTTAAACATAAATCTACAAAGCAATAGATATAAACTATACCACTTTTGGCTGTACAATTAACAGTTTTATTGCATATTCTTAAAGCATCTTTGAGAACATGACATTATTTGCAGAGAATATTAGGACAATAAGACAGAACAAGACACTATTCAGTGGAACAGAATAATTGTCACCATTTGCCTTACATGTGCTGTACTGAATGAGATCTTTGATACTTTGTAGAAACGAATGTAACATTAAATTATTTACCAAAAAACTTAAATTGTATAGGTCTGTAAAATAAAATAACTAAAGAATAAAATATTTTTTAAAGTATTACTTGTTCTTTCTGTATACATGACATTACCATTACAATGTGTCATTAAAGTATACAAATACACTGATAATTTCAAATTAAAAGTTTTCGGACACTTAATTATTTCTTAATTCATTTTTTTTCTACTAATCATCTGGCTTTCAATTTGATCCCTGTATCTAAAGGTTTATGATTTATAACCTTGTTGTTAAAGGTTCTGATTGTGCTTTTTTAAAGGCCCAAATATTATATATGCCTTAATAGTGCTTACAACAACACAGAGCTCCTCAACACTTTTCAGTAAAGTTGTTAAACATTAGTTTTGTTGTAAAGTAATGGAGATGTTTGAATCTACAAACAAAAAAAGACAAAGATGACAGCAAACCTTTGAGAGAACCTTTAGAAAACTCCAGAGAAATTTTACTGAATGAACCAGCATAAATATGCAACATGTTGTGTAAACACTGGTTTTCAGATGTGAATCAGTTTCAGGAAGACAATGTTTTTCTTAATACAAATATTTATTTGATTATTATTATTACCAGTAACTCAAGATTCTTTATGTGTACAGCCTCATGAATCAGACAACTGCTAAGCATTGCCTTACAAAATATTTTAAACAGACTCTAGATTTCTAGCTTTGTTTTAACCAGTTTTGCCTGTTTAACCTGTTCATTTTGTATTTTAATCTGTTTAGTCAGTGTAAGGACGTAACTGTAAAAGTATGGAAACCAACTGCATTCAAATGTGATTATTACACATCTACCCAAACACTCCAGGGTCAAGTAGACAGAATGACTGCAGAACACCCTTGAAGTCCTGTTGTGTCCATGGTATAGCAACCACATTTTCAATGGCACTGCTGCTGAGGGGACTGAGAGAGAAAATTTTAAATCAACCCTCTCGCTCTATAAGTCAAGTCATATATGCATATTAGGTTCTTCATTATATTTCAGCATCTATTAACACCACAAAGTATAAACTTTATAAAGCATCTGGGTAATGCTGGGGAATGTATATGGGGAAAATTGATTAGTTTAACCATATATATTTAACCAACTCACTTGATACAAACAGGATCATTGAACGTCAGTAAGATGTCAGTGGTGTACTGCGGCAGACGGAACAAACACAAGTGAATGTTCACAGTGTTCTTTGCCTATGAAAAAATGTAATGTAAGCTGATGAAGGAACAAATAACTTAAGAAATCACTGATTGTGTGAGAAGTGACACAATTGCTCAACTAAGGTTTTGCCATTTGAAATAACCCCAAACCACCCACAGAAACCTGGTGAATCATCACTTATGGATGAGGAAATTCATGAGGTCAAAGAAAAAGTGAACTGTGACAGCTTTTCAAACCCTCAGTTAAGGGATTTCTATTTGCGTTAAAAAATAATAAAAGAACAACTAGAAAGCGATTGAACTAGAAAGTAAATGCTGTTGGTGTTATGCACACTGAAGATTTATTTAATCTTGATTAACAGTTTTGTGTATGTATGGCTTTTACCTTTTTTAATGGACAGGTCATTTTTACAGTGCTAGATTTAGAAAATAATTATGGTAACTGACTTCAGTGTTGTCTGGTGACACATTAGCATTTCCACTACAAAAGCAATGTAATAAAGACACACCTCCTCATTGAATTTAGAGATCAGCTGAGCTCCAGACAGCAGCCAGGCAGAGCTGCATTCCTGCATTGATAGCTCTGACTGAAGGACCTGCTCCACCCCTCTCACCTCCCAGGAGCCATTTTCTACCGCCTTGTTACTTGCAGCCACATCCTCAAAATGATACCTGTCACAAAACAAACAAGAAAAACAAGGGAATTCATACCTTTGTATTCCCACTATTAAAATGTATTAAAAAATGTATTTCCTGAATGTTTCTAGTGAGTTTAAAGCAACCATTCTGGCAATGGACTAATGTATTATGAATTATATATAAAAGAACACACTGAGAAATAAGCTCCAATGTTGGTGGCTTCAGGCAGGTTGAAGTTGAAATCTAAAACTGTCTGACCTGTTGAAATCTTTTACCCTATAAATAATGCCATAATTTCAATGGCTTCAGTGTGTGCTTTTTTTCTTACAAACTAAATCTACCTAGCATTTAGTAGTTGCTTTTGTTACAAGCAACCAATCGCATAGAAGATGTAGAACATGATAGGTTGTAATGTTAAGAGATCACATGTTACCTGGCTGCATCAGCATCTTGCACTTGGCTTTGGTACTCTAGCAGTTCGATGATAATACTCTGATCTGTCTGAGAGTGAGCAAACACTTCTTGATTATCGGGGATCTGTCTCAGTTCACTGCAGGCAATGCGGAAGAGAATTATGTTATATTATATTTAATATACAAATCAGGTAAACCCAAGCCACAACATGCAAACACAAGGGTGGGTTTGTACAGGGCAGCAACCTTAATGGAATAAAAGACAATCATAGTGTCGAATAATATGAATAATCACAACAACTGCCATTCCACAAAATAACATAATTAATTTGTTGCTAGTCAGCTGTGGGCTGTTTACGGTTTCCAAGCAACTGACTGACTTACTTGACTGATTAATGTAGAAAAGACGTTTGGTGACATATTTGCATAGTACTGCACCAGATGCTACTTTGTACTTTTTTTGTTTGCTTCTATATAATTACCTGACATCCTGGGCACTATGGGGAATAACAGCTGATAATGCACCACCAAACAGAGGCCGAGGCATAGCTGTGCTCACCACTGCAATGATAATGTCATTTAGAGAGGGAGTAAAATCTTTGTGAGGCAGGTAGAACTGCCCTAAAACCCGCCAGGGCTAAAGGCAGCTACCCCTAAACTTGCCAACCCTGCCAATCTGATATATGTGTGTGAACAAATAGACAGTGCAACCAGGTCTTCTTCTATACATTTTTTTATTATTATTAATCTGACACCTTAGACTGCGGGTGCCTTCAAACTGACAGGTGCATCATGAAATGCAATTCTAGAATGAGACGGTCTAGTGTACATGGCGCATGGCTTCGTCATATGTTTCCACTCTGCAGTTATTATAAAAATTATAATTTGAAGAATACTTTTGATAAAAAAATTTCTTTCTGTTAATGCAGTACATGTAATGAATGACCACAGTTTGTGGTCTCCCAGTGGTTCACATTACTCATAGTTCAGAATTATGTAATTAATTTATAACAAAACAAACCCTCATGCTTTCACCTAATTTTTATTCATTTTCTTATAATTTTTTTTTATACATAATGAAATTGAACAAGCTCAGTGTCAATTAATTTTTGGCTAATTCATTTTTCATGAATTGGAATCGGTGCAAAGGATTGCAGGCTGACACGTTACAGGATACAGGTTCAACCACAGTCTCACGACCTATTCGTACGATGTCCCAAATTTGTGCTAGTTCGTACGACCTTGCTCGTACGATTTGTCTACAACCCCGTGACGGGTAGGTTTAGGGGCTGGGTTAGGTTTAGGTCATTCGTACAAATTCATACGAATTGGCAACTCGTAAAATATGTACGATTTAGAAGAAATCGTATGAATTCGCACGAGTGAGGTCGTACAAATTTGTACGAATTAGCAACCTCGTAAAATATGTACGAATTGCCAGGAGATCAGGTTGGTTCAACGGCTCTGGTTATTAGTTTTACACATTGTTATTAGTTTGTACACGTACCTGTTGATCAGTTAGGTACACCGCAGGGAAAAAAAATTCTAGAAATACTGAAAAAGGTCACTGTATGCCAGATCTCCGTGCATTTGTTTGAGATCAAAACATGCCTGACTCAACTTTGTTTTATTTTTATTTATTTTACCCCCACTTATGACAACCTTCCACAAAGAATATTATTTAATTTATTTATTACTTTTGTCTGCAAATCTTATACATAAATGCAAGTACGGTAATTATAGCATATCCTGCAACCCTCAAACACAAAATGCAACCTGCAAATAAATAAATATGGAAAATTCCATCATATTAACACAGAACATTGTGCTCTATTTTAATGGACATTTCTTAGAGTGTAGTATACTACCAATGAACTGCTTAAAAATATAATTGTTCATAATGTGCAGTTTTTACTAATTAATAAGAAAATGCATAAAATGTGATTATTAACAATTAAATGGTCTATTAAAAAAACAAAACAAAAAACCTTTACTAAAAATCTGTTGATCTTATTACTTTTACAAATAGTTTATATTATTGTACGAACAAAATATAAAATAAACCTAAAGATTTGAGTCATGGTTAAATGTCCTCATTCCCTTTTGACATAACATTATCATATAGCAACAAATAGATGCCCCCTTGTTAAGGAATTTTGGTCTGACATGTCGATCGTTTCTTCCAAATCCAACGTAGACATTAATTTAACTATGTGTGATTTCATTTTTCTCATTGTAAACACAACATAGAATATATAGGAAATGTATTTATTTTAAATAACACAAAAAGTGTCAGATTTGTGAAAATGTATAATGATCACTGATCTTACATAATTTTGACCGGTTTACTCCGCACTTTTTGTTATATCTTTTACGTTTATTTATTTTTCTCTGTCTTCGGTTTTCTGTACTCATATTATCATCCAATGTTACACTTACTCGTTTTAAAGTTATTTGTTTACATTTGCAATAATAATAAAAAAATGCAACAAATCGACCTGTCTTTAGCCAAAAAACAAACACCTGCCCTTAGCAGTGTTTCCTTAAAAGCTAACTTTAAGTCTTTCGTTTGAGAAGAACTCATTATGTAATTCCGCCGTTTTTACCCAGAATGCAGTTATACTACCTTTAGGAGTAATGGGGTATGGGGCAGTCCCCCTTCCTCACAAAGATTTTACCCAATTTGTGCGTCATCATGACAATTTATGCGTTACATCGCACAACACATCAAAGAAAAGTATAGGCTACTTTTCCTTCAGTGGGCTTTCAATGAAACAACAACACTTTCCCTCAAGTCCTCAGCAAAACATCAATTTTTTAAAATGAACACATCGTAATTTCATCAGAAAGTAAGATAAGCATATGACTTCAATTTACAATAAAATTAGGTCATATCAATACTTTCAACATACTGTAATCCCTTCAAAAGACTCACAAGTGTCAAGCCGCGTTGACTTCCCTCCATCAGCTACCGGATGTGATGTAAATTGAGGTCAAGCGTGCCCTCTAGTGGGCTGTAACAAAATATCAACTTGAAATTATATAAAACTGTCTAAAATAATTTTACAATACATTTGTGAAGGAATTGCAATTTTTCAGCTCCATTTCACAATATCTAAATGTATATTGATGATGTCAAGAATGCATATACAATGCTTATATTTAGATTAACATGAAGAATATTGTATAGTTTGAAAAGTGTTTGGACATATGTTTTAATAGTTCCCAGGATTAATTTAAGCTGGTTTAGAGAAGCCCAAAGTTTGGCTGCTTTGAATAAAGAAAGAATAGGTTACATGAATTGTCAAAACAAATCACTTACTTACAGTTAACTGTGCACACAGACATGTTTTCATACAGGTCTTTAGTTTCTAAACACTCATCTGCCACTCACCAGGCTGTCCTGTCCCTTATGTGGCGGGGATACATCATCAGGATTCATGAGTTCATAAAAAATATGAAGTGGAAATGAAACATACTTCCTTTACATAAAATCTGGCATGAGTTTGCCAAGAGCACAGGAATTAAACATAAAGCAACAGCCTTGGCCTTTTCATCATGTTTCGTTAGGTTATACTTCCCAACATAACAACATATTTGACATGCCATATATGCAACAATCAATTTCATTCTTCTTCAGGTTTACCTGTCTTCACCATGCATACACATTCATCCACAAAAATACATATTTTGCAGAAACAGGGTAATTTTCATTTTAGCTTCTGAACCCTCTAACATATAAAAAAGTGAGCAAATGAGCATAGTGGAACCCCTGGGAAAGTATAGGTGAGTGTGTCAACATCAGTGCCAACTTTTACAATTCTGATATTCTAAAAAGATTCTGATTGTAATAATGACAGTTTTTATCAAAGTGTTTTATAGTGAGACAAACCTATATAGAACATCACAAAATGAATCAGATCCATAGCTTTTATTTAAATACTTTTGGGCTGTTGTTTAAAAAACAAAACAAAACAAAAACTGTCGCTTCCTGGAAGATTATTTCATTAGGGAACTGGCTTGTGTTAGTTAAGGGGATTTTGACTAATGATATTGAAAGTTATTTGAGGACGTCGGAAACCATCATACCGTAGAACACTTTTTTTTTTTCAAAGCATTTATATTAGCGAAGTATAGAATGAAGCAACCTACAGAATCTTTATAAATAATCCTTTAATCGACATTTTTTACATTATAAAATGACAACATGAATTCGTACCTGTGTGATTTTAATATGTTACCTTATTAAGATGACAATGCAAACATGATAATGTATTACATAACCTACAATGGTTTTAAAGTCAACCTAATAAAATTATTAGAATACAGTAACACCATTATCTTCTTACCAGTAGGAGGCGCTCACCTGCATGTTCTTAGTTAGTCCATTTGATCTATTAGACAGTTTTAGCCAGATTATAAGGCCAAACATCAAACACTCTACGCCAAACAATGTTCTTACAGTCTACATATACATTTACAGATAGACCCTGCTCACTCTGGCCAAGGGTTTAAATTTGTTCTTAGGATTTTGAGCTACTGCTGTTGCCAATAATTTGGTGGAAGGTCCGGGGGAGCTACACAGACAGTGAAATCATTGTTTTACTTCTCCAGTACAGATAGCAATTCCAAACTCTTTCTTGAAACCATGTCACAGGTCAAACCTCAATTAACCTAATTATCCCACTTTATCTTCCCCTGTCTCTCCCCACATGTTTGTCATTTAGCACCATGCTCTCAATCTCCACATTAAGATAGCTCCCTCCTCTGAACCTCTTAAAGAACATGTGCTAAATCTGGTCTTACCTGCAAGTACCTCTACAAGTATGCACTGGGTTAACCTGATAACTTGAAAATTGGCTTGACCTGAATAATTATTATATAGAAGAGAAAGCCAAAATGAAGGTTAATTTATGTTATGTGGCTAGTTAAATACTCTGTGTTACACTGTGTGGCCAGAAGTACTCTGAGCATCACACATGTACCTGCTCACATATGTGCTTGAGATTTCATTCAAACTGCCAGCTTTAATTCCTCCCTACCATTTTGCTGGGTTAGGCTTCCACCAGCACCAGCTAAGTTAGGCTTGTTTTTGGCATTCCAAATGTGTTCAGTAGGGTTAAAGTCTGGACTTTTGTAAAGAAATGAGGTACTCCACAGTGTTGAAATAGTTGTAAGTGGTCAAAACATTCATAGGTGAAGTGAATATTTTTGCTCATCTCCTAACAAAGCAGGAACACTTCTGTCCATTTCTCCTGCACCAACAGGCTGACTACATGAACTGTATGGTGGTACATGCTATCCATAGAACCTCTTCTCAAGTAGTAGAAATTATATAATTATTATATATAATGAATAATTATAATTAAAAAAAAATAATAATTGAAATGATTAGTTCATTATTATTATTATTATTGTTAGACATATCCCAAAATGTGATTGTTTAAAGATTCTGACTGTAAATAAAAACCACAGCTTTATTCTAATGTCACGGTGCGGTGCAACCCGAAGGAGATCACAGGAAACGTTGACTTGAATGAACTTAAAGACTTTAATAAGGATA